>JAWWMP010000033.1:2203058-2251273 GCA_035047865.1 Dendrocincla tyrannina
GCTGCCCCTGCCCCCCGGCAATGGGGGCTCCGGCCAGGGGGGCCCCGCACCCGAGCAGCGCCGCGGAGGGGGGATGGCTTCATGGGGGTCCCCCCGCCTCGGGCACTGCGAGCCCGTGGGGCTGGCTCGGGGGGCGGCTGCGTGGGCGGGGGGATACGGGGATGGGGGGCGGCGTGGCCCCACACTGACTCCAGCACGGGGCAGAGCTCGGGGAGCTGCACAGCCTTCCCACGGCCCCGAGGTCTGGGAGACCCCACGTGGAGCTGGGGGTGGTGGGGGAACCCTCGCCTGTAAGCTTGGGGTGCTGGGGGACACCCTACATGGAGTTCAGGGTGCTGGGGGACCTCCCTGCCTGCGATCTTAGGGTGCTGGGGGATGCCCTGCCTGTGAGCTCAGGGACACCCTAACTGTGACCTCGAGGAGCTCAGGGACACTCTGCTTGCAAGCTTAGGGTGCTGGAGGATGCCCTGCCTGTGAACTGGGGGTGCTGTGGGAGATCCTACCTGTGAAGGTGACTATACCCTGCTTGTACACTCAGGTGTACCAACCCTGAGCTTAGTCAGTGTGGGGACACCCTAACTGTGACCCCAAGGAGCTCAGGGACACCCTAACTGTGACCTCGAGGAGCTCAGGGACACTCTGCCCGCATGGCCATGCCTCCCCTGCCTGCCAGCACAACCCACAGCATGAGCCATGGGCAGCGGTGGACATGAGTGGGTAGTGGGGGCACCTACCATGGGTGTTTCCTTCGAGGTCCAGGCGAGTGGGATGTTCTCACCAGGGCAGGAAGGACCAAATTCTGCTTGCCTGACCCAAATCCCACAGCACCAGCACCAGGCTGGGGACACCCCGCTGGCTCCAGTGGCTGCCACCTGCTCCCCCTGCCTTTCTCCTGCCCCCTCCCTGGTCATGCTTGGTGCCTGGATGGCTTCTGAGTCCAGGGTTTTTAGCCTTTCTGTATCTCGCTGTCATTTCTCAGGTCTCTCCCCAGGAAGAGCAGCTGGGGCAGGTTGCGGGAGGTCTGCCGGTGAGGAAGCAGGCTCTTCCTCCTTCCCCGCTGGATAAGAAGCTGCTTCCGTGCTGCCCAGTCCTGGGCCTCTCTGTCCTGTTCCCCTTATGTGTCTGGGGGTCCAACATCCCAGAGCAGCGCTCTGACCACCTCCCGTCCCCAACAGGGACGATATCTTCAGGACCTGCAGGATCTGGCATGTGTTGGGAACAAGTTTGGGGCTGGTTTCTGCAGGAGCAGGGAGGTGGGTGACAGCCACCACCAGATGGGAGTCCTGTGCCACCATCCCACTGCAGACAGCTCCTGGTTGGTGTGACAGATGGCTGCTCCCAGCGAGAGAGGCAGACCCGTGGGCACCTATCCCAGATCCACAACCTTGGGGCATCCTTTGGCAACTACCCCTGAGGGAACCGGTGTGGTGGGATGCGCTTGGCACCCAGTGCCAGCCTGTGCTGGGATGCTGCCTTGGAGGCTGGGGAAAAATGTCTTTCTAGCCCCATGAGCTGAGCTGGGGTCCTTCCCCATACCCTTGTGATGCACTGAGGTCCTTCCCCGTCCCTCTAGGTTGAGCTGGGATCCTTTCCCACCCACCTGGGATGAGCTGGGATCCTTCCCCATCCCTCTAGGGTAATCTGGGGTCCTTCCCTCTCTGCTTCAGATGATTCTTCTCTATCGTGTTGGGCTGAGCTGGGGTCCATCCCCTTCCTCTTGGGCTGAGCTGGGATCATTCCCCATCCCTCTGGCGTGAGCTGGGTCTTTCCCCATCCCTGCGTATCTTTGAGGAGTTGTGGTGTGTTTGTTCCAGGGTCAAAACAGGCCATGATGGGTGGCGTGGAAGCCTCCAGGCACTGCCTGGGCACACCTTGGTGCTGCAACTATCCCTTAAATCCCTGGGCTCCCAAACCTCCGTGGTTCCTCCTGGCTTCACCAGGAGGGCAGTGAGGGCAGGATGCCAGGCTTTTCTTCCCAGCCTGGCATTGGCAAGGCTCTGGGTGGAATATTCCCATCTCAGTCCCAGAGCTGCCGGGCACCTGGGCGGGCGACTGGAGCCCGTCTTATCTCTCCTTGCGCCAGCAGCCCAACTCCTGTGTTTAGTCTTTGGTGCCTTGCAACGTTCCTGGCGACAGTGGGTGCTGAGTGTGTGGCTGCCTGTGGCACTGGCATGGCGGGGTGGCCATCCCTGTGATCCAAAACCCCTCCCCGATTCCCTCAGTGAAGGAGTGGGGTGTGGGTGAAGAAGCTGGACCCCACAGCGGCAGGCTTTGCTTGGTGCCCTGGACCCATGGGTGTTGTCTGTCCAGAGCCCTCCATGCCAGTGTCATCGCAGGCCCCTGGAGGCATTTCCCAGCACATCTGCAGGGCAAAGGCGTGGGGGGTGAGGAGACAGTGGCAGGAAGCAGGCAGGAGCTGCGGCTTGGGGTGGGACGGGGGCTTCTCTGCTGGGAGCTGTCATCTGGAAGCCATCAGCAGGGCGGGAGGGAGGGAGGGAGCCGCCTTCCCGGGGCCACACACGCTGGCCGGCCCCACGGGGACACAGCCGGCCGGCCCACGGCCTCCCTCACCAGCCTGGGGGTCCCTGGCCCCCCTGCCTGGCCTTGGCACTGGGCAGCGTGTCGGAGCCCTGCAGAGCTGGGGGGCTGCAGTGGGGCCACCATTTGGCCAACACATCCCCCAAAGCTTTGGATACAGGGCTGGAGAACCCCACCCACCTGCATCGGTGATGCCTTTGATGGCTTGGGGTCATCATTGCACAGCAACGGGGGGATGCAGCGAGGTGAGCTGGCAACAGGGGTGCAGCCCCATCCTCCCTAACCCCACGCCTCTCTCACAGCTTGGCCAACATCCCCCTGACTCCGGAAACCCAGCGGGACCAGGAGCGGCGGATACGCAGGGAAATCGCCAACAGCAACGAGAGACGGCGGATGCAGAGCATCAATGCTGGCTTCCAGTCCCTGAAAACCCTCATCCCACACACGGACGGGGAGAAGCTCAGCAAGGTGAGCAGCGTGTTGCCGGAACTGTGGGGGCAGGGGGGATGTGGACACTGATCGTGCCAGTTGAGGGGCTGAAAGTGTGATTTGGGGATATTTGCATATGTTTCAGTGATGGAGGTCTCTCCTGGGGTGTTTGCCCTGTGGGAGTGGGTGTGCGTCGCCAACCCAGTGTCCTGGAGTGGGCTGAATGCATGTGACAGCTCCTGGTGCCCCAGGAGCAGAGTGTTGTGCCTGGGTGAGGAGGGGACCCTGCTGCACAGGGGAGGGGTGAGGAGGTGCTCGGCAGCCAGACAGGTTCCTGAAATGGAATTGAAGGATTTCACTGTGGTGGAAATCCCAGAGGGGACATGGGGGGTGAAGCAGACCCTGAATGGCGATGCTGGGGCTGGGCATGGAGCAGTGCTGCTGCCTCCTGGGCAGGGAGGGAGCTCAGCAGGAGAAGGTCTGGGGGGGCAGCATGGTCTTCTGCCTCAGCGTGCCCCTCCTGGCTCTCCCACAGGCAGCCATCCTCCAGCAGACAGCCGAGTACATATTCTCCCTGGAGCAGGAAAAGACTCGGCTGCTGCAGCAGAACACTCAGCTCAAGCGGTTCATCCAGGTAGTGCCCCAGGGATGGGATGGGGTGGGAGGAAATGGGACAGTCCCAGCTGGCCGGGGAGGGGGCGTCATCACTGTTCCTTGGGGTCAGGGCAAGACCCTCTACCCTAATCAGCTGGGGAAGGGAGATGTTTCCACCCTCCTGGCAGGGCAGGGAGCCCCATTCAACTTGGCATCCCTTACCTGGCACGGGGAGAAGGGCTGGGGTCTCACTTTCCATTTGGGTGTCAGGGTATGGCCAGGTGGCAGTTCTGGTGCTGGGGAGCTCGGGTATCACAGTATGAGAGTGGGGTTGGCACAAGGCTGGGGGGTGAGGACTAGGATGGGGGGCAGATGCAGGAGCCTGTCCATCCCTAGGCATCAACCACAACCCTGTAGAGACCCTTCCCAGCAGGGAGCTGTGGTGGGGAATGCCATCACCCAGATTGGGTCTAGATGGTGGGGAGAGCACCCAGGCTGGTCCATGTCCCTTGACATCGCATTCCCACAACAGGAATTCAGTGGCTCTTCCCCAAAACGGCGACGGGCAGAGGACAAAGACGAGGGGATCGGCTCGCCGGACATCTGGGAGGATGAGAAGGCCGAGGATCTGCGTCGGGAGATGATCGAGCTCCGGCAGCAGCTGGACAAGGAGCGCTCAGTCCGCATGATGCTGGAGGAGCAGGTGAGGCCGGGTGCCCTCTAGCAGGCTCTGCCACAGCTCCAGCAGACCCTCAGGACACTGGCACTGCCACAGGATCACCAGACATCTGCTCCAGCCACCACTGCCCCACGCTCCTTCACGGCTCCCTGGCTCTACTGTGCCCACTCCAGGGCCAGGGTTCAGGGGTGGTGTGCCAGTCTCCTCACTGATGCTGGGGTTCTGTCACCTGCAGGTTCGCTCCCTGGAGGCCCACATGTACCCTGAGAAGCTGAAGGTGATTGCTCAGCAGGTGCAGCTCCAGCAGCAGCAGGAGCAGGTGAGGTTGCTGCACCAGGAGAAGCTCGAGCGCGAGCAGCAGATCCGAACCCAGGTGAGTGCACCCCAGCCCATCCTGCCTGTAGCCCACCCATGGTCCCCCCAGGGGGTGAAATATGGGGGGGTTGGGGCAGTTTAGTGATGGGCTTGGCACCTCCTGTGGGCAGCAGTGTCCCAGCAAAGCTCTCCTCTTTGGTGAATTGGGGAAGGGTCGGCCTGAAGGCCCCCACAGTGCTCGGGGGGCTGTACTTGTGTGCACCCCTTGTTTCATGGCAGCACTATGGCTTGGGGCACCCATGATGATTTCCAGGCAGCAACGCTCCCCATTACGGAGGGCTTTATACAGGGAAGATCACTTGGGGGTGGGCAGGGATTCATCCCTGGGGGTTCACCTTTCACTGGGTGACTCCCACTGAGCTTTAGGGACCCCCAAAGCACTCCCTGCCACCCAGCAGGCTGGGAGAGGGGAGCAGGGAGCCGGCAGGCCGTGGGGATGGGAACCTTCAGCCCTTCCCCTGTGCACTGGTGCCCCTGAGCCCAGCTCATGGCCACACCACTCTGGGAGCTTCAAAGGGAGGGAGAAATACAACTTCCACCCTCCTTGGGCTTCTGAGGAGCCATGGCCCCACAGGGGCCTCGCGGGCTGCCTCCCGGGGAAGTTCAGCCTATTTTTAGGTGAACTCTCCATAGTCTCCTGCTTGGACAGATCTTCCCATCCACTGTCCGAGCAAGGATCTCCAGGGACGTGGGGGATCCCTGGCCATGCAGCTCAGAGTGATGGGAGAGCTGGCACTTGCCTTTCTTGGCTTCAAAGCCCAAACCATTCCCCCTTGGGATATGGGGAATACTCCATTCCACTCTGCCAAAGCTGAAGTGGCAGGAGCTTTCAGTTGGCATCCTCCTGCATCCGTCGGGAAGAAGAACTGGAGCAGCCAAGTGGTGCTTCAGCTTTTATGCAGTTTGGGCTCTGTGAACAAGCAGGATGCTCTCCCCACTGCTCAGGTCCCTGCTCACCAGGGGGGGGTTTTGCTTCTCTCCACAGCTCCTGCCATCACATGGTCCCCCAGCGCCCACCCACCACCCCACCGTGATCGTTCCAGCGCCGCCTCCCTCCCATCACGTTACTGTGGTCACCGTGGGCCCGGCCTCGGTCATCAACACGGTCTCCACGTCCCGGCAAAACCTGGACACCATCGTTCAGGTGAGCTGGGGGGCCGGGCAGCGTGGCACCAGGGGGGCTCCAGAGGGTCCCTGAGCCCCTGGGGCGTGTCGGAGGGGACGCGGGCGATGTGCTGACGGGCTGTGGTTGGCCTCGGCAGGCGATCCAGCACATCGAAGGGACGCAGGAGAAGCAGCTGCAGGAAGAGGAGCAGAGACGCGCCGTCATCGTGACGCCGGCACGCGCCTGCCCCGAGCCCTCTGCCTCCGACACCGCCTCCGACACCGAGGGCAACGACAGTGACTCCATGGACCAGAGCAAAGAAGAGCCCTCGGCGGATGGGGAGCTGCCCTGACACCCCCCGGCCGGCGGCCAGGGAGGGGAGCTGGGGCGGAGTGGGGGGGGGGCAAATGTCAGAGAATATGCTGAAATTTTTAAAAAATACAACGCGATTTGGGTCTCTTTTATGACCTTTTTCCAATACTGTAAAGCAGAGCGCTAGAGGCAGGCAAAGGTCACCCTTCAGCTCCCGGGGGGCGGCCACAGCGGGATGCAGGGGGCTTGGGGCATGACAGGGGGGGCATTTTGGATGCGGGCACAGCCCCCCACCCTGTTTTGTCACCCCCCCACCTGCCAACCACAGGGAATCCTGCCAACCCGGCAGCAGCCCCGCTGTTCCTGATGGTGTTCCCTTGGGACAGGGCCTTTGGTTGGGATCTTAATTTGGTTTTTTCCTTCTCTTTTATGTTCCTTTGTTTCGTTTTGTTTCATTAAATGTTCGGTTTTAAGCAAGGGGGAGATGCCAAGTGGCACGGCAGCAAAGGTGGGAGCGGGTACGACCAACCCCACCACGGCTCCCGCACCCCACGTGGGGCAGGGAAAACCCCTTTGGAGAGTAAAAATATTCCTGAGATGATGCCATTGGAGTGCAGGCAGGAGGGGCACACGTGCCACCCCTCCCTGGTATTCCCAACACTCATTTCCTTGGCACAGGCACGGCGGGTTGGGGGCTGATTTTGCACCCCCACCCCTATCCCTGTCTCCACCCCCGTTCCCCAACTCTGCTCCCACCCCTCCTTTAAGCACTTAATCCAGTTTGTGGGGTCCATCAGCTCCGAAGAGCTTCTCTATTTCGTGATTGTGTCACTTGAGTCTGTCGTGGGGGGTCGGGGGGCCCCTGTTCTGTGCACCCCCCCCCTCCCCGCTGCCCCCCACCCAGCTGTAGGGTTTTAGGCCAGTCGTGTGTAGAGCCTTGGCGGTATTCGGTAGGTTCCCTCCCCCAGCCACAGCTGTTTCTCGGTTCCTTTCCCCCTTTTTTTTTTGTTTTGTTGGTTTTTTTTGGTTTTGTTTTGGTTTTTTTTATTATTTTTTTTTTTTTTTTACAATTTTCAGGTCTTTGTGTTGATTGAGAAGCTATTCTATTTTGTTAAGAAAGTTGAAAAAAAAAAAGAGGCTCGTGCCTTTGTAAAGAAACAAAATAAAGTTTGTACTTGGTTTTTTAGAAGCTCGGTCCTGGCGTTGACCTTTGTGGCAGGGCTGGGGACAGGACAGGGATGGATCCCACCTTGATGGACGCTGGTCCCTCTCGGGGTGGGGGCTGGTGGGGAGGGCAGGGGAGCGTTGCCTGCCTTGGGAATCACAGGCAGGAGGCAGAGGATGCCGACCCTGGCAAGGTTTCCTGCTAAGCAGCCAGGCTATATTTAAAGGCTCGGAGCTGCCAACGTGTGCAATGAGCACCGCAGGGTGGTGGGAGGGTCTGGGGCTCATTTTAATAAGGCCACACAGCCAGGATGGGGTGGGGGCAGACTTCATGTCCCCCTGCCCTGGGGATGATGGCACCTGTAGTGCCCCAGGATGGAGGTGTCCCTGCACCAGGATGTGGGGGGTACCCATCTCTCTCCCCAGGGAGATTCTTGGGGTGGGGGCACCCCTCTTTCTCCGTGGCTTTTCTTGTGGGGGTACCCATTTTTCCCACCTCTCTGCATCCCCCCATAGCTGTGGGTCTGCCCCACTCCCCCTCCATGCTGTGTTCAGCTAAGGGCCAGTTCCTGACTGGTCCCTATCATCACCCCCTCCCCAGCACCCCCATCTCGGGGTGAGGGACTCCCTCTGCTCCCACACTTGGCCTCTTCCCAAAAAGCTGGGTCAGAGCCCCCCAAAAGTGCCTCCTGCAGTGATGGAGCCCAGTGGCCACTCTGCCACAGCCAGCCTTTGGGGACAGCTCTGGGGGGCTGTTCCCTACAAGTGAGGGTGCCAGAAGCTGGTGACCCTGTGCCTCCAGCTGGGGGGAGAGGACACTGCTCTCCATCCTACACTGCCAGCACAGTGACAGTGGGGACACTGTCAGGGTGGAAGGGACATGTCCCTTTGCCTGTGGGGTCTGTATGTGGCATTGCCTGGAGTTGTTACCTGTGGTGGCTTGTGGGGACAACGAATCAGCCCAGGAGAAGGTGCTTCCCCTCCATAAAACCCTGCTCCAGCCCCAAAGGAGCTGCAGGAGCTGAGGCAGCCCAAGGAGCTCCACTCCCCCAGGCCAGCAGGACGCTGACGGGGAGAGTGACCCCACGTGGGCAGTGCCACCTCAGGGACCCCACACCAGAAGGTGTCCTGTGCCACCGCATCCCCAGTCTGCACCATTCCCAGTGCTGCAGTGCCCCATCCCTGTCCCCATTCCCAGGGCCCCCAGGAGAGGAAGAACTTCAGCAGCAGCAGCATCTGTGCAGGCAGCTGCCTGCCCTGCCTGCCCTGCCCCTCCTGCCACTGCCATATAAATAGAGGCAGCGAGCGGCAGGGAGCTCCTGGCAGCCACCATGAAGGGCCTCAACCTGCTCTGCTGCTGCGTGGCCTCGCTCCTGCTCCTCAGCACCGCAGGTACAGCCACACGCCAGGCTGGGGGGCTCCTGGGGGCTGGGGGGTCCCCATGGGGCTGTGAGTGCCCTTGGGACTGTGGGGACCCCATGGGGCTGTGGGTGCCTGTGGGGTTGTGGGTGCCTGTGGAGTTATGGGGTCCCCATGGGGCTGTGGGTGCCCTTGGGACTGTGAGGACCCCATGGGGCTGTGGGTGCCCTTGGGGCTGTGGGGACTCCACGGGGTTGTGAGGATCCCACTGGGTTGGGGGTGCCTGTGGGGCTATGGGTGCCTCTGGTATTATGGAGTCCCCATAGTTATGTGAGTTCCTGTGTGGTTATGGAGTCCCCATGGGGCTGTGGGGACCCCACGAGGTTGTGGGTCCCTGCAGGGCTGTGGGTGCCTGTGAGGCTATGGGGCTGGGAGTCCCCATGGGGCTGTGGGTGCCTGTGAGGCTGTGGGGATACCATGGGGCTGTGGGTCCCAATGGGACTGCGAGTTCCTGCGGGGCTATGGGGTCCTCATGGGGCTGTGGGTCTGCATGGGGATGCTGGAGCCTGTAGGGCTGTGGGTCTCTGAGGCTGCAGGTGCCCATGGGGCTGGGTGTCCCCAAGGAGGCTGTGGGGTCCCCACAGGGCTACAGGTGCCTGTGGGGCTGTGGGTGCCTATGGGGCTGTGGGTGCCTGTGGGGCTGTGGGTACCTGTGGGGCTGTGGGTGCTCACTGGAACTGTGGGTGCCTGTGGGGCTGTGGGTGCCCTGCAGGGTTGCAGGTACCTGTGGGGCTGCAGGTGCTGGTAGGACTGAGGGTGCCTGTGGGGCTGAGGGTGCAGAAAGGGCTCTGGTGTGCCCCGTGAGCCCAGCCTGGCCCCCAGGGCTGGGAGTAGGGCGGGGTGGCAGGGATATGGCCAGCTCTGCCAGGGCTGCGGAGTCACACAAAATGTGCAGGGAGACCTGCTGGGGGGCCATGGACAGGAGGGGATGGTGGGGGTGCAGACTGGGGTCCCTCCTCTCGGCACACAGGCCGTGCTGCTGCCCGGGGACAGTGTCACCTGTGGGTGCCCTGGTGGTTTGATTTTGCACTGTGAGGACTTGGGGGGGCTGCCAGGACGCTGGGGATCCCCGATGACCCCGGCCCCCCTTGCCCAGGCTGTCCCATCCCCATTGAACACCCCGCTCCCCGGCCGGGTGTCCCTGGGGCCATGGGGTGGGGAGGCATCTCTGGTACCCTTGCTTGCCCTTGAGTTAATTTGGGCTGGTTCCCTGGCTGGCCGGGAGCAGCCGGGAGGGGGGTGGCTATGTATGGAAACAGCCGTGTAAGGGGACACTGCGGTCCCTTCACCCCCCGGCCGCTGCCACCCCGCACTCGGCCACCGCAGCTGCCGCCTTCCAGCACCCAGCACCCCCGGCCCCAACGAGTTTTGGCCTTTTAAGGGCATCTTGGGCCATTCTTGGGGAGGACTGGGCTTGGGAGGCCACTGGCACACCCTGGCAGCGGTGGGGTGACCCCCATGGGGCCACGGGTCAGGTCTGCAGGTGGGGGTTGGAAAGAACCTCTACGGGCATATCCAGTGGCTGGTGTCATTTCAGGCTGGGCTGGTGGCTCTGTGGGACATCCAGGGGTCGTCACCATGGTTGGGTGACCACCAGCCCAAGTTTTGGTTGTGCTGAGGCTGGCATGGCCCAGCACTGGGATTCCCCCCTCTCTGGGGCCAGGAGGCATGTTGGGGTCTCCAAGGGGTGGCTAAAGTCCCTTAAGTCCCCACACTTGGCATCTCCTGCTTATTGAGGGGTCCCATATTTTATTCTGGTCCTGTAGGTTTGAAAAAAAGTGTAAATGGCACCTACCCATGGTTCTGCTCCACAGGGACTGGTGGTATTTGCAGGATGAGTTTTGCTTTTCCTTCAGTGCCAAGCAGGGCTCTTGGACCCAGCTCCTTTGGGGTGCAGGAAGTGGCTTGTGGGGGGTGTTTTTTCCATTTTTGGGCCATGTCTTTCCATTCAACCCCTGTTTGGTGGAGAGAAGGGAGTGGGAGTCCAATACAGAACCAGGGCCTTCATTGAGGCATCATGGCAAGGTGTGGTCCTTGGGGTTTAGTGACACCTGGGGCCGCTGGGACCCTGTCCCCATTCCCAGAGGCCAAGGGGTGGGAACTGCCCTGCGCCTGCGCTCCTTCTGCCCCAGCCAAAATGACCCATGGCCCACGTGGCCAGGGCTGGCAAAGCTCCCAGGTGTGGCCAGGAACCCCAGCAGGGACTGGCACCCACGGCAGGGCTAGGTGGGAGCTCATGGTGAGGGCACTCCATCCGCTCCTTCCTGGAGGAAGGTCTCCTTCTCCTGCACTCACACTTTGAGCAGAGCCCAGCCATCCCTTCCAGGCTGGGAATGGGCCATGAGGATGCTGGCAGGGCACTACCCAGACACCGTGCTTGGCAGCTTTGCCCTGGAGATCCTTTGGCCCCACAGCCATCACAGATTTGAGTGGGATGGCAATGCCATCACCGCCTCCAAGCTGGGAGAGGGATTGGGGAAAGCCCTGGCATGATGGTGTCCTCCTGCAAGGCACTGCAGGCTGGCACAGGCAGCAAGCATGGGGCATCCCCCTAGGAGTCCTCATGCTGCCTCAGCCTCATTAGCCAGTGTCACCTCAGGATGAGCTCCACCACCATGTCCTCGTGGCATCCTGGGGTGTTCCCCATCACCTGGGACATGTCACCTTGGGGTATACCCCATCTCGTGGAATGTGTCACTTTGGGGTCTCCTCCATCACCTGGAATGTGTCGCTTTAGGGTGGGCTCCACGGAATGTCTTGGGAGTGGGACTGTGGGACTCAGGCCCAGTACCCATGGAGGCCACCACCCTGGCCATCCCATCCCCAGAGGAGGGGACTGATGTGTCCCAGTGACACTCCACTCCACTCCCCAGCACTGGCATGGCCATGGACAGCACTGCCCTGGGGTGGCTGCAGTGAGATGAGGGGCTTGGGGTGCATTAAGCACCCATGGATTTTGGGTGCTTATGCCGCCTACATCCCTGTCACACTCCTGGTGCTACGTCTGGAGGAGACTGGTCCCTGTGGGTGCCTCATCTCACTCCCAAGCTGTTGGTCAAGCAAAACAAAGCAGATGTTGGGCAGGTGGGCTGTGCTGTGACACCCTCTCCACCAGCCATCTCTGTCTCAGTGTGTAGGTGACATTCACCCAGGCAGGAAGCCCAGGACAGCTCCCCTGTGCGTGGCCTCGGTGACACAGGGACACCAGCAGGTCTCTGTGGGATGGCTCCAAGCTGGGAGGGCTGTGCTGTGCCCAAGAAAAACGCTCTTGCCACATTCCCACTGTGTCCCCCTTGCCAATCCAGGGTGTCAAAAGCCCAGCCTGGGGGCGGGCCAGGGCGACCAAATGCCCCCTGGCATTGCCTGTTGCCTGGGCTCTGCAGGAATAGCAGGGCTCTGCTGGGCTATTTTCAGCCCACGGGGACATTTCCCATGTAAGTGATAGCTGGAGGAAGCCACGAGCTCGTGTGCTGGTGGGGGCTGCCAGAGGGGTCAGGGAGGCTCCGGTTGGGCACCCCGAGCCACGATGGGGTGTTGGCAGTGTCAGCACCACCCTGGTGCCAGCCAGGCATGTGGCTCAACCCTCCCCACACATGGAGCGTGCCATAGGAAAGGGCTCAGAGCTGTGTGGCCCCTGTGCTGGAGTCCCCCATGGTGCCAGGTCAGACCCCCAGAGCTGGGCATCCCTCCTTGGCTCTGCCAGGACATTCCTGTGGGTTTGAGGATCTTGTAGGATGACAGGTCATCATGCATCAGAATCCAGCCTGGCAAGTCCAAGGGTTGCCCAGGTGACCAAGAATGCTTGGGATGACCCCAGGACGGATGAGGAGCCTTCCTTCACCCAGGAAGGCTCACCCTGAGTGAATGGAGCATGTTCCTCAGGGGACACTCCTGGGATGGGCTGGTGAAGCCTCCTGTGGCTGGAGGCCAGGGGACAGGCCCAGCCTGACCTCTTGGAAGTCCCTCCTCCAGCCCCAGCCCTGCCACAGCATGTCCCTGAGGGCTGCAGACCCTGCAAGGGACACCACGGGTTGATGTTCCTCGAGGTACAGTGTGACATCTGCCTGTGCCAAAATACCTGATGTTTCCGGGCCTTCTTCTCACTGACAGACCCAGATCTTCTGCGCCAGGAAGCAGCAGGTGCTTCATCTCCCACCTCCCTCATCTTCATGTCTTCTGCAATTCAGGGGTTCAGGGTTCCTTCCAGATCTTTAGGGTGTGGAGTCTGGAAAAAACACCCTGCAGCAGTGATTCCCCATTTTTATCTCTATATTTAGAAAGCTCCAAGCCTGGTTTTAATCCCTTTGGTAGATTCTGTTGAGGTTTCTTTACCATTTCTTAATCAAAATATCATGTGTTTCTATGCAACTATTTATAGAAATCGAATCAATTTATAACTTTTTTCAACTGAAATTAAAACCCCCTGCATAGATGAGGCTGACAAAGCTGTTTCTAGACCTCTATCTGCATTGAAACAACTGGAATACATTTGCTTTATGCTGGCGTTTTGGGACCATGAAGCCTCTGGGACGTGATGATGTGTCTGGGCATCCTGTGTTTTGGGTTCTTGTGCCCTCTGGGCTTCTTGAGCCCTTGTGGGACACTTCCCTCTGAAGGTGTTGGCCTGGCTGGCTCCAAACTGGTCCTGTGCCATGAGCTGGAGGAGCACCAGGGGTTCAGCCCGAAGTGGAGACCATGGGGACCTCAAAAAGCCTGGTGTGCCAGAGCATCATAATGAAATGGGGTCTGCAGCAGCAGGTCCAGCTGGCAAAGCCCAGGAGGTCCCAGAGAGCTTCTTTGCGTCCAGTCATTCCCCACGAGCCTTCAATGGGCTTTCTCAGGACAAAGGCAGGGATGGACGGTGCAAGGTCCCCCTGGATCCCCGGGTAGGACATGGGGAGTGCAGGACTAGCAGGAGCCGGTGGATAATACCCCCAGGGCCACAGGGGCTGGGATCCAGGCAGGGGAAGGGGGCGTGTGAAAAGCCATTCCCTGCCATCCCCGGCCCCACGCTCGGGGCTCCAGTTTCTGCTGGAGGGGGAGCGTGTCCCTCCAGGGCCACCTGTGCCCATCTGTCCCTCCTCACTGCCCTCCTGGAGGACCTGTTTTAGCGCCGGGTCTTTGCCGTTCTGTCTGTCCCCGTGCAGGGATGGAGGGGACGCCGGGATGTTTCGCCTCCTGCAGCCATCCCTGCCATTCCCTCATGGGCTTTCCCCGTGTGCAAGCAAGCTGTGGCATCACCCAGAGCCGCACTGTGCCCGCTGTCACTGCCAGGGAAAGGGTCCCCAAGCAGCTGCCAGCCCCCCCCAGCATGAGATTGGGGGTGGCAGGTGCAGCGCACGACTGGGACCCTCCGGGAGCGAGCTCGGGTCGCAGAGGGGAGCAGGGCGAGGAGGGCTCCTCTCCGGTGCCACCCATCCTCTTGGCACAATGACACGGGGAGCCCCAGTGTCACATTACACCGTGGCTGTCCCCTCCCGGAGCCCACGGGGGCCTCCAGGTGGGGACGTCCCCCCGGGGCTGGCAGCAGGGCGAGGGGGCCGGGGCTGCTCCCCATGCCCCCCTACAGCTGCTGTGCCCTATTTTTAGCCCCCGAGGGTTGCACGGAGGGTGTTAAGCCCGTAACCTTCGGCCCATTTCACGCTCATTGCAGGTCAGCACAATTCGCCCCCACCGTGGACTGGGAGACCATGTACGGCAAACGGGAGGGAGAAGGAGGCGCAGAGGGGACAGGGACTTTGTGTCAGACTTTGAAGGTCACAGGAAATAAAGCCCGTGACCAGCACGCTGGCAGGAACATCCCTGTCGGAGCGCCCGAGGGATATTTCCCTCTCCCTGCAGGGGATGGCTTGTGGTGGGCACTGGGGTGGCAGTTGTGCCCAGCCATGGTGGGTGATGGCCCCTCTGAGTCAGAGGAGACACACAAACCCCAGACAAAGCCCCCAGGACATTCAGGGTCACCTCTGCCTTTTCCTGCTCCCCCTTCTCCACTTTGACTGTCACTTCGCTTCCAGCACTGCAGATCACCAGTTATTTTGGGGCCAAACTGACAATGTCCCCATTCCTGTCAGATGACAGGACCCTCCAGTGACCCAGGTTGATTCCCAGGCCACAAAGGCCAGGCAGGGGCATGTTGGACCCCAGCCACCTGGGGTTGGCAGGTCCAACGTAGATGTTCCCCTCCAAGCAGCTCCTGAGGGGTCCCACAGGAAGGTGACCTGAAAGACAGGGGTGGGAGCTGCCTTCCATCTGGGAGCTGAACTGGGAGCCCAGATGCACCTGCAAACCACGTGCCAGCAAAGGATGGGGGAGGTCAGGGAGGGCAGAGCAAGGGTGGCTCTGGCACCCAGTTTGGGCACGGTGGGGAGCTGTGGTGGCGGCTGCGGCTCCATCATGCCAGGGAACTGGGAGCCACTGGGAATGAGGGCAGGCTGGGGTGCAGCCTGCCCTTCCCAGTGCCTGCTGCTGGCACGGCAGGAGCCTCCCAGTGCGACCTGATCCCGGCATGGTGGAGATAAAACCACCCGGCATCCCAGCCATGGCAAACTGGGTTGAGCAGTCTGGGGCTGGCACTGCCCTGCCCTGGTCTCCGTGGCCAAGCCCAGCTTTGCTGAGGTCCTGCTGATGTTCCACTGGACACCATCCCATGGCTCCTGCACGGACACAGCACAGGAGGGCTGCTCGTGCCCAGCACTGCCCGCTCTCCTCCCGCAGCCTGGGTGGAGGTGGCATTTTTTCCTGCTTGGCATCTGGTTGCCAGCTGGAGTACAAAGGAATTATTTTCCTCTGAAATACTCCCCTGGCACTAGGCTTTTGGTGGGGATTATTTAGACTAGCAGCAACTGTTTGTAATGGAGACAGTATAGCCATGATCTTTTATTTTTGGCACCCGTTGACTAATGTTAAATTGCAGTTGGAGCCTATGGAAAATACGGATGGATTCTCCTGGGCTGCAGAACGAACAAACTCATTGTGTCCCCGCCAGCTGCACGGCGAGGCAGATGCTTTCCTAGTGAAGGGACACTCTCAATAAATAGCTCCTGAGCCTTGCAGTCGGGCTCAGCCCCTGTGCTGGGAAGCCCCTTCGTCCTCCTCCCCCTTGCCCTGCCACTCACCATGGCTGGTGTGATGCTCTCCCGAGTCAGGGCTGGGAAAGGACTCTTTTCACCTGCCAAGTGCCCACAGCTCCTCCCAGAATTGCTATTTTTATTCCTTTCCCCCTGTTTTTTAGGGCTGCTTTGCCACCTTCCCGCAGTGCTTTGTGGTGGGTGGCAGCCTCACCTGGCACAGCCGTAGAGCCCCCTGCTAGCTCAGCTTTGCCTCCCACAAACAAATCTTTGCACCCAACTTCTTGCCACAGGGGCAGAAAATTGCTCTGGAACTAGAGAAGGATTAGGGGTGAGTTTAAACCTCTTGGTAACAGCCACGACTGCTCCTTCAGGGCCCCCCCGTGCTGGTGGGGCTGGTGGGTGCCAGCACGGGGGAGACTGACCGAGCTGTTCTCATCATTTAGAGCCACCCAGCCCCAGCTCGGACCACGGTGCTGCCAAGAGCCCCCTGCCAGCCACAGAGCCCCGGCTGCAGGAGAAGGTGGCGGATGGCAGCCCTGAGGAGGAGCAAGACAGTGGCACTGCCAATGCCTCCTTGCCCAACGCCACTGAGGAGGGAGGTGGAGAGGGGGAGGAAGAACCCATGGGTGGCCTGAGCAGGGGCCTGGGGCCAGGAGACAGCCAGACAGAGGAGACCACCAAGGAGAAGGGGCAGGAGGGACGGAGCCCAGGGGAGGATGCCATGGCAGCGCATCGTGGAGGGAGCCACGGGCCTGGCACACAAGTTGCCATCCATGCCCGAGAGGATGAGGAGCCCGGTGTGGAGAAAGGAAGCTCTGAGGAGCAAGGGCAGCCTGAGGAAGAGAAAACAGAGGAGCCAAGAGAAGCACCAGTTCTGGGTGGGGGAGAAGAAGGGGATGAGCAGAGCTCGGAGGAAGATGATGAGCAGGAAGAGCCTGAGGAAGCTGAACACAGGGGTTCTGAGGAGGATGGAGCCAAGGGAGAGTCTGAGGAGGAGGGAGACTCTAAGGAGGAGAAAGAATCTGAGGAAGATGGTGAAACTGAAGAGAATGAAACTGAAGAGGGCAACAAGGAAGCAGCCAGCACTTCTGACAAAGAGAGCCAAGGCAAATCAGCAGCTGCCAGCATGGAAGAAGCCAGGGATGGCCCTGCCAGCTGCCATCACCCACCCTGTAGGGATGCAGCAGAAGACTCACCAGCAGCAGAAGATCCACCAACAGCAGCAGAAGACCCTCCAGCAGCAGAAGATCCACCAGCAGCAGCAGAAGACCCTCAAACAGCAGCAGAAGATCCACCAGCAGCAGCAGAAGATCCACCAGCAGCAGCAGAAGACCCTCCAGGAGCAGCAGAAGATCCACCAGCAGCAGCAGAAGACCCTCCAACAGCAGAAGACCCCCCAGCAGTGGCAGAAAACTCCCCTGCAGACAAGCCCCCACCAGCAGACACAGAGGTCCCCAGCACCCCCCCAGCTGCCGCCGAGCCCTGGCACAGCCAGATAGGTTGGAATCTTTTCTTATGGGTGTGCTGTAGCAGCAAGAGTGACCTACTATCAACCCCGGTGGAGCTGAGCTTGGCACATTAAACCTCGCCTAGTGCATGGCCCTGCCCTAACGCTTGTGCTTCCCCACCTGCCCCTAACACGGCCGTGGGCAGTGAGGGTGCAGCAGGAGCCCACAGGTGCTCGTCGTGCCGGTGCTCCTCACAGCAGTACCAAAACTGGCTGATATTCCCCTCCCTCCACTTTAAGTCCATGATTTCTCCTCAGGGATGTGGACATGGATAAGATTTAGAAGCCCCAGGCCCCTTCCAGCACACACAGACATCTTAATGGTTCTTTATGCTCCACCCAGAGAGTCCTCCGAACCCTCAGCTTGGTGCAGGGGCAGGATGTTCCTGGGATGGTGGGTCTCTTCTCCACCAGCTCTTGGCTCATAGGGAAGGTGTGAAGAGCTAATCCAGGCCAATGAGTTCCCAGTGTACCAGCCCCACTCCATCAGTGAAAGGATAAGGAAGAGGGACACCCCCCACCATGATTTCCTAGAAATCCTTGTAGACTTTAGCCCATGGATTGGGCAGTGACCTTCAGACCCAGCTGAGTCTTTTTTTTCTCTTTTCTTTCATCTACTAAAGTCCCAACTCAAAAAACCACCCATTTTTCCCAAAAGGCAAACCCAGTTTGGTCTCTGTGGCTTCACTTGGCAAGTCAAAAGGTCTTCCTCAGCCCTATGCTCTGAAGATGCTCAACACATTCTCCGGGCTTGGTGTCCCCAGACCTGTCTCAAATCTCCCCTTACAGCCCAGCCCATCTCCCCTTACCTAAAAGCTCTTAGGCTCTTGGTGTGCCAGTGACTCCATGGTGAGAACACCTCAGTCCCCAAGTTTTGGGGACACTGGGGTGCCTTCCCTGGATGGAGGCGTCTGCCTCATGCTCCCCCCGTGTGGTACGGAGCCACGAGGCACAGGGCACCACGCCGAGGGCTCCAGGGTGACATGGAGGCAGAAGTGGGAGAACTGGGAAGGACCGGCCCTGCTGGCGAAGGCGAGGCAGCCAGGATGTGTCAGGCTGACCTGCCCATCAAGAGCCAGAGCCCGGTCTTGTGAACCCTGGCTCAGTGTGTATTTTTGGGGGGGCAAAGAGAGCACAGAGCCTGCACCCGAGGCTGAACCCCACGGGGCAGCAGCTGCTGGGGAAGCGCCGGGGCCCCACGGCACAGCAGCTGCCACGTGCTCGTGCTACACCCCAACCCTGGGAGTCCCTTCCAAGCACGTCCTTCGCATTCCCCAGGAGCAGCTAGCCCCTCCTCGGAGCCAAGCAGTCATCCGTGATGCTTCCCCCCCAGCCACAGCCCTGGCAGCCCCCCAGGGACCCGTGCGAAAGGGGAAGCACGCGGCATGCCAAGGGTGGCATGGGGTGTGTGTGCTCCCCATGCCCTCTCCCCAGCGGTCGCTTGTGTGAGCCCTGTGTGGATTCTCCCCTCCAGCACTAACAGGCCTCCTGCTTTCCTCCTCCAGAAGAGGTTGAAGATGCCAGCGAGCCGCCCAAGCGCGACCGGTCCCACTTGGAGAACACCCTCAAGCTGAACGAGGAGAAACCTGCCGATGATGTCTCTGGTGAGGGGGCCATGCACACCCTGCTCCTTCTGCCCACACCATCCCTGCAGGACAGGCTGCTCACCCTCCTGCACTAAGAACATGGATGGGATTTTCCTCCCCTAGAGGGTTTTTGATTCTAACTTTCCTTCTTGTAGGTCTAATAATGCCACATCTTCAATAACTGCCCTTTGGCTGCTCTTGGGTTAATATATTTAAGGTATTTTAAAGACAGCTCCATGGGCATACAAGAATTAGGAGGGTAGAGAGGCTGGAAGATGCAGGTGATGAATCAGGCACATCCCTGCACAGATAAACCTGGGGCATCTCATAACAAAGGGTTGGGATTTTTGTTCCAGTTATTTATGGGGTTTTGCTACTCTAAGAATTTGTTCTGCTGGCCCTCTGGGCAGTCTGGGCTGGGAAGACAGTGATAAGAGATACTGTGGGAAAAGGTCCTCCTTTATTTTCCAGGAAGCAGCTTAAGGGCTGTGCCAGGGAGGCCTGGCACACTGGTGGAGGGATTTTTGGGATAGTGGGTGTTGAGTGCTAAGCAGCACTTACAAGGGATGTTCCTTCCATCAGCTGCTGGCAGCAGATGGGGACAGTGCCCAGCAGGAAACATTAGCAGTGGGGTGGGGGGGCATCAAAATCATAGAATCTTAAAGTTATTTGGATTGGAAGAGACCTTGAAGACCACCCCATTCCAACCCCCTGCCATGGACAGGGACACCTTCCACTAGCCCAGGTTGCTCTAAGCCCTGTCCAACCTGGCCTTGAACAGTTCCAGGGATGGGGCAGCCACAGCTTCTCTGGGTAAAATGTGTGACTGGGATAAATTTGACCAAGATTTCAGCTGAGCCACCCTCAGGACCTGCAGGGAATTTCCCTCCTGTAGGGGATGCCCCAAGGAGGGACTCCCCTCAGGCAGTGGGGTTTGCCTTTCACCTGGCCACGTGCTTTTCCCCCGCAGGAGTACTGCAGCGGCTGAGGAAGATCTACCACTCCTCCATCAAGCCCCTGGAGCACTCCTACAGATACAATGAGCTGAGGCAGCATGAGATCACAGGTAATGCCATGGGCACTGGGGCCTCCAGCACCACCAGCTCCTTGGGATGCAGATAACAGCGCAGAGAGCAGATCGTGGAAAGCCTTGGATAGTGTGCCTTCCTTTGCAGCGTCCCAAGAAGTCCATGGGCTTAGGGCATGTGAACCCAGTGGCAGGGATTCCTGCATCTGCCTTAGCCCATCTGCTGTCAGGGCCATCTGTGTGGGCTGAGCATTGAGCCCTGCCTGCTTTGGGTCCCCCACCTGCTCAACATCAATGCCCTGTCCCCCTGCCAGGCAGAGATCACGGCCCAATGAAACAGGCTTGGCAAGGAAGCTCAGGACCTCTCAAGGCTGGGGATGAGCTTCCTGGGGGTGGCTGGAGCTGGCATCCTTCCTACTGGGTACAGGACACAGCCATTCAGGCAGGGTGTCCCTCAAGCTCCACAGCCTTCACTCATCCCAAGAGTTAGAGCTTCCAGCCCGTGACAATCTCAGACACTCTGGAGAGGTGAGCAGGTCCCTGTGGCCCCTGGCACGGTGTGGGCTGAGCCCAGACACAAATGTGTCCCTCCAGGAGAGGAAGGCCTGCCCCAAGATGCCCACAGGATATAAGCAGCTCTTGTGACTACAAGCAGCCTCATTTTCCAAGCACAGAGGGCTCAATCCTATGTTTGAAATCCCTGTTCACTGGGGTAACTCTCCTATGAGGCGCTACCCAAGCCCTGTCCTGAGCCAGTGCCAGATGTCCCCTGAACATCCAGGGGATGATGAAGTCCCTGTTACCAGTCACCCTGTTACCCCTACACCTTCATGCCCGCATCTACCTCCTGCCAAGATCCTGAAGTTGTCCTCCCTGTCCTGCAGCTCTGTGTGCACCCCCAGGTTTCCAGGCCCCACCACCTGAAGCCATGCTCTCTCTCTACGTGAGGCAGGACCAGGATACACCCTCTCAACACATCTGCCTTTCACTGCTGGGCTCGCTCCACCAGCACACAGGGCAACCCCCCGGGGCACATCCCTGTAGAGCAGAATCCCCATTTTCCAAGCATCCTCACTGCAACTCCTAAATCTGAGTCAGACGTTCCATACCATCTCCCTACCCAGCCAGAGAAGTCCAGCATAAAGATAGTGGGGCACACAGGGAACTCATGGTGCAGGGGCAGGCTGTAGAGTCCTCACCACCAGCCCAGATCCTGTCCCCTCAAGACACAGAGCACCCTTGATATCAACCACCACCCACCCCTGGGATTCTGGAAGGGGTGGGTCTCATGAAACACGAGCTGTGCCCTTGCCTGCCTTGCTCTGTGCTGGTGCCAGTGGCTGGGGACCACCATCTGCTTGCCATGTGGGAGAGCAAACTGAGGGTCACAGCAACATGCCCTACTGCAGCCTGTCACCTGATGGCTGCTGGCTTGTCCCCTGGCACAGCCAGCACAGCACTGCCACATGCCTGAGAAAGGAGCACCAGGAACACAGGGATGAAACACCCCAGCATGTGTCCCCACAGCCTGGTCCTGTCTCCATCCTGGAGCTCACAGGTCCAGCAACATCCCAGCCTCCTCTCCAGGCTCTTCTGGTCCGTGCTGGTGGCATTTCCTGTCAACTCAACCTGGGACACAGTTTGGGAGGGTATCAGAGATTACAGCTGGTGGGCTCTAACCCTCACTTTGCTGTTCACAACCAGAGGATGCAGACCCCAGGCTCAGTTCCCAGCCCTCAGGACATCCCACCCTGCCCTTCATCCATTCCTTGCCCAAACAGTCACCACCCTGCCCTCTTTTTGGGAGGAAGGAAGTGTTTCTCAGGCTCCTGCTGCCTTCCTCCCTCTCAGCTCCTGGGGAAACAACCACTAACCACTAAACCTGGTTTTCCCAGCCCCTCTCCAACATGGCTCTTGAGCAGGATCAGACAGCAGGTCCTGGTGTGCCTCACAGCCTCACCTCAATGCCCTATGGTCTGTTCCATGAGGAACAGCCATCCCAGGTCAGCTCCCAGCACACATCTCTGTGTCCTACACAGCACCCTCATGGTGCAGATGCAACCCCAGCACTGCCTCAGGGAAGGGCACAGGGATGCTGCATTGCCTGCAGTCCTTAGCCCAGCTGTGACACAGCCTGGCCATGCTCCCCTTCACAATATTTCTGTGGCCACCAAACTCCTTGAAGGATCTCTGACAGCCCAGCCATAGCCTGGCCCACACAGCCCCATCCTGGAAACCTCCAGCTCAGCAGTGTGCCTTGCATACCCACAGATCCAACTTGTCCCAGTCCCTCATTAGCAGTGTAATTAGAGAAACCTGCACATTAGTTACAGGGTTGGCCCAGGGAACCCTCTTGACCTTGCAGGGCAGGTGAGGGCACGTGGGGCTCTGGGAATCTTCTCAGCCCTTCCCCTGCAGGGTGCCCTTGCCCCAAGCAGGTTCATTCCATCACTGGTGCCCCTGCAGGGTGGGAGAAGCCCCCAACCTCACCCCTGTGTCCCCCCATGACAGGGGGGAGGCTGGAGGTTGCAGAGCTGCTGGCTCAGCTGGCTAGGAAGAGTGGGACAGCTGGGAGAGTGGCAGGGCAGGACTGTCATGGAATATGTGTGACCTTTGGAGCTGTAAGCCAATCTAGAGGGGTGCCCTCGCCCCTCCATTACACAGCAGCCTTCCATTTTGTCTCCCTTCCCATCGGCTCTGTTCACAGCAGTGTCATCCAAAGAGCCCCTCTGCTCCCCACAACATGTGAGAACACCCATGGAATTGAGTGTCACTGGTCCTGGGGGAGTTGCGCATGTCACCATTGATTCTGAATTGTCAGGGTGCATCCCAGAAAGCTCCCACACACCCTCTGCTTTAGCCTGGCAGATGCCATCTCCTTCTCCCTGCCTGCCACCCTCCTGACTCTGCGCTCTGCCATCCCACGTGGATGCAGGCACGCTCCAGCTGGGTCCAACTGTGTGCTTGGAAGGACTTTCCCTAGCTGAGGGTCAGGGATTCTCCCAGTCCAGCTTGCTGTGAGGTCATGCCAGGTTGTGGTGCATGCTGGTGACCCTAATTACTGATATGTGCTAATTAGCAAGCGTCCCCGAGTAAGAAATGACCTCCCAGCTGCCATGACCAGCCACGGGGGTGGGGTACAGGTGACCCCAGGACACTTGCCAGGTTGGTGGCTGTCCTAGCCCTGGCTGGTTGGGCTCTGTGTGCTCAGTGAATGCCTCTGGGAATTGCAATAACCCTCTGACAGCGCAGGTTTGGGGGGCAGGACACCCCGAGCCACATCCCTGTTGTGCAGGGAGATGGGTTCAGTGCTTATCCTGGGAGCTACGGGTGGCTCACAGGCTGCAACTCCATCTCCACTGCTGGGAATGTGGCTGTCAGCTCCCTCCTTGTCCTGGGCCAGGCCCAGGCTGCTGCCTCCCTCCTCGGACTCACGGTTCCTTTTCTCTCTCCCCGTGTCCCCTGCTAACAGCTTACCCCGGACGCACCCTGGGCTCCTCGGCCACAGGTTGGTATCGCTGCCTGCCCCTGCATGCTGCCAGCGCTGCCTCAGCTCTCGCTGCCCTCTGGCTTTCCAAGGCACCTGTCTCTGCACAGCCACGCTTCCCAGGCACTGAGCAGACCCAGCAGCACCTGCCATGCCATGGCACCCTCGGGCCAGTGCTCCCAGCCCTTCCAGAGCCTGGCACATGTGTCGCTGTACTTGTCCCAGCCTGACTCTGCGTCCCAGCAGCCTCCTCCTTCCTGCAATTCCCACCTTTCCCAGACCCTTTCCCTCTCAGGTTAAGGCTGGCCGTGGCAGTTTGTGGCAGTCCTACAGGAACAGCTGAGGGAGCTGCAGGGGCTCAGCCTGGAGAAAAGGAGACTCAGGGGAGGCCTTCTCACTCTCTGCAACTCCTTGGCAGGAGGGGGAGCTGGGGGAAGTCGGGCTCTGCTCCCAGGGAACAGGGACAGGGCAAGCGGAAATGATCTCAAGTTGTTCCAGGGAAGGTTTAGGTTGGATATTGGGGAAATTTCTTCATGGAAAGGGGTGGTCAGGCTCTGGCACAGCTCCCCAGGGCAGTGGTGGAGTCACCATCCCTGGTAGGATTTAAATGCCACGTGGATATGGAACTTAGTGGTGGCTGTGACAGTGCTGGGGGAGTGGCTGGACTTGATAATCCTAGAGGTCTTTTCCAACCTAAACAATTCCATGATTCTGTGTCAGACCTGTAGATTGATCTCTCATCCATTGCATAACTGAAGGAGCCCAGCCAATAGCCCACACTACAGAGGGGACCTCTTCCCACCCTTCAGTCTCCTACGCGCAGAAACTTTTGTGAATGTCCACCCTTGATCCCTCCTGGCTGCAGTTTAAGCCGCAGCTGTCCCAGTAACACGGACTGGCCCCTGCTCGGCGGCCTCAGCCCCCTCGGGAGCCCGAGCTGGCTCCTCTCCCTGCCTATCCTGCTCTGGGTGTGCTGCCAGGTCCCCCTGGAGAAGCAGGAGATGGGAGATGGTCCAAGAAATGCCAACCAACACCCTGGGCCCCGTGCTGGGCCATGGGGACAATGCCCCTGCTGAGATACAAGCAGGGGAATCCCACCTTCTGTCCCTCCTGTCCCACCCCACGGTCACACTGCCACACTCTGCTGAACTGGGCTCCTCCAGACACGGGCACAGCTCTGGCAGAGCCCTGCCAGTGCCTGCAGGGCCCCTGGCTGGCTCCCTGTTGTGCCAGCATGCTGGTAGCAGAGATACTTATGTGGATATTTATAGCATATTCCGATAGCTGTCTTATCTCTATCTCTACTTTAGGCACTCACAGGCTGCCTGGGTGGGCGTGGGCACAGGGGGCACACAGTGTGGAGGAGGCACAGGCCATCTGCAGCCACGTGGGCTTGTCCCTCCATCTGTGGGCACACATGTCTTGAGGGTACTCGTGGATGTTGAACCTTTGGGAGCGAGCTGGCCAGCCCCTGGAGGGCTGCTGGATCCGCACCATGGGGAGGGTGGCTGGGGGTGTTTGTGGTGCAAGGATGGGGTGGCAGCGGAGGTGATGCTGGGAGAGTCTCTCCAGGTGTTTCAGCCTGCCTGGGTGGTTTGGAAACAGAGAAGACCTTCATGTCCATGACTCAGTCTCAACCAGAAGAGGAAAGAGGTTTTGCCAGGTCCTCTGCTCTGCCCAAAATCCTCGGGACAGACTTGCACTTGGAGGGGTGAGCTGGCACCAGGCCCTTCTGCTGGCCTTGAGGGCAAAATGAAGGAATACCTGGCCCAGGGTTAATCGTAGAATCATGGAATGGTTTGGGTTGGAGGGGACCTTGAAGATCATCCTGTTCCACCCCCTGCCATGGGCAGGGACACCTTCCACTAGCTCAGGTTGCTCCAAGCCCCGTCCAGCCTGGCCTTGGACACTTCCAGGGATGGGGCAGCCACAGCTTCTCTGGGCACTCTGTGCCAGGGTCTCCCCACCCTCACAGCCAAGAATTCCATCTCAATATTCCACCTAATCCTGCCCTCTGCTAGCAGGAAGCCATTCCCCCTTGTCCTGTCCCTCCATCCCTTGTCCCAAGTCCCTCTCCAGCTCTCCTGGATCCCCTTTAGTCACTTGGAAGGGGCTCTCAGGTCTCCCCAGAGCCTTCTCTTCTCCTGCCCCAGAGCAGCAGTGCTCCTAACAAAGGGCACCTTGGCATTGCCATATGGAAAAACCTCCCGGAAAGCCACTGCTATAGGAGAGAAAAACGACTTGGACATGCAAACTGGAACTGCAGTTTGCTGAAGCCCCCAAAGCTGAGCAGCCCAAGCAGACACAGGCTGTGTTCTCTGAGTGCTATCTCCCAGGATTTTAGGCATCGGAGGGATGAGCTGGAGCTGGGAGCGAGCAGCCACAGGGTGGCTGGAGAGAGCCGCGTGTTGGAGCTGCCGCCAGCCCAGCCCAGCCCAGCCCAGCCCAGCCCAGCCCAGCCCAGCCCAGCCCAGCCCAGCCCAGCCTCCAGCGAGCTCCGGCTCTTTTTCGCTGTCCGGACCATGAAGGTGACCCAAACTGTTGCTGACAGGCACGGCACGGGGACATAGCAGGGACAGATGCCAGGCCAGCATCCTCCCGGGTGCGAGATGCTCCCTGCTCTCCCGGACTCCGGGCAGCAGCAGCAGAATCCACACGTGGGCTCCCGATCGGGGAGCTGCAGGGCGCCAGCGCCTGGCACTGCCCACACAGCCCACGGGGTGGAGATGGGGTTCACAAGCCGTGGGTGAGCTGGCAGAGGGGCTGCCCCTTGGCAGAGGGGTGGAAGTGCAGCGGAGCCGGAGCTCCCGGGTGCCCACGTTCACGCAGCCACACCTAGCCAAGGACATGTTATGAAAGAGCACACGAAACACCACCCCAAAACTCTGGCACAACATCACAGGGATAATAATAATAATAATAACAGCCATCCGAAACCCAATTACAGCTGGCAAGCAAGCAGAGCAGCGGCGACAGAGCGGCAAAGGAATGATTAATAATGGAAGTCTGAGGTTTCAACATTTGTTTTGGTCCTGTGTGAGAATGTAAGGTGGGATCCCCCTGGCTCGCAGGCAGGGAGCAGGAGGCAGAAAGGGCCGTCCATCCCCTGCTTTGGAGGTGCTGCCCTGCTTTGGGGAGGAGGGCTGAGCTCCATGGATGCAGCTGTGCCCTGTGGAGAGATGCTCCCAGCCCATTCCCTTCCCTGGTGGTGGCATGGTGGCTCTGCAGGAGAGGACTGGAACACTCCTGCACCCACGGTCAGATGGATTCAGTGCCCTCCAGTGCCCTCAGGGCAGGAGCTCAGCACCATGGGGACTGTGTGGCTTCCCCTACCTTGGAGATGGATTCCTGGCTTTATGGAATGCTGCTGGCTCCTGTGTGGGCAGCAGCCATGGAAGAGCAGGGCTTCTCAGCTACTGTAGGGAAAACAGCTCTGCCTTAGGCGTGGGGATGAAGAGAAGATGCTGAGGGCAGCACAGCTCAAGGGCATCTCCTTGCCTTGGGTCATGGTGGAAGGCTCAGCTCTGGTTGAGACAGCAGCTCCCAGCTCCTCTGGTGTCATCCAGCCCATTGTCTGGCTGGAGTCCTGCTGGCAACCATAGGATGAACGCTTTCCCACCCTGAGAGTAGGATGGGGTTGGTTCCTGCCCGTGGGAACTCACTCACCCAGATTTTACTTCCATTCCTGGCCTGATCTGGACTTGAGCTGACCCTATCAGTCTCCTGGCTGTCCCGGGCACAGCTTGGGGACTGGTATGGGCCAGGGCCTCTTCCAGCTCCTTCCTGCCTGGTGTCCTGGGGGCTGGAGGGTGGAGTGCTGCGAGCACAGGCTGATTGCAAGAGTCCTATTTGAGCAGGGATTGCTCCTGGGGGCATTGGCTGTGTGTGTGTCCAGGAACCTCTGTGCTCCTGGACCCATGGCATGGCATGAGGACAGGTCTTCATGGGTCCTGAAGAAAATTGCAGGACTTGAAGAGTGCAGGATGGGGACTACAATTGACTCTCCTGCCTTTCCCCAAGCCCAAAGCGGGGCTGTTTGCCCAGCCTGCCCTCCCCACACCCGGATGGAGCCAGGCAGGGACCTCCTGTTTGGCCAGAGGGTTGGGAGCCATGGGCCAGGGGGCAGATCCCTGTGAAGATATGGAAGAAAGGCTTGCAGGCAGCTGGCACCAGGCTTGCACGGCGCTTATCAAGGCCTGATGCTCCTGAAACCACAGCAGCTCCTTCTGCACGAGGTGTTCTCCTGGCTCAGGCATGGCCTCCTCCTTGGCATGTCCCGTGCTTTGAGGTAGCTGCCTTCAAAAAACACCCCCACCCCACAGCCAGCCCCAAACCAGAACTGAACCGAGACAAGGTTTAAAAAGATCTTCCAGTTCTCTGTAGTCTAAGAAGGGCCAAACCACGGAGAACGTCAGGCAGCGAGGTGGGCTCTGCCGCAGAGCACGGTGATGTCCCGCTCCCGGGGCCGGCGCTGGGCAATGCCTTGGCTGGTGAATGGCTGGTGGCCCCCAAGGGCAGCTGCTTCCCTGGCAGCACCACCACATCGCTCAGATGAGGTGCTCGTTACAGCCAGGAGTTACTGGCGTGGCGGCGACGGCTATTGTTCCTTCACTTCCTCTTGTTATTTCCCCTCTCCACAGATGGGGAGATCACTTCCAAGCCCATGGTGCTATTCCTGGGACCGTGGAGCGTCGGCAAATCCTCCATGATAAACTACCTCCTGGGGCTGGACGACACTCCCTACCAGCTGTACACAGGTACCACGCTCACTGCTCTGCCGAGGGCGTGCCGACACCTGCATTTCCACACCTGTGCGGTCAGCGATTCCCAGCCATGTCTCTTTGATCCCCCTTGTTATGACAGGGAGGTTGGGATCTGCTCCATCCCACCTGGCTGC
Organism: Dendrocincla tyrannina; assembly: GCA_035047865.1. Lineage (NCBI taxonomy): Eukaryota > Metazoa > Chordata > Aves > Passeriformes > Dendrocolaptidae > Dendrocincla > Dendrocincla tyrannina. Next base: position 2,231,248 of record JAWWMP010000033.1, read on the forward strand.
GGTGCCATGTGGAGGGAGAGGTTCCCCATCACGGCCCAGGGCCTGTCTCACTCCCCAGGGTGGAGGAAGGTGTCTCTACACCAACATCCTCAACGCACAGTGCAGGGATGAGGCTCCCAACCCCTACAGCAGTGGTCACACCACAAGGGCAACTTGCCTTTGTCTTCTCCCCATCCCTCCTCACATGGAGCCAGATAATTCACTGTCCCAGGAGAAAAGCCATTCCACTCCTCCCTGCTTCCATGGATGTCATCTCAGAGCCAAGAACAGATGTCCATGGCCACCTCAGCACTGTGGTAATGAGGGCTCCCAGGAGGTGGTTACCCGGGGCACCTTGTGCAGCCAGGCCACTTGCAGAGCAAACAGTCCCCACAGAAAACAGAAAAGCCCTTCTGACTTTTTCCCCAAGAAGTTTGGGCAGGAATTTCATAGCCCAACAACTTGCCCTGCCCAATCTCCTGGAAAGCACACGATGCTTGTGATACTTGTGATGCTCCCAATCTCAGGCCAGCCTTGTTGTGTCCATAACCTGGCATGGATTTCACACCTCTGCTGCTCCTCTCGTTGCTGCACAGGGGCAGAACCCACCACCTCCGAGTTCACCGTCATCATGCACGGCCCCAAGCTGAAGACCATCGAGGGCATCGTGATGGCTGCTGACAGCACCCGCTCCTTTTCACCCCTGGAGAAGTTTGGGCAGAACTTCTTGGAGAAGCTCATAGGGATCGAGGTGCCCCACAAACTGCTGGAGCGAGTCACCTTTGTGGACACACCGGGCATCATTGAAAACCGCAAGCAGCAAGAACGAGGTAGGGGTTCACTGGGTTCATCTAAGGGACCCCAGGAAAGATGCCATGATGATCTGAGGTGACCAAGGTGGCTGAAGCACAATGGGGGAAGAGTGCTGGGCCAAAGAAAGGGTCTTGCACTGGAGGAGATGGTGGTGTTTGTATGCCTGTGGCTATGGCAGCAGCAGCTGAGACCTCGGGAACACACCTAGAGCAGACATTTCTGCTGTTATTTCCTGAGAACTCCTTGGGATGCTGATTGGGTGTGCCTGAGCCCACCAGTTAACGCCCTGTTTGTCACCCTTGGAGGCAGGCTTGGTCAATGGCTGGTGTTACAGGGGGGCCCACAGAAGCACCAGCCTGTCCCCAGAGCACCTGGGGTGCCAGGACAAATCAGCTGTGCTCCTTGAACTGGATATCTGCAATGATGTGGATGATGAACATGTCCAGGGAAGGGAACAGAGCTTGGGAAGGGGCTGGAGCAGCAGGAGCAGCTGAGGGAGCTGGGGGGACTCAGCCTGGAGAAAAGGAGGCTCAGGGGGGACCTTCTTGCTCTCTGCACCCCTGACAGGAGGGGGGAACCAAGTGGGGATTGGGCTCTGCTCCCAGGGAACAGGGACAGGACAAGAGGAAACAGCCTCAAGCTGTGCCAGGGGAGGTTTAGGTTGGATATTTAGGAAAATTTCTTCACTGAAAAGGTCGTCAGGCATTGGCACAGGATGCTCAGGGCAGTGGTGGAGTTACCACCCCTGGAGGGAATTAAAAGCCATGTGGTTGTGGCACTTGGGGACATGGTTTAGTGGTGGCCTTGGCAGTGCTGGGGGAATGGTTGGACTTGATCTCAGAAAGCTTTTCCAGTCTTAAGGATTCTGCGACCCTGTGATTTGGTATCTGCTCACAGGAGCAGCAGGAACCTCTGGCCAAAGGTAGGGAGGAAGGTTTCAAGGGGCAGCTGGGGGAGACAGGTAGTCACAGGCTCAGACATCCAGGGATGGGGTTTTACATCTCTGAAGTGTTTCAGCACCTGAGAAACAGGTTCTAGGCTTCAGAGGAAGTCCGCTATGCCTCCCACCCTGTCCAATCTGGACAGGGCACAAGGCATCGCAGGCTCAAGGTTTATCTATCCTTGATGAAGGGACTCATCCTGTCCTGGCCAGTACTGCTGGATTTCTCTTTCCTCTCCTAAAGGTTACCCATTCAATGACGTGTGCCAGTGGTTCATCGACAGAGCCGATCTCATCTTTGTTGTCTTTGACCCTACAAAGCTGGACGTGGGCTTGGAGCTGGAGATGCTGTTTCGCCAGCTGAAGGGCCGCGAGTCTCAGATCCGAATCATCCTGAACAAAGCCGACAGCCTGGCTACCCAGGAGCTGATGAGAGTCTATGGTGCCTTATTCTGGAGCCTGGCTCCTCTCATCAATGTCACAGAGCCACCCAGGGTGTACGTTAGCTCCTTCTGGCCTCATGACTACCACCCGGAAACCCACAGAGACCTGTTCCTCAAAGAAGAGATATCGCTCCTGGAGGATCTCAACCAGGTGATTGAGAACAGGATGGAAAATAAGATTGCCTTCATCCGCCAGCATGCCATCCGGGTGCGCATCCACGCCCTCCTGGTCGATCGCTACCTACAGACCTACAAGGACAAAATGACCTTCTTTAGCGATGGAGAACTGGTGTTCAGGGACATTGTGGAGGATCCTGACAGGTTCTTTATCTTTAAGTCCATTCTGGCAAAGACCAATGTCAGCAAATTTGACCTCCCCAACCGCGAGGCTTACAAGGACTTCTTTGGCATCAACCCCATCACCAGTTTTAAGCTGCTGTCTCAGCAGTGTTCCTACATGGGAGGGTGTTTCCTAGAGAAGATCGAGAAGGCCATCACCCGTGAGCTTCCCGATCTCTTGGGAAGCATCGGCTTGGGGAAGAAGCCCAACGTCCTCTCCTGCGATGTCACTGGCTGTGGTGAAACCCCAAAGAACCGCTACAGGAAACCCTAAGGTGATCCATAACCTAACCGTCCACGTGTTCCTACTGGTGAATGAGCTTATGTCTTATCTGTCCAAAAAGCCATGGTTTGTTAACCCTTTGAGTGCCGTGCTGGCAAAGGCTACCGTACAGTGAGGACTTTGAGTCATTGACCTTGATGGCAGGGGAAGATGGGTGGGCATAAGAAAGAGAATAAAAACTGTGAATTCCTGACATTTTATCTTTGTTCTTTCGAGTAGAAGGCAATGTTTAAGCTGTAAGTATGAGCAATGCACGGGGAGCTAGAACAGCAGCTGCTTTTCCACTGATGCCAAGTGTGCGTGAAGAGGAATTTCTGCATCCCCGAAGCCATGAGGGAGCGAGAACGAGGGCACAGCGTGAGAGCACAGGGGAGAGCAGTGACACACTAACCCAGGCATCACCAGGAGCCCCAGCCCGAAGTGCTGGCCAAGGAAAGAGGGGCCAGGTCCCAGCTGTTGTTTTCTCACACAAACACGCTACAAATCTCAGCAAATATTGATCTTGTTTTTCTTTCCAAGACTTCTAGGTCACCTGGTGAGTTCTCCTTTCATTTAACAGCTGAGTTGATCTTCTGCAGCCTTCACCTGGGTGTCCACCTTGAGAAGGGGCGTTTGCAGAGGTGTTTGTAGCTCCAGCCAGAAAGTTGTGATGGGATTTGCAGGTCCACGTCAGAGGAGGAAGTGGGCTGGAAAAGAGCAGCCAGCACTGGCTGAGCTGTGCTGGAGGAGGGTCAGCACCCAAAACCAGGTGGTCCGACAAGGAGCTGTGAGCAGGGTTTCCTCCCCCTGGGTCAGCAGAGGAGAGGGCACTTCGTGCCTGAGTGTCATTAACTCAAAATCCATGCCGGCAAGTCCCACCTGCGGATCAGCAGGGCTCTGAGGGTAAGGATCTGGCAGTTTGACCCTGTTCAAGTCAATGTTGCTGATTTCTCAGTCAGACCCTCATGTTTTTGTGCTCCATGGAGGGAGGCAGGAATGGGGGGTCACTAGCTGTGAAGTGAAAAAGGTCACATCCTTTTTGCCCACCTGCTGCTTTGTCCTCTCCTGGACAGTCCAGGCAGGTTTTTGGGGCTTGTTTTCCAAACTCCTCCCATTTTAGCCATTTGTTGGCTCATCTCTGAGCATCGCTGCTCAGTCCTGAAGGAGTATGGCTTTGGAAGCACCCGGGCAGAGTGAGGTTCCCCATGGACAGCTGACCTTGAAACCTGGCCCTCATGGACAGCACAGCTGGCTGCTGACCTGAGCCCAAACCAACCAGCAGGGAGATGCTGTCCTTGATGGACACTGGCACTTTTGAGCCCACTATGGACCTGCTGAACATCCTTCATCCTTCCTCCTGCCAAATGCCCATCATAAGCCCTGCTCTTCAGGAAACCTCTGGAGCAGAGGGACTTACCTTTGACAGAAACAAGAGGACATGGAGATGCTGGCTGAGGCAAGAAAAAGGCAAAAGGAATGAAGGAGGGAAAGAGAAAACTGGGAATGGAAGGCTGTGTTGTGATGGGAAGGGTGTGAAGGGCAGCACCCCACGTGTCCACGTGTGCAACGGGACGTGAGATAAGGAGAACTATGGGAGCTCCACATCCCCCAAGCACTGTGAAGAAAAGGTCCCCTTGAGTCCAGGTGAGCCTGGGGGGCACTGGCCCAGGGACTTCCATGCTCCTGACCTCTGCTTTGAGGTAGGACTCTACATTCAAGCTAACAAAGCCAAGACCCAAATCTATGTTCAAGTACGGGAAGGGTCATGGCAGAGGGACCTTGCCCACAGCGCAGAGGGACTGGAGGTGCAAGGGAAGGCAAGCAGAACGTCAGAGAGAACAGCAGCCAGAGCAGCCTGGAGAGAAAGGATGTGCTCATGAGTCAGTGCCGTGATGTCTCAAACCTGCCCAAGCACTGCTGCCCCTCTGCTATCGTTCCTTCTTTCTTGTACGTGATCCCATTGCTCATCGGTGTTCCTCTCCGTCTCCTCCACCAGGCTGGTCTGCATGGTTTTCTCAAGAGCTAATAGAAGAGAAACACTGACAGAAACAGGCCAATGCTGTTGCTGTTCCTGCTGTTGCACTGTGTGCCACTGTCGTGGTGAGCAAAGGCCACCAAACATTTCTATTTGCGAGGCTTGTATCGGGCCATCTCTGTCCTTGTTGCCCTGTCCCCCTAAAGCCTGTGGGGTAGCCAGGGAAAGGCCCCATGTCCCACAAGGAGTATTGACCTTGAAGGCACTGTTGCTCTGCTCTCAGGCCACTCCTGTTGTTCTCCCCATCCCTTCTCTGGTTTCCTTTTCTCTTGCTTTATTTTCCAGCCCTCATGGCCTCCTCTCCTCCCTTCGCCTGCCCTTTGGCACCTGCATGGCCTGTGCCAAGCCCTGTGCCCATGCCCTAAGTGTGGCTTCTCCATGGCAGCAAGAACCCTTTTCTCCCCTCTGATATGATGTGCTTGGGTCCTCTTTCAGAAGTGGTGGCCTGTTCCCTGCTCCCCATCATGCACGATGACTCGGCTCCATGCTGGCTGGGGGAGGTGACGCCACTGAGATGCTTCCTCTCCCATGGATCCAAGTGGCTGTGAGTCCCAAGAGGACTGCCGTTCCCAGCCCAGCTCTTGCTGAGCTTTCTTAGGAGAGCTCTGGGAATCTGGGAGTGAAAATAAGGAGCAAGGAGGCCTTTTCATTCTGCTGAGAAACCCTAAGCACCAAGAGTACTGGGCAGGGTGAGAGTCTCATCTGAGAGCATTGTGGGAGGGAGGGAGTGAGGGCACAGGCCTGTGTAGATGCCCATGATCATGTGCATTGGGATAAAACTGTCAGCTTGAACATCAGCCTGTGTAATAAAACCTGGTATTTTCCAAACACACTCCCTGGAGATGCCTGTTTTGTTTCTCCTGCTGGTGCGGGAGGCTGAAGGGGCGCAGCTGCAGGGACTTCCATCTCCTTCCCTGAATCCCAGCCTTGTCCCCATCCCTTGCATGGGATCTGTCAGACATCCCTAAGTCATTTGGCTGCTCTTCCAACCTGGCTTCCTGTGCCTTAGGCCCAACAGGCAAAGCAAACCCCTACTCCTTTGCTTTGTGCCTCAGGGCAGAGTGATTCTCCCTGGTGGGACAGATCCTTGCTCCCACCTGCCCCAGGAGATGCTGGTTGGGGACCATGGCAGAAGGAAGGGCTCAGGGACCATGGAGGAGAACAGGGGGCCAAGGACCATGGAGGAAATCAGGGATGTGGGGAGTATGGGGGAGGCTAGGGGGTCTGGGACCATGGAGGAGGATAGGGGGCTTGAGACCATGAGGGAGGGCAGGGACTCAGGGACCATGGGAAAGGGCAAGGGTCTGGAAACATGGAGGAGGGGAGGGGGCTGGGGACCCTGGGGGAAGGCAGGGAGTTGGGCATCATGGAGGAGGACAAGGACTTGAGGACCATGGAAGAGGGCAGGGATGGGGGACCACAGAGAACAGCAGGGGCTCTCACCAGCCACCCAACAGCAACTGGAACTCATGCAAGCTGCTCGCTATAACCCTACTCCTGGCCTGTCTGTCTGCCTTTCCAACTATCTGTCTCACTCACTAATCAAAGAAGATGGTTCCAAGAAAGCTGGAAGGAAAGAAGGAATATCTCACTTGGCCGTGGCTTCCTTTGGAAAGTCTGGAAAAACTGTGGCATCTTGACGTGCGTGAAGGTCTGCCTGGCGAGCAGCACATTTTCCTTGCAAAGCTGCTGTAAAGATGTGAATCATGGGCCGGTAACGCTCCTGGCAGCGCGAACAGCGATTCCACTGAGACGCGGTGCTGGCAGCGGCTCTGCTGTATCTCTTGGATGGAAAAGACAAACATTTATCATTGTGACATTGCTGGGGAAGAGCGGCTGGTGCTGCCGAGAGCCCAGCAGTGGCGGCATCCTGGCTGTGCCCAGGGTGCTTCCACCAAGGGCAGCGTCCAGCAGGTTTGCCAAAGGTCTCCAAAGCTCCTGAAACGCCAGCCAAGGGGTTTACAGTCCCTTTTGGTTGTCCTCCACACTCTCAACCCCTCAGCGGCATCTCTGCATTTCAGGGATGAAAATGTACCGTATCAAATCATCAGAAAAGGAGCAAAAACCTTTGGAAAGGTCTGCTGGGAGCCAGAGGCAGCCCTGGTGCTCTGCCTGCTGCATGGTGGAGGTCTCCCTGTGCCACCATCCCCATCCAGCCTGCCCCCTGCTGTCCCCATACACCCAATGCTGGAGCCAACCCCCGCCCCAAATGCCTCGTGCTGCAATTGCAAGACCCCGGTAGCCTTGGCATGTTTATGAAGCCACTCACTCTCTTCTCAGATGGTCCTGAAAATCTACCCACCCAGTTGTCCATGCCAGAGCTGGGGCAGCCACCCTCCCTGCTGGCAGCAGATGGCTTGACTGGTTCAAGCTGCCATTTACAGCTCCCAGAGCAAACAAAACACCTTTTCCATGCAAGTCCCTCCTTTTTGGGGACTTTGGAGCTTTGTGCAGCTTGCACTGATCCCAGCCCTCCAGCATCCCTCTAGAAACAGGGCCTGGGCTCAATTCCATCACCACCTCCTTGCTCAGAGTCAGAAGAGCTGCAACACTAAGTGTGGATGTGCAGGATGTGCTTCAGGTCACGTCCCACCTCAAACCACAGAGTGCTGTGGCCAGTTGTGTCTGCAGAGAGCCCCCAAATCAACACATTTTCCCCAAAACGTGTATGTGTTCAGTGCCGGACACCAAACCAGGGAGGTAAAACCCAGGAGGTAAGTCAGTAAAGCTGTGTCTTGAAGAGCATGCAGGGGCTTTGGACCCCTGACCTCCTCCATAATACCCACAGAAACATGGAATCATTAAGGTTGGAAAAGCCCTCTAAGATCATCAGGTCCAACCATTCCCCCAGCACTGCCAAAGCCACTACTAAACCATGTCCCCAAGTGCCACAACCACACATCTCCACTGGAGGAGGATTTGCACACGGCAAAGGGGCTTCCATGTGACATCAGCACTTCCCAGAGGGGACAGGGTGAAGGGTGGGGAGCATGACCACTTCTGGGGCTGCCTGCCTTGGGAACAGCCTAGGGCTGGGGAACAGGGATGTCCCAAAAGATTGTCTGCTTGGAGGAGATGGGTAAAGCCTGGATATTGGCCCCAAAGGGTCACCATTTGCTTCAGTACACCTGTGTGACATTCAGGGCAGGAGCAGAGGAGCCAGGGCAGCCCAGAGCCCTGGGAAGGGGATTTTCACCCCAGGAAGGGCATTTTCACCCCATAAGGTGTCCACCAAAAGTTATCCCTGCAAAATGGAGGGATGGGGGGCTGGTGAGCCTGTGAGGTACCCCAAAAGTGGACAAGAGGCCTGAGGGATGGCAGGGTGCTGACCTGTTGCTGTGCCCAGACAGGGACCGGTGCAGCCAGTGAGTTCCCATCAGTTATTACACAGATATCCCAACGGGTTAGTGCATTCAGCTGCTCCTGCTCTAGCACACTCATTAGTGGTCATTTGATTACAGGATGCAAAAATGAGCTGTTTCAAAATACTCATATACCTATGGAAAACACGTAATGAGTAATTAGTGCTGCTAATGAGGGAGGGAGCTGTGGTACCAACAACAGGAGAACTCCATCAGCACCACGGCAATCCTGCGATCCGCCCTGTCCCAGCCAGTCTGTTCTGACCTGGAATTGTCCCAGCGGCCTTTTTGGGGCAGAGGGAGAGAAAAGGGAATGTGGGTGAGTGAGCTGGTGGCCAGTGGCCTTTTCCTACCCATGGGAGCCACGTGGGGTGTCTAAACCCACCCGTATTCCCAGCAAAGGCTGCCAGAGGCAATGGGAAGTGAGCGCCAGTGCCAGCACCACTTCAGCTCCGGGTGGAAATCCAGCAGCACAGGGAAGCCCGTTGCTCCTTTGCAACTCTCCAGTGCCACTGGCCTGGAGGGGGGAGTTGCTGGGCTGAGCATGCGAACCAAGCGCTCCCGGGGCAGGGAACGCTGCCGGCTTCTTCCCAGTTGCTGTGATTAATTATTGTTAATATTAAATTCAGCACTTTTATGCAGGATGCAGAAGTGCTTAGGCAGAAGCCCAGCTCCTGTTCTACCTGTCATTAAAAAACATTGCAATTAAGTTCCACTGGAAGGAAATACAAGTAAATGCATCCTCTGTAAGTGGCTTCAGCTTTCCATGGACATCTGTGTCCCCCGTTTCCTCTTCGGCTGGCCGAGCTGCTTCTGTTTTCCCTCTTCCCATGACCCATATGTTGCTTTTTCTCCTTAATCCTGCCCTCAGCTCCCAACGGTGAGGGTGGTAGCAGGGAGGAAAGGAGCCCCAGCTGCCTCTGACCCATTGCCACTGACGGAAAGTTCATGTCAGCTCCAGCTGCAGCCCCAGCCCTGGTCAAAATCAAAGCTGTGCTCTGGGTACGGGCTCACCTAGTTGGATCCTGATGCTCTCTTTGCTCCTTTCCATGGGCAGAAATCCAAATGCTTGGTGCTTTCTGTGTGATGAACAGATGCTATTGCCCCAGTATAAGGCATTTAACAAACTATTTCCACCTTGCAGTGGGTCTGGATGGGACTTTCAGCAGCTGAGATGGGTCAACCTGAGCCAGAGGACACCAAGAGGAGCTGGTGGGGGGCTGAAGGGCGACCCTCTTCTGCCCCTCTGCAGTGACTGATGGGACTGCAACGTGACCAGAAGCTGTGGTTAAAATATAGGGAATGCCAGGAGAGGCAGGTGGGAGTGACAGCAATGAAAAGCCAGGTATGTCAGGTCATGGCGAGTCCCGTGTCGCTGTTCCTTCCACAGAAGGTCCGTAAAGCCCAAACATTGCCTGGGAAAAGGAAAAAAAAAACAAGATAAGACTTAGGGCAAGGGAGCTGGAGATAAAAATGGACAGCGAGGGAAAATAAACCCTGTATCAAGGGCAATCCCAGTGCCAGGAATACTACATCAGCCTCTATGCCCAATAAATGGTGGAGTTTGAAGAGGGGATTTATTCTTCTTTCAGGGGTTTCAACAAGTAGTTTCATGGCAGGTACAATGTAAAAGAAAAAATATTTAAAAAAAAATCATAAACCAATTTTTTTTTTCAATTAATTGTTTCCTCTTGATGAGGGGACACCTTTTGGTCACAGCTAGTGGCCAAACATGCTTTTAGCTTTGATATACATTAAAGAGTGGAAAGAAATGCAGACAGTGTTTTCATGTGAGCAGCAGATTCAAAGTATATAAAAGTGGTGGGATTTTTAATAGCTGCTGAAAAAGGTTCATGGCCCAGTGCTGTGATCCAGCACAACAAAAGGTCCTATTCACACGAGGGAGCAGATCTGAGACCTCCTCAGGAATCTTAATTCCAGGATTTCTCAACATTTTTTTCTTTTTTTCAAACATAAAGGATCCCAATGAACCAACTCTGGAGATCCTGACATAATGTTATTTTTCTGATAAAAATGCTATAGTTTAAACTCTGCCCTGTAAACACTCAGGCCTTCAGTTCTACCTCCAGGTATCAATAATCCCCCACCATGGATATAAAGTAAGGCACATGTGAAAACTGCCTGCAGAATTGAGGCCAGCGATTGCAAAACAGTCTAAACTATAATCCTCCATTTTCATTAGTTTCTTGAAAAAGTTCTGCAGTGGGCTTGAAATCCTTCCTGTTTTGTAGAGCCAAAGGTGATTTTTCTCCCCAGGCAGTCTGAGCACAAACCTTCCCATTGGTTTTAAGTTGTCAGGCTTCAAAAATCCCATTTCCCACTAAGGACATTCTGCCCTTTTCATTGAGAGCTTGACATCGACATCTATTGTGTAAATAAAGCTAATTAAAGACAGTTATTATTGCTAGACATAAAAGTCCTCCAGCCCCACAGTCCAGTAGATTTGGCTGCTCTTGCTAAATGAAGCTTTGAGCTCTCCCAACGCTGCAGAAACACTAAACACAACATTTTCAGCTTACTGAGAGGTTTCTTCAGCCCCGCTTGTATTTCCTGTAAGACTGCAGGGTTTAGAAAAGGGATCTCTTTCAGCACACAGTGTTTGCCACCTCTTTGCCTGGAGATGCAGGAGGTGGATGGGGCAGCCCAGAACATCCCTGCTGTCAGCACCCACAGGCACTGGGAGCATCCTGCATTCCTGTGTGTTCATTTTGCAGCTTAAAATAAAATTGAAATACTTCAGCCAAAAACTCAACATCTTCATCCTGAGCAGAGCAGAAGTGGTGGGCTCCAAGCAGGGACCACCTGAAGCTCTGTCCTGTTGAAGAGAGAGACATCCTCCCACTAAGTTGTCACTGTCATGGGTTGCCTTTCTGGGAAAAATCACGGCAGTGACTCCATGTTGCTGAATTTTCCATGGTTAGTGTTTGTCCAGGGGAAGAGGTGGGTTCTGGGCTGGTTTGTAGTCAGGATGAGGTTAGGAATGTGACAATCTCTCCAAGAGCCTTGCCCACATTTCTGGCTTGGCAGAAGGAGTCTGAGGTTGTAGCAAAGTGATGGACTCAGTGTCTCCTGGTCTGGGGGTACGACAGGGCAGGAGGAAAGATCTGGTTAAAAACCAACATATCTCCACTCCAAGTGTCTCTAGAGGAATCCACGGGCCTTGACTGTGAACCAGACACAATGAGAAAAGGAAGGGAGAGATCCAGATTAAGGCCAAATCCTTCATTAAATTGTCCAGATAAAAAAATCAAGCATGGCCACCATTGTTCGGGTTATAATAGAACAAGATTTAATATGTGTTACAACTGTGACAGGGGAATGGAGTATTTTCCCTGGTTGTCCACGGGGCCAAAGCTGAGGAAGGAACTGAAACAAGGATGGGAAAAGAGGAGAAATGAGCAGACAAAGGAAAAAGCCACTTAGCACAATAAATCTGCTTCTCAGCCCCCACTTCCCTGGTGCATGGCTGGAGCCTTTTCTCTTCCTCTGGCCACACGTCTCTGCCTCCCAAAATCACCATGGGGACTCAGGAGTGTGGAACATCCTTCAGCTGAAGACAGTGGCACATCCTCCTTTAATATTTTCAGCTTATTGAGGAGCAGGTTCTTCAGGCACACAGGAATGTAACATTAATAACTGAGATGTTTTGACTGGACGCATAAGAAACACAATCTGCTTATTTGTTTGTTTGCACTGAAAAAATTTCAGCTCCTGGTTTTGTTTTCCAAGTGTTCTAGGAACTCATTTCCCAAATTAACAGACAAGATGTGGAAGTTTCAGGCATGAGGTGACAAGATGGGGCCACACACAGCAGCATGGTCTGCACCAAATTCCCTTTCTGAGATATCCTTTGGTAAATACCTCACCTCTGAATCCAGCAAAGTACAAATCACGCAGAGCCTCTGGGAGCTGGAGGAAACCTTTGGTGGGAAGTTAAAGGAATCCTGTCATGGGATTTTTCCTGCCCTGTGCCACAAGGCACAAGGATTATTCGATTTTTGCCTATCAACAGTGACTGTCAGTACTCCCCTTAGCCCAGTTTGAGGAGATTCCTGGTTTATAAAAGGATTAGGGCCTCATTCCTAAATCCTGGTTACTATTAGCCAAAAAATGCTGGATTGTAGCATTTCTCCCTCTGCGACCTTTCACTGTGTTCTATGTGCCACCTTACATTGCTCTCCAGCTCCCCTTTTTAGTAGACATCTGCTGTGTTTTCAGTTCCCAGAACTGTTACCCCCCCTTCCCTGTGGAATCAGGCATTCCCTCTTACCTCTGCCTAAAGGTATTTAATGGATCTGCCTCATCCACAACCAGCAGGACCCAGACCTGAGGGAGGTCACACTTTATTTCCACAATACACTGCAGTTCTCAGGGCAGCACCACAGGTAAAAATGCCTGGGAGATGTGCTAACCACCTCTGCCAAAGTGTTATGTTTTAATGTTCTCCACAACATTTTCCTCCCAATTCTTTTTCCCCCCGGTAACAGAACTAGGCATGTGGCAGAAACATTCACTCTCAGTTTTAAACATGATTTTGGGGAAGGTGTTTGCGTTCACACTAAACCTGGTCTAGAGGAGAGTGCCCCTGCCCATGGCAGGGGGTTGGATCTTTAGTGTCCCTTCCAAGGCAAACCACTCATGATTCTCTGATTCTACAAATTACCCTGTATGGTTTTTTCCGGTTTCATCAACATCTCAAGCCTATCACCACAGCAAGAAATTGAAATAAGGGCTGGATCTTGTGTTGGCAAACTGGAGAAGTGAACTTTTCCCAAGCTTAAGAACACAAGTGTGTAAAAATCTCCTTAAATACAAACTAAAAATCGATATAATAGTTTCTCAATGGCTTCCACTTCATGCCTGTCACATCATTGCTAAATTTCTCAGACATATCTGCTCTGATTGGAGTAGTGGAAGTCATCTCTCTTTCCGGACAGCACTAGAGCTGCAGCCACACACAGGAAATCCCAGGTAGAGATGAGAAGAGTGTTCTCTTCCACCTTTTTTTGGCCAAAAAAAAATGCACCAAAAATCCAGTATTACTGAGTTGTGTTGTATTTGTTGTAAATTCTGGCCCCCACAGGGCAGAATGACAGGTTTGTGGTTAAAATAGAGCCAGGAAAAGAGCAAGTGAATCTATTCAGGGATGCCTTTGGGAACATTCTGCTCGGCTCACAGGGATGGCTCTCACCAGATCCATTCCCAGCTCAGCCGCGGTCGGGGTCACCTTTCCATCACGGATCAACCGAGACGAGGGATCAAGTCACAAAAATGCCACAGCAACTCTCTTCTTCCCAGAAACCTAAATTTAAAAAGGGCTCGGGGCACACATAGCAAATGTTTCAAGAAGTTTTACTTGGTGTGATTCCTTAGAGGGGCTTTTCTGTGGATTTGCAGCAGGTTGTTCTCCCATACCTGTGGTATGTGCATGAGAGGACTGCATGACCCTGGAACTGTGCCCCTAAACTCTCATTCCCACCTCTTTTCAGCTGAATAATTCGAAGCAATAAATATAAAACATGTTGCAATTTGCAACTGCACTACTGGAAAAATCAGAAAATAGTAAAATTGTGTGTTCCAAGATTCACATCTATTGCAGAAACAACATTTTTTTCAAATCTCTACAGTTTCCTCCATAAAACTGCAGGAAAATCCTGTACCGAGGGACACCCCAGGAAGAAACTTGCCTGCAAGGTTGTATGAATAGTTAAGACTTGTTTAGAATAATTTTCTTTTTAAATTGTAATAATACAAATTACTTCTACTGCTCCTGTAAAAGACAGCTCCCCTTTCCATCAGGATCTTCCAACACAAACCACTCTGAAGATATGCTGACTAAATAAGCGAGCTCTGAGAATACAAACGTTTTGTTTTCTGCTCCTCTGTAGCCTTGGCTTTATAAACCTTGTTTTGCAAGGTCATGTAAGTTTTGATGTTACACAGGTGGAGGAGTATGAAGGCACAGGAGAACAGTGCATGGGCATCCAGCCCTTCTTTCAGAGGAGACAGAGGGAAAGTTTCCAGGGAAAGTAAAATACAACAGGACTTCCCCTAAGACAAAGACCTGTTTTCCCTCAGCCAAGTAATGGTTGCATATCTTACCTGGGCAGGGTTTGAAAGAGGTTCCTGGTTTTACTGCCCAAGGGGAAAACCAGGAGCACTCATGGGAAGGGGGCACAGGAAAGTTCTGCCTGACAGCCCCCTGAAGCTTCATTTGGAATGGGTGTCCTTTGGTAGAGCACCAAAAATTCCAGATGCTACATCTGCAGGAGAAAAAGCTGCCCAAGTTGAGAAGGGCCAATGGGTGAATTCACATTATCGTTATTCTTCTATTTCTTGGCCTGACTCAGAGCCACAGAAACTCGTCCCTAAGTTAATCACAAAAGGATGACTTTTATATGCCTTTCACTGCCTTCCACTTACTCATTAAGTCTTGCCGATGCCTTCAGTGTCATTTCCCACTCTTTGACTGCAGCTCTTGGCTATTTTCACTGGTTTTTGCTGGTTTATGCTGTGCTATAAAGCAGAGTTACTGCATGGCAGCAGGAGTGACACAACTCCACCTTGGGAATGCTGGATGAGCACCACTGTGGCTGATCTCTAGTCAGTGTTTTAGAGCTTCTACCCTGTCTTCTTGCCCTCCTTTCTTAACGGCTTCAGCCTTTGCTTCAGCCTGGTTGTAGCCTGTCCCGTCTCCCTAGTCTGAATGCCCTGAGAAGCTGCAAGGAGATGGAGCAGGAGCTTATGCTGACTGGAGGTGACATCAGAGACTGCCACTTGTACAGCCCTTCTCCTGCTCTTTACTCCTTGGTACTTCCACACCCACACAGTCCCGCTCACAGCAACATTAACACTCCTATTTTGAGTCAGAAAATGCCTTCTTCTTTCCCTTTCTTTTCTTAAAGAAGCGGAGTGTCATGCAAGTCCCTCCACTGCGTGTTCATAGCTGTAAAAGCCCGTTAGATGAGGCTGTATTTGCAGACAACAGTGGTACTTCCTCTCTTCGGAAACGGAGCAAGTTTCTATTTTGGGCTGTGATGACTCAAGGGTGAGGTACCCGAGCTGATTCAGCAGCTTGGCAAGCCAGGAGAACTGCTGGTTATGAATGGAATGAGCAATAAATTTTAAGTTTGTCTTCGTCTTACAGAAATGTATATTTGAGTGAAGCCACCTCCTGGTGGCAGCCATTTGACCAAATAAGCACTGCTTTCAGCCAAAAGACCACTCCAGTGAGACAACCATAAAGCCTGCAAGTAAAATCCTGGTACCACGGGAGTCAGAGATTCCCATGAGCCAGACCAGGATTTATCCTCCCTCTTGAGACACATCAAAAGATCTTCTACTGCTTACTCACTTATTTTATCTGTGCATCTGGTACACAAAATTGTCTCGGTAATAAGCTGAACAGCAATTTCAGAAGGATGAAAATACACAACACCAAACCAACCTGGCCACCACGGGGAAGTGAGAAGAATGCACCACCCACTTACTCAGCTTCCGTGGCTTTGTATGGAAAAGATGGCAAAGGTAACCCTGGTGCTCTTCTGCTGTGGAAAAATGAAACAGGCATTGTGATACTTGAATAATTTTAAAAACCATGGAGCAGGAACAATGTTTGACAATATTTTCTAATGTTTACCTGTTAATCTGTGAACAGAAGTCAGAAAACTTGTTGGGTTTTGGTTTTTTTAATGAGTTGTTTCACCTAGAGGTTACTAGGATTCAAAACAAAGCTTGCAATGAATGCTGCACGTCCACAAGGAGGAAGACACAGAAGTTTGTAAGAAAGTGAGATGTTGCCATTTATTAAGGTGAAAAAGGAGGGAGGAATGGGGCATCTGAGCTGTCTCCCTTGAGCCTTTCTGTCTGTGGCAGATAAAAACAGATTTTAACATATTTGCCTCCAGGATTTATGCAGTTTCCAGGCAGGATCAATAGCCCACGATGCCTGTTCTTTCAGGCTGCAAGTTTTCCTTTGACAGCACACAATAAAAGCTGCAAACTTCTTAATAGCATTCCTCCTCCCCAGCTGCACCAACCACGCTGGCATTAAGGCACGCCGTTGTTCCAGCCAGCCGTTCCCATGTCATATTCTGCTGCCTCGTGAAGGCGGTTTGTTAAGTCTAAAAAAGCATCATGTGGGTTGTCACATTTCAGAGCCCCCTAAATAGCTCCGTGTGGCTCCATCAGATAAGTGGTGAAGCACAATATTATGAACGTCAAACAAGAGCTCATCATTAGAGCTGACAAAGCTGTGCCTCGGAGAGGGGAAGTAAACTCAGTTCTGGAGGTTAAATACGTATATTTAGTGCCATGAAATTAAGAGAACTCTGTAAGTAGGATTTCTATCTGCCCAGCTATTGCTCTGTAAAGGATGTCCTCTGACTCGGTCTCTGAGAAAGGAAACCCATCACAGTGTTTTGGAAGGGTGGTCAGAATTCCCCACAGGAGACCAGCACAACCCAGAAAGAATCCGAGACTCAAAACCCAGGTCTTTCAGGATGTGCTCAGTGTGGTTGCTAAGAAAGTGATCCAGAGGAAGCATCTTCCTTGAAGGATGCTACAGACAGTACCCCCTCAGGCACTTCCTCAGTGAGGAATATAATACCGGCTGTATTGTATTCCATGGGGTTAAACTCCAACCGGATAAAAACAAACCAGAAGGTGGCAAGGAGATACAACTTCAAACCATTCCTTGCCCTCTAAAACAAACCTTACTCACACGAAGCAAACCCAAGCATCACTGGCATTTCTTTTTTACATGTATTTATTCTTGAATTCAACAGAGAGAAAAAAAAATCACAATAAAAGCAAAGTGAAATTAAAAATTCAGTCTTTCAGGAGACAGCATTAGGTCTGTCCCACCCACAAGAGAGCTAATGAAAACGAAGACAAGATAACTGTTCTCTGGCTGCACACACAGTGTGTTCCCATGGAACTTGATAATGCCAGGGGAAGCTGGGGAATGGCTGGGCCAGTAAGTGCTGGGCAGCTGGTCCACCCGAAAGATCAAGAGGAGGAGCAAGATGGGAGTCCATGAGTTACAAACCTAACGGGAGCTTCTTGGGGGAGCAAGGATTCTGAACAACCTCAAAATCCCAATGTGAAGGTCCCCAAAGGAGGGTTTGACAAGTCAGATGTCTCCTTCCATCCCATTTCACTCCTTCGAACCAGTAAAGGAACGCTGGGAAAGAGGAACTCCTTCATTAGCAGAGATCAAAAGCTGCCTCTGACTAGCAGCCAGACTAAATTTGAGATCATGTGGGTCCCTCAGTGAAAACTTGTGATGTAGCCAGTATCTCTGACGTGATTCTGCTTATTCTAAGAACATACAAAGTCCCGCTTTATTGAGCACGGGGGGAACAAGACACACTCCTCCTGCTTCTCACTGAGCTTTGTTCTTGCCTGCCCTCCTCCTCCTGCACACACATGGTCCATGTCCAGAAGATGTTGGATTCTTCTGAGTGCACACAGGGGAACATGTATGAGTGGCATCTCTGCTTGGACTGTGTGAGCACACTCGTGCACCTGAGCTCTCTCTGTGCAGGACACACACCTGAACCTCCCTCTCCCTGCTGCTCCTCACCTACTGCTGCACGCACACAACAGCTTCACCCGGAACGAAGGAACCATCCCACAGCCTCATCCCGGGTGAAAATTAAAGCCCAGCCAAGCCAGTTTCAGTAATTTCAAAGGCTTCAAATTTCACTACAGTCCAGGCAAGTGATATTTTACTTATTTACTGCCCATTTATTCTCAGTCATCCTGGATCTACGGAACTGAATGAAGTCCCAGAGGGACTTTGTTGATCCCAGAGGGAACACACACAAGTTCAGCTGGAGGGAAATGGACCCTGGTGTTCTTTTCAACAACATTGTCACTTACTTAGAAACAATAATGGCTTAAACTGTTTTCTATCCTTCACCATATTTTAGCTCTTTCTAGCTCCTACTTTTTTCAGAGGGTGTTTGGGAAATGCAGCTGACCCAGAACTGGCAGTGGATCTCAAAAGCAACAATAATTAGCCAAAACTGTAATTAAAAAAGCCTATAAAAATCTGTGCTGGAATGTCAGGACCTCTTAAATCTCAAAAGTTCAAATCACACAATTTCTACAACAAAAATCTTACAGGTTTACATAATAAAGTGAGAAAACACATAGTTTTACCTTAAAGTCTTTGCCAATGAGTGGACTTTTTTCACCATGTCTTTGAATCCTTGGAAGTTGTTGCACTTCTCTAATCCTCCAGCTTAAATAAATCCGTCATCCTTTATGAAGTAAAAATGTAACTTAAAAGTACATTTAGATGAATCAATAAAAAGGTTGGAAAGAAGTTTTAGTAAATGTATCAATTAATAGGCAAGCCCAGGAGGCCATGCTGCTTTTTTGCTCTGTCAGCTCAGGGATTTCTTTCTTCCCACCAGTGTTTATGTAAGAGCTGCATGGAAAGCAGCACTCACTATAAAATATTGATCAGCTGAGCCATTAGCTGGAATCTGAGAGACAACCATGTCACAGCAAAACCAGAACAATTACAGCTATCCATTGGAAATTTTTGTTATAGATTATTTTGGTATTTGAGCGTGTCAGGAAATAAAAATTTCCTCAAAATAATATTATAAGCATGGTTAAGAAGTAGCATCTCTACAAATGAAAGGGGAAAAAAGGCAGGTTTCAGTTTCAGTAACTGTGCGGCCGCAGATTTTCTGTTACTATTTTTGAAAAGGATCATTATGGTTGGAAGAGACCTCCTAGAGCACTGAGCCTGACCTTCAATCACACAATGCCATGTTCACTCGTTTTTTGAACACTTCCAGGCATGGTGACTCCACCACTGCCCTGGGCAGCTGTGCCAATGTTTAACAACCCTTTCTGGAAAGAAATGTTCCCGATATCCAACCTAAACCTCCCCTGGCGTAACTTGGGGCTGTTTTCTCTCCTCCTGTCCCTGTTCCCTGGGAGCAGAGCCCGACCCTCACCTGGATCCATCAGGGAGTTGCAGAGAGCCAGAAGGTGCCCCCTGAGCCTCCTTTTGTCCAGGCTGAGCCCCCTCAGATCCCTCAGGAGTTCCCCAGCCTCTTCTCCAGCCCCTTCCCTTCCCTGGACACTCCAGCCCCTCAATCCCCTTCTTGTCATGAGGGGCCCAAAACTGCCCCAGCACTGGAAGATCCTCATCAATGCCAGCACTGCCCTGGTCCTGCTGGACACGATACGACTGGTACAAGCCAGGACGCCTTTGCATTTATTTCATGGAATTGTGCGGTCTCCAGAGGAGAAGGCACTGCACGAAGAGGGACTGCCGGAGACTTGAAGTGCTTTTCTGGGAAAGGCTCACCTGGAAAACAGTAAATGGATTCGGGGAAGCAGAAGCCAAGCGGGAAGAAGCGGAGCTGAGGTGGGAGCGGTGTGGGGACATCCCGTGTGAGGGACGGAGGGCTGGGAGGAGCAGAGGGAGCCGTGGCTCGAAGGAGGGGACGCCACGGGCCATCTGCGAGCGGAGATAATGAGCCCGCGGGAGCGGGGCAGGCGCGATTAGCGTCAGCCATAAACAAGCGAAGGCCCGCGAGGAAAATAACCCGACGGCTCCGCAGCGGGACCTGAGCGGCTGAATTGTTTGGGACGGCGCGCGTTGTCTGCGCATGGCAAGCGCCAGCCGGAGGGCAGGGCGGCGGCGGGGGCGGCCCGGGAGCCCCTCGCCCGGCCCCTGGCTGAGGGCTGTCCCGGCGGAGGGGCCCGCGGCGCTCCCGCCGGTCCCTCACGGCCGCCCCGCCATCGCCATCGCGCCCGCCCCTCACGGGCCGGCCCCGCTCCCGCCCGCGCCCCGGCGGGAAC
>JAWWMP010000033.1:2251814-2262634 GCA_035047865.1 Dendrocincla tyrannina
CTCTTCCGATCTCGCTGCGTGCCGAGCCCGGCCAGCGGCAGAACGCCGCGGCGCTGCCCGGCCGCCCCTCCGCGGCCAGCGCCGGCGCGGAATAGAGCCGGCCGTGCGAGCGGCCCGGGGGGCTCCGGCGGCCCCGCTGAGCCAAGTCCGTGCCGGGCTCCTGAGGAGGGATTGACAACATGGCTTCCCCACCGCACCAGCAGCTGCTGCATCACCACAGCACCGAGGTGAGCTGCGACTCCAGCGGGGACAGCAACAGCGTGACGGTGAAAATCAACCCCAAGCAGCACCAGGGCTGCGCCTCTTCCAAGCACTGCAAGTACAGCATCTCGTCCAGCTGCAGCTCGGGGGAGTCGGGGGGCACCCGCCGCGCCGGCGGCGCCGCTGGCGGTGGCTCCGGCCTCCGCCGCCCGAAGAAGCTGCCGCAGCTCTTCGAAAGGGCCTCTTCCAAGTGGTGGAACCCCAAGTTCGACTCCAACAACCTGGAGGAGGCTTGCATGGAGAGATGCTTCCCGCAGACCCAGCGCAGGTTTCGCTATGCCCTCTTCTACATCGGCGTGGCCTGCCTGCTCTGGGGCATCTACTTCGGCGTGCACATGAGAGAGAAACAGATTGTTTTCATGGTGCCGGCTCTGTGCTTCCTCCTGGTGTGTGTGGCTTTTTTTGTGTTCACTTTCACGAAGACCTACGCCCGCCATTACGTCTGGACTTCGCTGCTCCTCACCCTCCTGGTGTTTGCGCTGACCCTCGCTCCGCAGTTCCAGGCTCTGAAGCCTGTCTCAGGAAGTGGTGACATGGCCAATCGCACTGCCCCGGCAGGTCTCACGGACACTTGTCTTTCTCAAGTGGGCAGTTTTTCTATGTGTATCGAAGTGCTCTTGTTGCTTTACACGGTGATGCACTTACCCCTGTATTTAAGCTTGTTCCTGGGACTGTCCTACTCAGTCCTCTTCGAGACCTTCGG
The DNA here is from genome assembly GCA_035047865.1 of Dendrocincla tyrannina. Lineage (NCBI taxonomy): Eukaryota > Metazoa > Chordata > Aves > Passeriformes > Dendrocolaptidae > Dendrocincla > Dendrocincla tyrannina. The sequence goes on from JAWWMP010000033.1 coordinate 2,252,779, forward strand.
GTATCACTTCCGTGACGAGAACTGTTTCGCACCTCTTGGAGCCGGTGCGGTTTACTGGGAGCTCTTGAGTAAAGCCTTCCTGCACATCTGCATCCATGCCATCGGCATCCACTTATTTATCATGTCCGAAGTCAGATCGAGAAGCACATTCCTGAAAGTGGGGCAATCCATCATGCACGGAAAAGATTTGGAAGTGGAAAAAGCCCTGAAAGAGAGGATGATTCATTCTGTTATGCCAAGAATAATAGCCGATGACTTAATGAAGCAGGGCGATGATGAGAGCGAAAACTCCATCAAACGTCATTCCACCTCAAGCCCCAAAAACAGGAAGAAGAAGCCCTCCATCCAGAAAACCCCCATAGTATTCCGCCCTTTTAAAATGCAGCAGATAGAGCAAGTGAGCATTTTGTTCGCAGACATCGTTGGCTTTACGAAAATGAGCGCCAACAAATCAGCCCACGCTCTGGTGGGGCTCCTGAATGACCTCTTTGGACGCTTTGACCGTCTGTGTGAGGACACTAAATGTGAGAAGATCAGCACTTTGGGGGACTGTTACTACTGCGTAGCCGGCTGCCCTGAGCCCCGGGCGGATCACGCCTACTGCTGCATCGAGATGGGCTTGGGCATGATCAAAGCCATCGAGCAGTTCTGCCAGGAGAAGAAAGAGATGGTGAACATGAGGGTCGGCGTTCACACCGGCACGGTCCTGTGTGGCATCTTGGGAATGAGGAGGTTCAAGTTCGATGTGTGGTCCAACGATGTCAATTTGGCCAATCTGATGGAGCAGCTCGGGGTGGCTGGGAAGGTCCATATTTCAGAAGCTACTGCCAAATATTTGGATGATCGTTATGAAATGGAGGATGGGAAGGTGATTGAGCGTGTTGGTCAGAGCGTGGTAGCTGACCAGTTAAAAGGTACATGTCCTTTTAATGCTTTTATTTTGTGCTCGTTTTTCTTTTAGGAGAAAAAGTAGTTGCCCAAGTGCCTGCTTTGTGCTTGCTGACTCGCAGATTGAACGTGTTTTGCATTTAACTCCCCGTGCTGGTGATCACAAGACACCATGGTAATTTCAGAATCAAAGGGGCCACAGAGATAAGCGTGAAAGATCTGGGGTACTCAAAACAGGCTTTAAAACTCAGCACTCGGTGTGAGAGTCACCTCCTAGGCATGAGAAGGTTCGTGTGTTTGCTGTCTGCAAGAGGTTTTTGTTTTACTGTTGTGTGTCATCCTTTAACTCAGTAAGTAAACTTGTTAATTGACTTCATGTGCCATACAGAGAGCATATGTGTTTTGCAAAATTATGTGTATCTGTGAAAAGGTTTTTCTGGCATTGGGAGAGTTGGGACTGCAAAGGCGTTCGGGAAAAATGACAGCTGGATTCACAGAAAGAAATGAGCACTGTAGATTTGGCAGTTTGATATGGCAAGTTGTTGCAGTTCAGAGTTAGGCTGGAAAAAGTTACTCAGGTGGCTCAGTGAGCTGGCAGATGCTCTCCTTTCTGCAGCTCGGAGGAGTTGGGGATGAAACTGCAAATTTGCCATTTGGAGAGGAAAAGGAGGGATCCTTTGGTTCCCCTTGGCTAGGGGTCCGATTTGGATTTTTCTGCGGTGTTCCTTTTGAAGTGAAACCCTTGGCTGCTTTCTAGCAGCACTTGGAAACGCGTGCAGGAGGGTTGTACGCGCCGAGGGTTTAATTGTCTCTTTTGTCAAAGCCGTGTCTCTTGAGTGCTGTGCCTTTGTCTCACGGAGATACGGTTGTCTGCAGCGCTTGTAGCCCAAAGTGGGGAGCAGATGGATCAAGATGGGGGTGGAATACGTACCAAACCCTCCTGTGCTCTCGCTGTGTATAAAAGTACCCATTTTTATGAAGTAAGCATGGGAAACAGAGAGAAAGAACCCGAAGGAGCCGCAGACGGGTGCTGTGATGGAGGAAGGAGGTATTTGTTGCAACAAGCCCCGAAGGAGGCTGGGATGGTTGTGGAAAGGTCAGCGGGTAAGGACGTGGGGAGAGCACTGCAGAGCAGTGGCAGCAGCAGTGGCAGCTGCTCGCCCCTGGCAGGTGCTTGTTTTGCTGTGACACAAAAACTTATTTTTGGTGAGCTGGCTGTCCACAGGCAGATGGCAACGGGGCTGCAGCAGCAGAGACATCCACAGTGACACCGGGAGCTGCAAGCCATAGCACTGAAGCAGATGTGTGTCCCTGGGCTTTGGCTTTCTGTTCAGCTTCTAAAAATACAAATTCAGTTAATTTCTTTGAAAACTGTTGACACTGATGTGTTTCAGTGGGAGCGTGCTTTCAAGAAAATGGGGATCAGACACGCTCTCACTGTTACTCCAGGATGGATTTTGCTGTTCTGCTGAAAATGTGTTGAGTAGGTTGTAGAGAAACATCCCTGTGACATTTCTCTCTCTTCCATGTACCTTTAGAGCCAGAGGCAGCGTGAGGGCCATACTGTAGCAACAAATGAAATTCAGTGGGTTTGCTGCATTGATCATTGTACTTGATATTAATCCCAAAGTGACATGAACTTAGTGGTGGAGACTGACAGTACTGCTCTTAAATATTCATATTTATTTGTTCATATTTTCTAGGAGGTCACAAGAGCACTGTGTAGAGCAATTACACCTCATGCCAGGAGTGATTTTTTTTTTTTTCATGGTGTTTCTCAGACTTCTGTCCTTGGTTAGGTTTATCTTGAGAGGGCACAGGCTGCTGTGCCTCCTCAGTACAGTAGTTTGGATTTTGGAGCCCTGAGTGCCTTTCACAGCTCCTGCTTCAGCCAAGGCTCTACAGATGCACAAACTGAATTGTAGTCTAGATAAGATGAAGTTTGCTCTCTGGACTGACATTTAATGCTCTCTTCTTACCATGAAACGTAGCTGTGAAAGTAGCCAGAGCATGTGGTAAGAATTACTTTAACAAGGAATATGGGTTGGGGAGTTTTTTCTTCCCCATTTCCCTTCTGTATTTTGTTGTGGAACTCTAATTAGCTTCCACTTCTTTCCACTGTCTCGTGCAGTTGTAGAAATCAGAACCTCTGTAGTTGCAAACCAGGCACACCTCTGTCATGACCCCCTTTATTCCCAGGTTTGCAGCTCCTTTCCTTCCGATGCCCACACTTTCAGGGGCACGTGGAGGGAGCCACAGAGTTGCCCATTTCTCCCTGTTTCCTCAGCACTTTGTTCCTCAGCCAGATTACTCAGCTGATAGATAAATGCCATCGGGGGGGGGGGAAAAATCAAAGGCAACAATAAACCCCATCAAAGAGCAGTGCCACAGGCTGGTGTCTGGGACTGCTGCAGGGGAGGGTTTTGTTAGGGAGCAGCTCCGAGATTTAATAGGGGAGACTGAGATTTCACTTGTTAATTAATTGTTCCCTGCCAAGCACCTGCTCGGTTCTGTGAATGGAGGTGCTGCTAGGAAGCTTTGCTTTACTATTTTCCCTTAGAATCTGTTGATAGTAGTGATAGAGAAGAGGAAGTTTGCTGTGGCTGTTTAATTATGTCATACCTCATACTCTGTTCGAGTATAAAAGTGCTGCCGAGATAACAGACGTAAGCTTTGTTTCCCTACCAGTACTTCACTTCTGTGCTTCCTTTCAACCTCTGGTATCTTAATTATATCCTATTTTTTATGTTGTATGTCTAGTATATTATCTCTTAATTGCCTGAGCTGCCGCAGCAGTTGGAATATCTCTGTGAGGCTGAGTCAACGTGAGCCCTTCCCAGAGCCAGGCGGGAGGTGCCGAGGCCGTGCCGTCCCTGTTGCACACACTGCACGAAGCCTTGGCATGGCTCTGGCAACCGAAGCCCCTCTGTGGCTGGAGCACATCAAGCCTGCTCCTGCAGCAAGTCATTTGGCTCAGTTCCCCCCAAAGGAAATCCAGGGACAGCTCTCCAGTGTGCACCAGAGGAGTGAGTTGGGCAAACTGCTTCCAAACCTGCTCCCTGCTCCGCTGGGAATACTCAGGGAGTTGTAGCCCAGGTTGTCCCAAGTGCTGCCTGCCTGGTTTACTGGAGTGGACTAAGCAGAACTAAACTTCTCTCTCTGCCTCGTGGTTCACTGAAATCTTAGGGTGGGAATATCTATTGTTCCTCCTTTGCTTCCTTAGCTCCTTAATGCAAGCACTGGGGCCCTGGTGTGTTCCCTCCTGTTTCTGTTTTCGGAATTAAGTAGATGTTGTCTAAAACAACCCAATGAAGAGCGAACCAGTGAAATCGTAAAATGTTGTTGCCCGTTTCTGATGGCCCTCTGTTTTCACAGCACCTGATCCCCTTGGCTGTGAGTGGAGCACAGGAGAGCAGCGTTGTGCTGATTGTTTGAGGCACACAGATAAACCCCACCCATCGGTTCAGTTATATCTTCCATAATAATTTTGCTGTAGGATTTGAGACAATTCACTTCCTCGGTTTCCTTGCTGAGCTTCCTTGCAAATGAATTTGTTGAAGTCTCATAGCACAGGTTAATATGTCCCTTTTGAGCTCTGGAGACAGAGATCTCCTCTTGGGATATAAAAAGTTCTGCTTATGGAAATATTTTTGTTTTGCTCTGTTCTTCTTGGTTGTTTGCCTTTCTCTTTCTTGTTGCTTGGGAGGTCACAATATTGCTATTTACCAGCCTGCGACTCTTCCAGAAATACCAGGGTCACCGGCATCTTGTTTTTTGAGTGCTCAAAATACTTAAGCACGTTGGGGCAAGAATGCTGTCTCTGTGTTTCTGGAGCATAGCACAGCAGAACCACCTTTCATTTGGGGCCTCTCTATGTGCAGTGATCTGCCAGAGTGATCCCTGAACTTTCTGCAGCCAGACATCTCCATGTCCAGTTTGCCTCAAGGAATGGCTGGATCACTGTGCTTCTCTTAGAAGCCCTTAATGGTACAGCCATGCTTTTCTCTCTGATTTTGTGCCTTATTTCATCATGGATAAAAAGGAAAGGGATCCTTGTGCTGTCCCCCACCTGGCTGAGCCGTGCCTGGTGGCACAGGGAAGGGTGGCTTTCACAGCACTTACTGCAGCAAAACTCACCACTTCACCTGTGGCCATTCCTGATAAAGCTTATTAAAGTTCTCCAGATTGATGTGTTGGCTTTCACTGTTCTGTTTCCTTTCATTTTAAGCTTTTCTTTAGTGAATTCTTTATAGAAGTCACCATTTTTCTCGATACTGAAGGCTTTTGCTCCATAAATAGCCAGTCTCTTCACAGGATGTGACCCATGGGATGCTTTTCCCGTGGGATACAGCTCTGCTTGGTGACTTCATACTCTGCTGCTGCTTCATGTTTGGGTTACAGGGAACACAGCAAAAGACCAAAGTCCTGGGTAAGGTTATGAAGAGAGAAGTCATTGAATTTTCCTTCCCTTCCTCTCCTCTAGAGCTGATCAAGGGAGACCACAATCACCTCACAGTGGCAGTGACACCTTCCCTGCCTGCCCTCTCTCTGTGTCCTTTGCCAGCCCTGTGCACAGGGAACCTGTAGCTGTCACGTGCTTCTGCAAGTTCATAGATAGAGGAAAGATCAGATGAAAGTTTCCTTGGCTTTTTGAGCCCAGCCTGCTGGGCACAGTGTAAATCTTGAAAGGTTTGTGCTTGTGCCAGAGCGATGGCTCTGCAGAGCTCTGCATTGATTCAGCTTTGCTCTGGGGCTGAGAGCAGCTTTAGTCTCTGACTAGTGACATTTTTGGGATGAATAAGGGGTGTTAAGGTACTTTTCTTGCATCTTGCCAGCTGCTGTGGAGATCTCTCAGCCCAAGCTCTAGTTTCACGATGTTCCATAAATGTAAATCTTAAGAGACAGGCTTTTTATATGGCAGACATTGGAACTCTGAATTTCACGTGTTCTGAGACTAATCCAATGCTCAGGCAGCAACAGAGAGAACAAATGTCCATTTTGTGTGAGTGGTAATGAAGTAAGCATGTATATGTATTTCCACTTTCTCACAAACACAATTCCAAATGCTGACAGTGACAGGAAATTTTATTGGCCAGTCAGTTTCTAAGCTTTACATAATCTGGCTTGTTCCCTGCTTCTTGTGGTAGTGGTTCATGATCTTTTGTGTGAGACTGAAAATAAGGTGTCATACCCAGGTTGACTTCACTCCTGCATTTCAAAAATGAAAAGTGCACAGTGACAGATAAAGGTAATTTGCATCAAGGCATATTGCCAGGGAGAAGCAAATTCTACACTGATAGAACATTTTGACACGATCTGTAATTTTACCATGTAATAGCAAGAAGAAAAGGAGGTAAATAGTGAATATAGTTGCTCAACCTGATTCTTGTCTTTACCCAGTGAAGGTGTCTTTCATAGCTATAAAAAAAAGAAAGAACTTTGTAGGGAAACCTAGTGATTATTGAGCTTTCCAAATATTTGACAATGCCGTGACATAACTTGCTGTGAGTAAAACTGTGTCTGTGTGCAGGTGCTGCTCCTCTCGCTGCCAGACCTGCACAGCAAAGTCACCATTTCTCCAACTTTTGAGGAAGATTCGTTGAGATGCTCATGATTTTATTTGTGGGAAATGTGACCAGCTTTTGAGGCTTTATTTGAGTTTTAATATCATAGGCTCATTTGAGTGGACACAGTGAGAAGTAATTTATAAGCATAGTTAGAATCTGTGTAAGGTTCTTTGAAGGGGATGGAGCCTGACCCTGGCCATACACTTCATTGTGGGCTCGGCTTTAATTTGTCATGCCCTGACACTAATTAACAATTAAGTTAAGGCAGTACTGACAGCCTGGTTGTGAAGTGTTGCAGCCTTGCCTGTTCAAGCCCTGTTTGAACCTTATGGAGTGAAACTTTCAGCAGACCTTAAAACTTTTGCATCCTGCAAGAGTTGAAGGGAGCGTGGCCAGAGTGGAGCTTCATTCCAGAACGTGGGAAGGGTGAGTGCTGAAACCCAAGATGCTGTGACACTGGAGGGACACCTTGGCTTCTGCTGCATTTGTCATCTGCAGTCTCTCACCTGTATTCCTGTCTGGCTACCCCAAATCTTGGTGCTGCCATGTACACAGGTACCCTGCAAATGACAAATCTGGGCTCTCCTCCTCCTGTTTACCTCAGTCCATCTGCAGAGGTGGGGAACTATTTAAATCCAAGAGAATGTCTTCTATTAATAAAAGCCTTGACATGGTGGCTTTTTGGGGAGAAAGATTGATGGAGAAGACAGAGCAAAGTCAAATGCACATAGTTTATATTCATCTCCTGTCAGGAGGAGGATGCATGGTTTAAATAGGTGGTTTAAAACTTTTTTTTGTGGTTATTTCACGGTATGTACTTCACTTTTCCTGCTGGCAGGCAAAGGGTATAAGAATTTACACTCACCACTTTTAAACAGACTGCAATTTCCCTGGCTTTCAAGTTGCTGTGGGTTGTCCTGGAAGATTATTAAAATTAGGAAATTAGGATTCTTTCCTCCCATGTGCAGTTTGTGTGTAAGCTCTCCCTGTCTTGCTCCTGAATCACAAGCTCCCTCCATCCCTCCTGGCTCTGTAAGGAGACACAGCCATTCCTCTTCCCATTACAGCTGACACTTGAAAACTCTCAGCTATTTTCAGATGATTTTCAATCTCATTTCTGTCCTTTGAAAAGAAAGGAAGAAAAAAAAACTTTTCCTAGCCTTTAAATTTTTAACTTCCAGTGGGAGTTGCTCTTGCAAAGAAGCCAGCAATAGTCAATATGGCCTCATTAACACATTTTAACAGGTTCTGTTATATAAGTTTGCATTATTGTGATGGCTCTTTTGTAGCTTTGAGGGAGGGAATGGTTGGAATTCGATTGAAAGAAGAGCCGTGCAGGGTTTGAAAGTGTAGCTGCTTGCTTCCAAGTAATAGTTTGTGAAAATATAAAGTGGCAGCTGGAAAAGGAGCAGAGATGGGAATGTACCAGGGCGTTAAAGCTCGTTCCTTCCCCAAAGGTCCTGTTTGGGCACAGGTTGTCTTGGGCAGCAGGACAGATTTGGCTGCTTAGGTGGTTCTGGCAAGGCATTTGTCAGGGTTGGACTGCCCCAGCAATCTGTACTGCCCTTCCAATCCAAACTGTTTTCCCCAAATTAATACTCTCTTTCAGTCCCCCCTCCTGAAAATGTGTTAACCTTGAGCAGTAAGCCTGCTAGATGTATGGCTTTGGGGACTGGTGTTTTTTTTCATGGTTCTGAAATTCCTTTGGGAAGGGACGAAACATTCTAGATGTATTTCTTCAGCTTGCATCCCTCAGGATCAAAATGTCCCTCTCGACTGCCTGTAAATTTTTGGAGTTTGTAGTTGTTACAGTAACTTGCTTTGGAAATTCTTGGCAAAACGTATAAATAACAGCGAGTGTATTGCAAGCCTTTATTTCACTGATAGCACTTACTGTTCCTCTTGTTGCACATCTAAAATTGTTCTCTTCACCATGACTTGATAAATTTAGAAATCACGTTACTGTCATAAAATAGCCTTATTTATAAAATCTCCCAAATTGGCCGAGTGCAGAGCAACTGGCAGAGTAAAGTCCACCAGCCTGGTGATGGGATCTTTCCTTCTGCCTCTTGCTTGGCATGCACAGGAACAAGCACACAAAGGCAAAGTAACATCTTGATGATCTACAAGTGAAAAAGCAATTTGCTTCCTTTTGAATTTATGTTTTTTTCCTTCAGCTGAAGTTGGATCTGTTTGTGTGCATGTCCTCATGGGCTGGAATTCCCAGAGCTCCTGCTGGGCACAGGATTCCTTAAACCTGAGGTCCTGCCACTGCACGGGGGCACAGGGGCCACACAGAAAGAGAGCCCCAAAGCATCCAAACCCAGCTGTTTCTGTTTATAGAGACTTAATTTCCTTCCAGTGTTACTTGTTTGTAGGCCTTGATAGGAAAATTCCTTTCTTTCCTCTAAGCAGAGATGGAAGAGTGGAAAGCAAAGCTAATGGATAAACAATACTACTGATAGGAACAATTATTTGTGTGTTTGAAGGGCCAAAATGGGAATAGTTTGATTGACTGTATTTAATTGCACAATAAGCAAAAGAAAAACACGCCCAACAAAAGACACCCCACCCCACAAAAAAGAAAGGGAAGTCTATAATTGAAATAAATTGAAATAAAACATGCTATGAATCTTTGACACAGGAAACATGGAAAACTTGTGCTTCTGATCTTAATCCTTCGTGTTCATTGGCTAAATAAGGATGTTTGAGTCAGAAATGGAATCCTTTCAGTTCTTAAATGTGCAGCTTTGATGTTTGACGTAGATAGATGGCCTAGAAGTTAATTCTTGGTGTGCCCTTTCCAGAAGACCCTGCTGGGAAGCTTTTCCAGAGCAGTTTGCAGCAGTTCCTGGAGTCGGTCTCGCCACCTTTGACTCATGTTGGCGGCCACGTGAGGCGTGTGCTGTAGGTATGGAGTGTGTCTAACCTCTGACCGACTTGGACCAGTGGCCAGCAGAGAAAGCCACGCTCGGGGCCTGACAGGAGCGCTGCCCCAGGCAGGATGTCAGGAGGAAATGTTCCTCTGAGGGCATTAATTGCAAGGAGAGCAGGTACAACGTTAGCTCTGCACTTCCTTTGTTTAGACAGCGCGGTGCTGTGTGTGTGTTCAGCTCCGTGTTGGGCCAGGAGGGACATGGAGGCTGCTGTGTCACACACCCCGCCACACTGCCCGCACCGGGAGGTGACTGGGCTTTCATCCAAGGCTTTTGTAACCTTTCCCATCTATTTCCAGGGTTTAAAACTTGGTCCTTACTTGGGGCAAGTTTGGAGGAGGCCACCAAGATGATCAGAGGGCTGGAGCAGCTCTGCTGTGAGGAAAGGCTGAGGGAATTGGGATTGTTCAGCCTGGGCAAGAGAAGGCTTTGAGGTGACCTAATTGTGGCCTTCCAGGACATGAA
>JAWWMP010000033.1:2262734-2290243 GCA_035047865.1 Dendrocincla tyrannina
CTGAGGGAATTGGGATTGTTCAGCCTGGGCAAGAGAAGGCTTTGAGGTGACCTAATTGTGGCCTTCCAGGACATGAAAGGAGCCTGTAGGAAAGATGGAGAGAGAGTATTTACAAGGGCCTGGAGTGACAGGACAAGGGGGAATGGCTTCAAACTGCCAGAGGGCAGGGTTAGGTGGGACATTGGGAAGAAATTCTTGGCTGTGAGGGTGGGCAGGCCCTGGCACAGGGTGCCAAGAGAAGCTGTGGCTGCCCCAGCCCTGGAGTGCAAGGCCAGGTTGGACAGGGCTTGGAGCAACCTGGGCTAGTGGGAGGTGTCCCTGCCCTGGCAGGGGGTGGAATGAGATGAGCTTTAAGGTCCCTTCCAACCCAAACCATTCCATGATTCTATGAACTTATTTGTCTCTGTCTGACTCCCTATTTGGAACTGATCTTGCTACAAAGATACAGGTTATGGAAGAGATTCTCTGTCTTGTACCTGTCAGGTACTCATGAGACAATATGAATAATATTTAATGTTTTAGTTGCTGCTTAGCAATGGGGCACCAACTGGAAGCAAGAGCATTCTTAAAAATACCACGTGAGGATGAGAAAATGTCTTGTAAGTTGTTTCATAATTCCAATAAACCATTTAAGAGAAGGACACACACACACCCCGTGCCTCACCCCAGGTTCTGAAATCCATAATGATCAGTAACTGAATTTTTCTGCTGAGGATGTGAAAGTAACATGTACGTCTGTGGTTATGAAACATTGCTGCTGCTGGAATTTGCTGTGGATACAGAGGTAAACAAAGGTCTGCCAGTCTTCACTCAAGTCACGTTTTCTTACCTGTGTCAGATACTTTAATTTGATATTTGACAATAGTTTTCCACAAATAAGTCCAAACATCTGACTTACATAAAGCTGTTGAGTTCACAGAGTCCCAGAATGGTTTGGCTTGGAAGAGACCTCAAAGCTCATCCTGTTCCTTCCCCTGCCATGGGCAGGGACACCTTCCACTAGCCCAGGGTGCTCTAAGCCCCATCCAACCTGGCCTTGGACACTTCCAGGGATCCAGAGGCAGCCACAGCTTCTCTGGGCACCCTGTGCCAGGGCCTGCCCACCCTCACAGGGAAGGATTTATCCCAATATCCCACCTATCCCTGCCTTCTGGCAGTTTGAAGCCATTCCCCCTTGTCCTGTCCCTCCATGCCCTTGTCAGTAATCTCTTTTCCCCCATATGTGTGTGTATACAGCATTTCAGTAACTGTGTGCATTCTTAGGGTACTTCTGATGTGAAAATACTCCCAGTGCTCATCACAGCCTGTTATTTCCCCATAATCAGATGCTTGACTCGTGTTTATTCAGCTTGGAAATCATGTTTCATTCCTGTAGCACAAATGACAACACATTCATCAACTGGGTGGCACTTCTTAATCGAAGTTTTGCTTAGCTCTCCACATTTCACAGGGAGCAGCATCAAACCTACCTGTTGGTAACACCAGGTGGGAACTTGAGGACCTCAGGGCTGGTTTCCCAGCCCGCTGGGGTGAGCACTGTGCCTTGTTGGCTGTGCCTGCTCAGGGCCAGAGGCAGTTTGGCCGTGGCTCTGTGCTGCTCAGGAGTCAGGGATGATTTTATGACCGTGATGGGAGTGAATCAGAGCACACGGAAGGCATTTCTGAGCAGGCACAGTGTTTTCTGAAAAAACGCCTGCGTGCTGTGGCTATATTTAAAATGGAGTACATCTGTTATGCATTTAATTCTTTCCAAGATTTCAGGAGGTGACAAAGTTGGAAATTGTCTGAAAATTTAGATTAAGATTTTGTTTTTTCCAAGTGAGGATGTTTGCCTGCTCGGCTCCCACCCTCAGCAGTGCTCCCCTGCAGCAGTGTGTTTGCAAAACGTTTAAATAAACTGTATTACAGATGTGTTTTGGGATTTGGATTAGGATTGGAGTTGGATGAGCCTAATGTCAGCCATAACCAAGTGTGCAGCCAAGATGGTCATAAAATAGTGTGAGTTGTGCTGCTGCTGTAGCAGACCAGGCTTTGCAGTGTGGGGTGATGCTGATGGTGTGTTATTTATCTGTTTGGAGCAAAGGGTTTGGTAATTCTTACACTGCTTAGTAAGCTCAAGAGTTGGACCATGACCCACCAGTGTTTGGGGCAGCTTTCTAAACACTAAATCCTCTGCATGCAAACGGCACTTGTTAAACTTTGCATTTCTAATTGTGTCATTTCAGAGAGCTAGTTGGTTTTAGCAGCAGAATTATTGATTTGTGGAAATACTGTGATTGTTTGTGTGTTAAACGTGGTCTTGGGGACATTATGGTAACACAACAGCCTGGGTGAGGGAAATGCATGACACTCCATTCAGGAACTGCATTTCATTTACACTGAGCCTGCCTGTGGCTTATCGAAATAAGACAACTTTGGGTGCAGCCAGTGACCTTCACAAATGTAAGGAAAGCAGAATGGTGTTCTGGAAGTCTTGGCTGCTGTATTTATTTAGGTGATTCAGTATAAAATCAGAGAATCCTGGCACGGTTTGGGTTGGGAGGGACCTCAAAGCTCAACCCATGCCACCCCCTGCCACGGGCAGGGACACCTTCCACTGTTTTGGGTGGCTCCAAGCCCCATCCAGCCTGGCCTTGGACACTTCCATGGCTGGGGCAGCCACAGCTTCTCTGGGCAATCAACACATTTCCAGCTATAAACACAGACTCTGGGATCAGAAAAAGATGGCCAGCAGTATTTATGAGAGTTTTTATTGCCCTTCCAATGCATATATAAAATTACAGCCCTGCTGCAGTGACTACTGGAGGACAGTCTTATGGAAAAGGAGCCAGTGAAATGTGGCTGGTATTAGATGGTGGTTTGAAAGGTTCATCCTTAGATCTTTATTTACTGAGGCACTTCTTGGATAAGAAGCAGTATTGAATTAATTAAGAAGCCTGTGCTGCTACCTGGGCTCCTCAGGTGCTGGGGAGCTGGTGGAGCTGAGCCTGTGAGAACCTTGCAGGACAAAGACTTAGTTCTTGTTTTCTGACACTTTCTTTTTTTTCCTCTTGTGCCTTTGCCCTGTCCCCTAAACAGACAAAAAAAAACCCCTTTTGCTTTCGAGGCAGCCTGAAATAAATGTCTTGATTTGTATACATTCAGATATTCCTATGCTAATACAAAGTTGAGCCCTAACAAATGGGGGATGACATTTTATTCTCTAGTATTTACTCTCTGTCTTGTCAGGTGGTAAAAATCTACCACACAGGCACAGCACAGGGACTGCAAAGATCACCAGGCATTTGAGTAACTCGTGTGCATTAAAGGTGCATACTGAGGTGAGGCTGAGCCAAGTGCCTGGTTTGAAAACTCCAGAGTCCATTTATTTTCCTCATGAATAAATTCCTCACCTCGAGCTTTGGAGCCCGTTCCTAAAAACCCTTTGTCTAGACACATGAGTGTCTGAATCTATAATTTTTTGGCCATGCCTATTCAATAACCTGCCAGAGGAGGTGGGTCCTCCCCATCAGACTCCAGTCTGAGATGTTGTCGGGGTGTCCTGGTGTTTGTGCTTCCTCTGGGATTCCTCAAACCAGGTTTCAATCCCAGGCAGTCACACACACGTGTGTTCACTTTTAAGTTGTCTTGGTGGTCAGATGAGTGACAGGCAGTGCTGGTCTGTGTTGAGGCAGGGCCATGAAATCCTTTCTTGATAAGAGACTGTGGTGATGTTTTGGTGACAGTGATTCCCAAAACGCTGGGTTTGAGGTTTGTCCTGAAATCTGGGTGCTTGCTACCAGAGGAGAGTTCAATAGACTAAATAGTGAGGAGATAAAAATAGCATTATTGTTCCATGGCACGCAGTGTCTGCCTTGGACACCGTTCCTCAGCAAATACCCTTTCTCTGCTGAGATGGGGACACTTTCTAAGGTCCCATCACAGATCCACATTTTCTACCTGTAGCATCTTTCACCCCGTGTTGAAATAAGGGGGATTATAGAGCAGAATTGTACTTTTCCCTTTTTACTGTGGCAGTATAAATCCTTCATAAAATAATTTGCAGTTTTAAAGGGTTCAATCTACACTCAGACATTAAAATGGGAAGAGAAGGGGGACTGAGGGAATACCAGGCATTGCCATTCCAAAACCAGGATGAAGGATGGCAGTCAGTAGAGGTTTTTTTCTTTATTGCAAAACAGGTAATGATTTATCCCTCTTATGCAATGTTATGCTAGTTCTAGAAGAGACAGGGGGTTTAGGTGACATCTTTTTGGAAGGAAGTGATTCTTGAAGGATCTGAAGTTTGCTGCTGCTGCCTTACATCTGGGGCAATTCGTGCTGCTTCATTTACCAGGATTTAGGTTTTTGGATGGTGGACATGGAAAGAGCACACTGCAGCAGCAGCAGCAGTAAATCTAAGATGCTTTTTATTATTTTGCACTCCCCAAAGTAAATTCCAAGACTTTTAAAGCATGGAAAAGCCTCTACCTGTGCCAGGTGTCGAAGTGGCTGATTCGGGAAATATATCCAGCTAATATTGGAGTGTTTGGGTGCAGAGACTGCTTAGCCCAGCTGTGTGGGGGGGTATTTCTGTTGGGAACGTGTCCTCCTGTGGGGAGGAATTGGGAGTTCAGAAGAACTTAAATGGAAGGAAAAGGAGCAGCTGAATTTTGGCCCAGTGGGAGATGATTCATTCCCGTGGTCTCAGAGCATGGAGACCATGATGTCTCTCTGTTTCATGGGCACTCCATGAAGGTTAGTTTTGCTTTCTGGGTGATCTTTTTTGTTCCTGATTGCAGATTTTAGGAGCCACACAGGAGCTGATTTCTCTCAGTGAAGCCCAAGCCACTACCCAGGAGACCTGGGGTGCTCTAGAGAAAGGTCGTATTTGCTGGTAGATCATTCTTCCTCCTCCCAAAAAAACCTGACAGCTGTTTTAAGGAGTTATTTTCAGGCTGGAACGTGAAACTTGGAAGAGAACCAGGCTCCTTTAGAAACAAACTTGGCAGTAGTTGTTGTCCCCCCCATTAAAAATGACTCTGTATTTTTATTTACAATTTCATGCAGTTGATCGTTTGTTAGTGCTGTAGTTTATTCCCCCCTTTTTATTTACTTTAGTATTTGTTTGCTAATACTTTGAAAGCATAAACAAGTGGAGGCAGTGGTGGACTTTGCATGGGGAGCTGTAATAGTGTTCCCAATGCAATTTGCTGATGGGCAATAGGAAAGGTAGGATTTGCAGGTATTATTACTGTTTCCAGCCATAGAACTGAAGAGCAAAACTGACTTCTGAGCAATATCTCACGTATTTTGGTGCAAGTTTCCAAGGTCCAATAGCACCATGGTGGCTTTTCTCAAAATATTGTGGCTTATTTAGATAATTTTTCAGTGTTTGTTTTCTTTGTTCTCTTGCAAGAGGAGATAATCCCTGTAGGCATTATAACAGCAAAATATTTTAATGGGATGGAAGCTGTTAAGGGAAAGCAGTTATTCCTAAATTCTCTTTTGTATTTTTAATTACCCATTAGATTGTATCTTCGAGAAGTGAATTAGAGAGGAATTTCATGCTGCTATTTGACAAAACTGGGGAAGTGGAAATCAAAGGGACGCTGGGTGACAGTGTGAGGGAAGAGATTACAAGAAGCTGAAATCTGCAGGGAACTAACCTGAAGCATTTCTTAGTTTAGTTCTTACATCTCATGACTTATTTCAATGATAGAAGAAACATCTTAAATGTGTGGGGAACACCAGCACCTCCAGCAGAAGTTGTGGAACTCTGGGAACACCTTTGGGAGTCCAGCCTTGGAGCAGGTGAGGTCTGGACTGGTGAACATCCCTTTGAGCTTCAGCATTTGCCCCCTCTGGGAAGGGACCTCACCACCTCCCAGGACGTATTGGAGCCCTGGGAGCAGCCATGGATTGCCCACACAGCCTGGAATAACCATGGAATAACGACACAGTATTTCAGCAGGATGGCATTACAGGAATCTTAATCCTCTCCTTGAATCATTTGAATCGTTTGGCAGAGAGCTGTTGCTGGTTTCCTGAGGTGGTTGTTTCGAGTTGGGTTTTTTGGTGCTGAGAACCGTCTGAGTTGTGCAGGACACGGAACCAAAGAGAATTGCTGCAGCTGAAGGGGGTAGAGATGTGTTTGGTGCCAGCAGGAGCTCCAGGGAGCAGTGATGGGAGGCTGGAGCTGTGCCTTGCCTTCCCATGGCAGCTCAGTGTGCCCATCCCCACAGTGTGTCTCCTGGGCAGCACAGAGGGGCACAGGTTTGCCCACACAGGGGGCAGGATGCACGATGACATCGTGGAACCCATTTGTGGAGGGGAAATGTGGTGTTTGACAGGCACTTGTGCCCTTGCCCTGGTGGCAGATGAGCAAGGGGCTTCAGAGAGTTAGTGTCCCTCTCCCCTCTCTCCCCCCTCCCCCCCTCTCCTGTCTCTGCTCCTCATTACCAAAGCTTTTCCCATTGGTAAAAGTCCAATATCTAATGATACTAATTTTAATCTTTATATGCACATGTGTAAGTATATGAATAAATGCATCCATTCCACTAGTTCAGAACCGAGAAAATACATCACAAACTAACGTTTTGGGGGGTTGTTTTGCTGCTTTTGCTGTGAAACCTTTGGAGGCTGCAGCCTTTCCAAAGGCCCAGACAGAAGGTGGGTGTCTTTTTCCAGCCTCCCTGGCAGGTGGATGTGACAGTCCAGGTCAGATGTGCCTGTTGTGTCTTCTCTCTCCGGGCTTATCCGTGTTCCCCTGGCCAGGCAAATCCCCTTCCCGTGCCAGCCTCAGGGTGCAGTGCTGGGCTCCTGCTCTGAAGGTGCTTTTGTTGTGGGTGCACTTGTTTGGGATCAGTTTCTGTGATTACAAATGCATTTGTTGTTGGAATTTATTCCACTCTGCTTCGCAAGCCTCGCCAGGACATTTCCAGCTCTGTTTGACTGGGTCCTTCCCTCGTGCTGCCTAAACCTGCAGAAACCAGACGTGCCCATTTGGAAAGGTTGTGGTGTGAGCTGTTTTTTCTGTGTATTTCCCAGATTTCGGTTGCATGTGGCAAGGTGGAAGCAAAAAAAATAGCTGATTTGGGTGAAAATATGGGCCACAATAGTAAAAGATACATTTCCTCTCTGTGTAAACAAGAACAGTTGTGCATCATGAGACATTCTCAAATATTTTCTTGTTTGAATTCTTATTTACCTGTACAATTATATAGGCTTATCAATAAGCAGGTAAATATCAAAGAATAAGAAAATAAACCTGATGTTTTCATTGAGACAGAGTGGTGGAGGCAGTGTGTGAGTGTGAGAATGTTCTCAGAGGTCGCTGAGCTAATGGTTTTATTGGTAATAATTCAGACTTAACACCTCTCTGAGCCACGAGGGCCACCACCAAATCATTCCTTTAATGCCATGATAGCAGCTCCCTCCTTGCACTTATCTACAGGGAGACTAAATAAAAATACCTTCGAAAAAACCATGTGACTCGGATCAAAATATCCTCGGGGAGGAGCACTTGGAGGGCTGTTTTTAGGTACTGAAAACTTGAGACTGTCTTCTCTCCCCCGCCATAGTTTGGGTTTTTATGGTGCTTTTTTGGGGGGGGTGATTTTATTTGGTTTGGGATTTTGGTTTGTTTTGGTTTTTTTTTAATAAATTCTGTTTCTTTTCCTAATTGGGAAAATTGTTGCCTTGGAGTACTAATTTTTAAGGGTCTCAGCAAGTTTGAGGGGTTTGTATTTTTTAGATTAATTTTTACGAGGGCTCCTACCTAGAGATTTCTTGGCATCTGTTTGTTTTATTTATTTTTGTATCTCTCTGATTTTCTTATTAAATCACACAGGGCTGTGTTTATTACGAAAGGCTGCCACTGTATGTTTGTATCTGGTTTCCTCAATAATTTGTTCTCTCTCTGAGTTTGAAACTTGAGTCTTTTATTTGGTTTTGTTGAAGACTGATGTAACAGTGCCAGATCTAATTATTTAAATTTCCCATTATAACCTCCTCGCAATTTAAACAGTTTCTACAACACTGAACTTTCACAAGCCCTGAGCTTCTCCAGGCTATGCCTTGCCTTTAATTTGCAATTTAAAATTACAGTGGGAGCTGTGTCCCTCACTCATTTTGATCTCTGCATCGACAGGTTGTGGAGACAGAATTCTAAACTTGGACTGGGGGAAAAAAAGCAAAGTATAAATACATTTCACTCATCTCAGTGAGGCTGTTTAACTAAAACGAACTGTGTTGAGCAATTTGAAGCCCTTACTTGGTAGAATAGAGGACATTCCCAAGAATTACAGAATCAGCTAGGTTGGAGAAGACCTCTGAGGTCACCGAGGCCAACCTTTGGCTGACACCAGGCAGAATTAGTGGCCTGTTCCTCCAGTCCCCACTCAGGTGGGATCAATGCACTCAGGACACACCTGAGATTTACTCCAGTGACTTAAATCCTTCCTGCCTTCTCACAGAGTCATGGAATCACAGGATGGTTTGGCTTGGAAGGGACCTTAAAGATCATCTTGTTCCACCCCCCTCCACCAGCCCAGGGTGCTCCAAGCCCCGTCCAGCCTGGCCTTGGACACTTCCAGGGAGCCAGGGGCTGCCACAGCTTCTCTGGGCACCCTGTGCCAGTGCTGCTGACATGATGAGATGAGTTTTTTTCCTTTCTCCATCCACTTTCCAAACTCAGTTTTTTCAGAGTCGCTGGAGTTGGATGTTTTTTGCTGGAGGACAAGAGAATCCCTCCCAGTGGCCAGGATGTGTTTCCCCCCAGGATTTTCCATGACAGGAGGTTGGGTGTTTCCTGACAACGTCTGCAGTTTTCCCGTGCCTGCAAAGCTTGTGCAAATAACTGCCCAGCAAAGCTACACCCCTACAAATCAGCTCCAGGCTCGCCATCCTTGCCTTCCTGGTGCTCATTTCCACTCCTGTTTCCACCCCCTTCTTTATGGTTCTCCCCCTCTCGTTAGTGTAACTCTTATCCAAATTAAATTAGGGAACCACAAAGGAGAGTGCATCCCCTTGAAGAAGCTGGTCCTTCTCTGCTGGTGCAGTGCTGCCTTCCTGCAAAATGTCAGCTTGGCTTTTTTTTAGGAAAGGGCAGAAGTTAGATAAGGACATTTAAGCCAGGGGGTAATGAGGTTTGGCTGATTGTGACACGATTCAGGCAGTGTTCAGCTGTGGTTTCCTGGCCTTTCCCCCTCCATGTCTCTTAAAACACTTGAATTTCCAATTGCCATTTGGAAAACTTGTTCTGTCTTCCTTATAGAGATATTTTCCTTCCATCCCTCGTGCTCCTTACTTTTCCCCATTCCCTTTTCTTTCTTCCCAGTCCTTTATTCCAGGTTTCCACTCTGAGATTAAAGCCACAGGAAAGGGCTGGTTCAGTGTTTCAGCTGAAGGAGTGCAAGGCTGAGGCAAAGGGAGTAAATGAAGTAATGGGAGTGAGTAGCCAGGGTGGGCTGGTTGGAAACCTGCTCAGCACATCTCTCTGCTCCTGGGCGGCTGTTCCTCATCTCTCTGCAGCTCATCTGCTACAGAGGTTTCCCACATCCTCTGCTCTCTTGTTTTCTTCCTTGCAGTTGTTCAGTTAATATGCCCATCAGGGCAGAATTCCCAAGGAAACAGCCAAAAACTTGATTGGAAATGGTCAGTCATCCTTTTAATTTTCTCTGGGGTGCTGTGCAATCTCAGTGCTGATGAACCAGCAGTGACACTCCAGGCCATTTGTTCTTCAAAACCCCTTTTAGCTGGTTTTAATGACCCAAAAATGTAGATACCCAAATGGGCAAGTCAGTGGCAGAGTAGCTGAGCTCGGTCCTGGTTCCTCTGCAGGAGAGGAGCCCAGAGCCGGGGGGCTTGGGAGCACCCAGAAACTCTCCCAGCCCAAGTAAGTTTGTTTAAACTGTGGGTTTATGGGCCTTAAAATAGAGCAAAATGGAAAGTAAATAATGCAATATCCTCTCTGGAGTGTCTGTTCTGCACTTAAATAAGCGAGGGGCGGGCTGGGAATCGTCAGGGTGACTCTGGGAAGAACAGCTTGCCCAGTGCCATGGGATGGAGCCTGGGTGCTTCCCACTGCCTTCCCCCCAGCCCACAGCCACCAACCGTGGGCCATAAAAGGAAACAGCATTTCTTGTCAAAATCCAGCAGCCCAGCCCTTTTGCTTTCTGGGAAAAATGTCCAGTGGCTGCTGCTCCAGCCGTGTCACAGAGCTCAGCCTCTGTTTGCTTGCCCTGAGCTTCCCAGAGCCCACGGGGCAGGGTGAGGATGGAAAGCTGGAGAGAGATTGAAAGTTCAAACCAGTTTGCTTTTTTAAAAAAAGCCCTTTTTAAAATCAGGACAAATAATGCAAAGTGCCTAATTATTGGTAAAAATGGTGCCTCTTTGCATGAAATTGAATTTTGCATAAAAAGTAGTGACTATATTTTGCCTCTTTCAGTTTGAGTTATTTTACGGTATTTTCCTTATTGCTCTGATAATTTTAAATTTCTATAAGCTCTTTAAATGATGCAAGAAAGAGCTCTGCTGACACACCGTGTAAACCAAGTGAGTGGAAAAGTAAATATTTAAGGCTGACATATCAAAGTATAAATAGCGGTTACTGTGTGTAATGTTTCAGTGGCAAAACTATTCCTGAGGCTCTGTCAGTGAGCACCGTGGCTTGTTAAATAGGAATGTTTTCCAAAAGTTGCCTTTGTGTTTTGGAAAGTGCATCTCCAAGGGGTCACCGATGCGTCCTTGACACGATCCCTTACGTGTTTGTCACTTGTCCCCAGAGAAGGTCCGAGCACAGCTCGGTGGGTGGGGCAGTTTGTGATTCGCAGGGGTTTATGCACGTATTGCAGCGTGGATTTGGTGGGGTCTCACCCAAAAGGGAGGGCTGTGGGCAGGCAGTGGGAGCTGGCTCTGTGGAACCCGCAGTGCTGGGCTCTGTCCTGGCCCCAGAGTGGGCAGCAAACCCTGGAAGATGCTCTGGGGGATGGGGGTGTTGCCCCTTGCTGGGAAGGAACTTCTCTCATCTCAGGCCCCTCACCGGACCACGGGAGTTGGGTTTTTCTCCTCCTCCTTGACACTTGATCTTTAGCACTTGTTTCCCAAGAGCAGGGCATTTATCTTGTGTCTTGAAGCACCTTGTCCCTCAGCCCAGCAACTCCCCCTGGAATTCCCATCCTTGTGGATTTAAGGAAGAGCCCGGGTGTTGTTCAGCAGGAGCTCACACGCTTTGCTGTCCTCTCTGTTCCAGGAGGGCCTGGTGGCTTCCACAGACCTGCTGAGCTGGAGGCTTTTCGTGCTCTGACATTGCACAACAGCTCCAAACTGCTCAGGGCTAAAGTTTAGCTCGGGATGAGCCAACCTGACATTTAAACTTAATGTTTAACGTGTTTTACTGCAGAAATAACATCATAGAAAGGCATCCCTGTATGGAAAAGAGTTAATGTTCATTCTCACCGTTCCATAGGTTCTCCTGTTGTCTCCCTCAGCTCATGCCTTCTCTTGATGGGGTTTATTTAATTTATTGGGGTTTGTAATCTATGTGAGATATGGTTATATATATCTAGCAGTAAATGATAGCTCCTCAACTCTGATACCCCCACTCAGGGCGGTGTGGTAACATTTTTATTATGGCTCCAATATAAATAATTTATTTAGTAAGTCAATAATTTATATATTAGTTCTTAAACCAACATATAATTATGTAATAGTGCTAATGAAAATCAAGAACATTCTCTCAAGTGCTCTGAAAATGAAACAAAAAAACTTTCCATCCCTCTGAATTTTGGTTTAAATAAACAAGACAGAGAGCTCCAGGACACAAGAGAGAGAAATTGGTATTCAGGATAGGGATATCCCTAAATATTTTCTTTCAAAATGAAGTTTCACAAAGTACTATTCAATGTCCTATGTTAGGCATTTAAAGTCTGAAAGCTTTGTTCCAAGTGATCAGATGTGCTGTGCTGATGTTGCAATACAGATCATTCGGAGGCCATTTAGCACTTAAGGAAAGGCTCATCCTGCCAACTTTCCTCTTAAATCTGTTCCCTCCTCCATTCGATCAGCTGCATTTCTTGCAGCCTACTGCTTCTTTTCCATCTCCCTAATTCTATAATGTGTTTATTTGTTCTCCCTGACATTCTTGAGTCAACATTTGGGAAATGTGGAAGTGCAAGGTTACCCTGCAGCCCACCGTGCAGCAGGGAAATACCCAGGCTCCCTGTGTGGGAGATAATCACAGAATCCCAGGATGGTTTGGGTTGGAAAGGATCTGAAACCCCATCCCATCCCACCCCCTGTCACAGGCAGGGACACCTCCCACCAGCCCAGTGCGCTCCAAGCCCTGTCCAACCTGGCCTTGGACACTTCCAGGGATCCAGGGGCAGCCACAGCTTCTCTGGGCACCCTGTGCCAGGGCCTGCCCACCCTCCCAGCCAAGAATTCCTTCCCAATATCCCACCTAACCCTCCCTCTGGCAGTTTGAAGCCATTCCCCTGATCCTGTCACCCCTGTCTCTCTCCATCTTTCCTGCAGGCTCCCTTCATGTCCTGGAAGGCCACAATTAGGTCACCCCAAAGCCTTCTCTTGTCCAGGCTGAACAATCCCAATTCCCTCAGCCTTCTGCTTCTCCCAGCCCACCACAGGGGTCACCACAAGCTCTTTGGACCTTCTGTGTTTCTCTCATGGTGCTTTTATCTTTTTAAATCCCTTCTCCAGGCTCACTTGCTGTGTTTTAAACATATTTATGTTCTTCAGTCCTCGTGGCTGTTTGGAAATGAGCGACTCAGACTCATTTAGGCAGTAACTAAGCAGTACATTTATACCCCATTTTACATTTTATTGCAGTTTGTAAATCCTGTCAGTAATTGGTTAGAAATGTCCTTCAGGGAGGCTGGATATGGTACACTCAGGTCTCTGGGGGTGTTTGCTTTTGGCTTACTTCCTTTCTAGTGCTAAACCCATGGGCTTTTCCTCCTCCTAGTACTGCCCATCATGCAGCTGTTTGAATGCTGGAGCGACACACAGCAGGAACCTGAGAGTGGCCAGTAGATCCTTCCTAAGCCAGAGCTGAGGAAGGCCCAGCTCCCTTCCTAAGGCAGGGATCCCAGGTTTGGCTCTGTGAATAGTCAGTATTTCTGCCTTTAGCAGCACCAGCCCCACTCCATTCGTGTAATTTATAGAGCTTTAATCCAAACACACCTTGCAGGTTGTACATAGTTAATTCTTATCACACAACGTTATCTTGAGCAAATACTTAATTTCTTTAATTGCAGGGCTAATTTACGATGCAGTTGCATTCAGGTTGACTCCTAATTTCTGTGTGCATCGCTTAACAGATGCTCTGGGGAGTAAAGACTCTATAATTAGATTTGACATATGTTTGCATGCGAGGTGAAATAGTTTGCATGCTTCTCGAATAAATATTGTTTGCAGCCTGGATTTATAATCCCAGTAAACAATTGAACATGTCACTCCACGCCTGGTGTAAGCTGTGGCTTTGGGAGCCCAGACCCTTGTGAGTGCACAGTGTTGAGGCCTTCTTAATGGCCTTTTTTTGTTGTTGTTTTTACTCCAAAAAAGGGCAAGATCAAAGTGCAGCCTGTTCTTTCCTGCCCTTCTAGATATACAAAACAGCTGCAAAGCACAATCAGCTATTGTGGTGATATGTGCCCCAGGTCTATAAATAGCTGGAGAGCTTCAGGCTGGAGCTGTGCTGCTCCAGAGGCCAGGGGATTTTTGCTTGGGGTTACTAAACATTCCCTGGCTTGTTTGTGGTTTAGAACCATCATTTCCGAGGCTGCCATATTCCAGTTGAACTGCAATTCAAGAGGATTTCGCCGTGAAGGTTTTACATGACTTCACTGTTTGGGGTTGCATTTTCTCCTTCCCTTCCCTCCCCCAACACACATGAATTTTGCAAGTCTCTAAAGGAAAGCGGTTTAAAGGCAGGAATTCGATTGTTTACCAATAAACCATGGCTGTGAGAGTGAGAATCGGAATCACTTTTCGTTCAGTTGTGACTCTCCTTCGACGGCACATCCAGAGCTGCGAGAGCACTTCCCAGATTTTTTTTTTTTGTTTTGAATTCAATATGCCACATATTTTTTATTCATTATGTGGACTCGTATTGGAAGAGCTGTGGAGAGTGTGAGAGCTAGGGACTCGTTAGGTGATGAGAGGAAAACCAGTGTATTTGGCAGAAGGAGGGTGTTGGAGATAATTTGGCGTTTGAGGATCCAGGAGGTGTTTGGGGCTGCTTCTGGCAGAGGTGAAGCAGATTTGAAACTGGTCATCTCCTTCCCTGGAAAAGCTCCTGATTCCCATTGCCTTTGAACAGTGTTAGCACCTCACAATATCAGTCCTGCCTTCAGTAAAAAAGAATTCCTTTGGCATTTCATGTGGGTACTTTGCAGCTGTAACCTTTGTGCTTTGAGTCAGGTGAACCACTTCACCCC
Source organism: Dendrocincla tyrannina (assembly GCA_035047865.1). Lineage (NCBI taxonomy): Eukaryota > Metazoa > Chordata > Aves > Passeriformes > Dendrocolaptidae > Dendrocincla > Dendrocincla tyrannina. The sequence goes on from JAWWMP010000033.1 coordinate 2,277,173, forward strand.
TTGAGTCCTTCTCCTTTCAACAACCAGACTTGAAATTTGGTTCATCCCTGTGGATCACGAGTGATTTAGAAGGTCTTGCCCCACATAAACATCTTGCAGAAGGTGTTTTATGAAGCTTTCAGTGTATGTGGTCAGTGTTTTCCAAGGTCATGGGAGGTTGTGGTGGAAATTCCTCAGTCAGAGAACAGAGTGGGAATTTCTAATCCATGTGTTGTTTCTGAAGAAACACCAATGAGAACGTTGAAGGAAAAATGTGGAAATCTCAACTGGAAAACATTCAGGAACTCAGATTTACCTGAATTGAAAGAAATCATCTAGTATGACCTTCCTTTGTGAAAATTAGGGCATGAAGTGGAATTTTTAAATCAGATATGATGAAAACTGGGCAAACTTCCTCCTGCCTATGCATTCAGTTGGATCAGTGACCATCTGCCCCAAACAGGCACAGAAAACTTTTCCTGTAGTTTCCTGGGCTGCAGCCAGTTGTCTTCACAGCAGAACAGGTTGTTCAGGGACCTCCGAAGGTGTCCTATCCAAACTCATGCTCAACAGAGGTTTAATTAGAGCTGGTTTTTAGGCATGTCCCCCTCTGTAACTTGTCCTCATCACTGGTCCTGGTGCTGTGCTCCTCAGGGAAGAGCCTGGCTCTGTGTTCTCCCTGCCCTCACGTGTTCTAAAGCACAGCAGAACAGGGAGGGGGAAGCTCCACACCTTGCTTTTGGTCCTTTGCTTTCCAACCTTGCTTTCATGTTGGGACAGTGAGCAGAGAGGACCCAGTTTGTCCAGCACCACTGTGACTTGTCTGTGTGGAGGCAAGCACGGGCTGGGAGAGGGAAATCAGGCACCTTCCTGCAAGTTGGCTGGTGGATTTTAGCTGCTTTATGAGGCCTTGGGCTCTTTTTGCTTTGATGAAATCTGGCTGCTCATGTTGGACAGATTCCAAAACGCACCCTGAGAACTTCATGAGAAACCCTCTTGTTCCGGGTGCAGTTGGTGGCTCCTCTGCAGTGAGAGGGAGGGCTGAGCCTGCTCAGTCCAGCAGGGAATTCTCCCCCAGGTTTGCAGGAGCCAGGGGGACATTTCATTCCTGGCCATCAAGGACCTTGCTGGTGGCACTGTGGGCACGTGTTTGCAGAAAGGATCTCCAGAAGACAACGTGCATCTTGAGAAGTGACCCTGGGGACCATTGCCTTGCTTGGGGAGTGTGTCCTGATGTCTGTTCTGAGCTGGTCCAGCCCTGTCTCCAGAGGAGAGGTTGGCCACGTGTTACCTTTGGACTGCCTGCCTTGTAGCCCGACTGACTCCTCTCTTACAGGATCTGCCTCGTGTTGTCTCTTGAAAAGAGAGTAAGACCTGAAAATTCCCCTCTGTGGTTGGTTTCACACAAATCTGTGGGGTTTATCTCCCGTTTTTCAGGAAAAATGGTTCCAAAATGTAATTACAAATGTTTGTATTTAGTTTGCAGCAACTACTGTGTCTTCCTGCAATACTGTGGGGTTTTTTCAAATGTGAGCTCTTCCTTGGGGTCTGATGTTGTTCTGGGCCCCTGAGCTGAACTCCCCAAATCACCTTGTTGTCTCGAACAAAGCAGAGCTGCTGGGAGAGATCCCACAGCACTTCTCTGTTGGAGTTGGCAAATCTTTGCCTGAACTTCCTGTACCCTCCAGCAGATAAAGGGGCACTCTAAAAGCAGCACAGGCTTCACACCAGAAGTTCAGATTTGGGCTGCAGTGAGTGCAGCTGCATTTTTATTTTTGTTATTATATTTTTTACCTCCAGGCTTTTGTGCTTGTTGGTTTGCCTGGGAGAGAAAGTGCAGCTCCCCTGGATGTGTGTGCATGATCAGGTCCAGCTGGAAAAACAAATGCTTTGCTTGTGTCGTGGTGCTAATGGGAGAGCAGACTTCAAATAATCAGTTTCCCTCTAAAGTAAACAACTTTTAAGCTTCTGACAGAAAAGATGAAAAGCACACCTCCCTTTAAAACCAGACCTTGCTCCTTAGGATTGTGGCAGCTTCATAAATTAAAAAAAAAGAAGGAAATTAGAACTACTGTATGGGCTTCATCCGAGAAATTGTCTCTAGGCATTATTACTCTATGAATTCCATATTCTATATACCCTTTGTATTGTGCACAGAGGACACCCAGCTGCTGTGTGATGCCTTGGGTAGGTGGCTGTGACTTCGTGGAGCCCTCCAGGCACTGTGAGACAAGTATTTCCTTTCTCAGTTGTAAGTTTATACGTTCCTTCTGCCGTTTCCCCAGCAAACTCTTGCATGAAATTCCAGTGGCATGGATCAATGAGAAATTAAAATGGCCTTTCTTGGACTGGGCAGCTGATGGGGAAAGAAGACATTGAATTGTGGGCTTAGTGCAAAAAGCTGGGTTTGGGTTGAATTTTGTGCTCTGCAGGAAGATAATGCTGTTCATTTTGAAGCTTCCTTTTCCTCAGAGCCACGAATGGAGCGTTCCAGCTTAGGGAAGTGGCCCACGTGGAACAAACCCCACTGTATTAGCAGTGTGTATCTGTGTGTCTCTATATGTCATAATATACTGACCATTCTGATTTTCCTGGTGTTTTGAAGAGAACCTTAAATGATGCTTTTTAAGGGAGAACAATCTCCTGCTCCTTTCTGATACCCGCAGCACTAACATATCTTCCTTTATAGTAAAAGTTATTTTCACAATGTATTTCTTACTGAAAAGAGTAAAAATGAAACTATTATTAAGTTTATTAGCAAAGCTATTTAGATGTAATCATTTGGGAGGGTGCTCTTTGTTTTGATATCAAATTCATCTATAAGTTATGTCCTGCTGGTTAAGGAAGGAGAGTGCAAGAGCAACAGGATGAGTAAAGTGTGGGCAGATGACAACTTGGGAGGGCAAACTGTCTGTAAAGAGCAGGCATTTGCACAAAAATGGTGGGAAGACTGAGATCTGAAGTTTTGATGCTGGCAACAGGGAATATATTACTGACCAACAAGTCCTGCTCTTTGTTTAAAACCACTTCATGGCATCAGTGCCTTTAATCTCATTATGTTGGGTGTTTAATTTCAATTTGCTGGAAGGAAGACATTACAAATCGAAGGGTGACTTCAGCATTGTAAACTTTTTTGGTTAGAAATTTCCTTTGCATCTCTGAGGTGTGCTCTCCCTTGCTGCTCTCTAGATAAGATGTTGCTTCTAAACCAGCAAGGGCTCATGTGGGTTATCCCAGGTTTGACACTGGAAAGTGTCAAAGGTTGGTTGTGAAATCCTCCCTTTACATAACATAGTTTATACAAGTGTGAGAGGAACAAAAAGCGTGTTCTGTTCCTCATTCAAACAAGTTCATAGTGTTTCTCAAACACTTTTGAAAGAAGAATTGCTTGTTATCAGATTAAACCCCACACTTTTTAAGATGAGTAAGCTCAAACCACTGTGATTCATTGTGTTTCTCAGAAACCTTGATCCCTAACCTCAGGGAAAGAGTAATCCCACAAAACACTTCATTCTTCATTGAGGAATTTGGGGTTTGAATGCGTGGATCTTCAGATAAGTCATGAAAGACTTCATTAGGCAAATGATTCAGTAGAAGTACAGAGAAATTGGACCTTGGAGTTGGCTCTTCCAATTCTAACCAAGTTATGGCAGGAACCAGCACCAGCAGCAGAGATGCAAATGCACGAGTTGGGAAAAGATTTAGCCTGGGTTTGATTTTTTCCGTTTTGCTGAGTGGAGCCAAGAGCCCTTTTGTTCAGGGTGTGATGGGCAAGGGGTATTTCTTTTCTTTCTGTGCTTTCACTTGCCTTGCAGGTTTTAGGTTGGTTTTTAAAGCTTTTTCCCACAGAGTATGACTGCAGTTAAATAAGCACTTTTCTTGTGGAGACCTGAAATCTTTACATTCCCCAGTGTCCTTTCCACCTCATAGTGATTGACTGCACATCCAAATGAGAAGGGCTGGAAGTTATGCCCCAAAATTGCTGCTGGGGGGACCGATGCCCTGATTTCCACAGATCCCAGGGATCCCTGGAGCTGTTCCTGCAGGGCTGCTCCTTGCTGTGTGCTGGAACAGCCTTTGCAGAGCCTGCAGAGAGAGCCCAGCCCTTCGGGATGATCTCATGGTTTAATACTCGCTTTGAGCTACCAGGTGGAGGGCGATGCAGGAATTTGCTTGGACCAAAGGAAGTTTTCATACCAGAACCTTTCTGTCAGTAAACCTGCTATCATTTAACCATAAAGAAAGCTTCCCCCAGCGTAACTTTTTCCCCTTTTCTTGCCAAGATGTGAGGGATTTGGCGTGTCACGGAACTACCGTCTCTTACGTGAGTTTATCAACAGATTCTGCAGGGTGGTTCTCTCTCTAACATGCAAACACAAACATTATTTATATTGTCTTTGTGTAGATAGGAGATGCCTTTTGCTAAGAGCTGGCAGAGTGGCTGAGTCAGTTCCCTGGGAGATGAACTGGAGGAGATAGTGGGTCTTTGGGTTTGGGTTTTCGAGAGGAGATGAGTTTCCCCAGTGAACTGTCTATTTATACCAGCTCAGAGCCCACTGATTTTTCACCCCGGTTGTTTTTGCATTCCAGACACATTCCTGTACTCCCCAGTAATAACTTTTAGCCCGAGGGTTTGAAATGTAATCAGCTAGTTATTAGCAGAAACTCGGAGAATGTTTTTGCAGAGGATGAAGAAATCAAACGTGGGCCACGAGCTGATGGAGGAGCTGGTGGCTGGGGGCTGGCTGTGCTGTGAGGCAGCTGTCAGGATTGGGCCAAAATGCAGAGAGTAATAACAGATGATTTATGGAATATTCAAACCTTGGGAAACCAGAAATGCTGACTTTACCCAGGTCTGGTTTATGTCACTTGAAAGACTTCTACTGGCTTCTCAGCTGGTGTTGGTGTCTCCTTTGCTCTTAAAACCAGGTCTGAACACCAGCACTGGGCAAAGAGTGTGGGGATGAACTCACTTCAGACAAGTCAGTGGAGTTGCAATTGGAGAATGTTTATTTAACTGTATGTGATTTAATGCCATTGCCATCAGTGCCATGACCTAATGGTGATCAAGCAAATCCATTCAGCAGCAAGTGACACATCTCAATATTTGTTTCCCCAGTTGGATACATGAAAGAATTCATTGCATATGTTCTGTATTTTATGGGTGCAAACCACATTGTAATCCATCCATCACATTAATTGGTGAAGTACAGTGTGTGACACCGTGCAGTGAAGCAGCACTTGAGGTGGGTGCACAGGCCCACAGCTCACCTGTGGTCCCCACACCTGGGGGAAGGCTTGGCACAAGATACCTGGGTTGGCTCTGCAGTCTCCTGACCCAGGGTGTGGCTGCTCTGGCCTGGGAGCTCTGAGGGGTGGGCTGAGACCCTCAACAGCACCACAGAGAATTTGGTTTGTGTCTTGTCCTGGGGGTAAGGGTTCATCACCCTTCTTGCCCACCATGTTGTCTAGTAATAAGAGAGGCAGCAAACCCCATTTTCGGGAGGGATTGGTTTTTTATATAGTTTACCCAAGGAGGGGAAATAAAACTGCAAAGCTGATCCTCTGCTTGGGGGAGACACAACACCCAGTAGCTGTTCCCAGCAGAAGCTCTTAAGTGAATCTTATTTTGGGCTAGAAACACTGCAAACACTCAGTGGCTGGAGTTTGCCAGTTCAAATACGGCTGGATGGTGATGAATGCTGAGGTGGTGGCTGCTCTTGGGAATGTCTTCTTCACCTCCTCACCCCTGTTTATCCATACCCTGCTACATACTGTTATTCTGATGTGCCTCCTGCAGCAGTTTTATTTGCATTAGCTTTATTTTTTGCTTCTGAATTAGTAACCATTTAAAACTGTCAACCACATGTAAACAAGCGGTGCTGAGTTATGAATAACAACTTACCTGGCATTCCAGCTGCCTGCCTGTGTTGCTCAGGGCCTGCTGCTGGGGGAGTGGGCAAATCACCCAGTTCACCCGGGCACCAAACTCTCTCTTTGGCTGCTTTTCTTGTACCCCTTTGAATAAATACCCTGGTGCTGTCCTGGGGGGGATTGCTGCCTTCCCCTGTGCTGGAAAATGCTGGCTTGGCTCCAGCTCCTGGGATGAGCAGCAGTTTTTGCAGGCTCTGTTGAAGCTGTGCTTGCTCACTCGTCAGTTCTGACCAAAGGGCAGCAGAGCTTGGATGAGGGAGGGAGTGGAATACCATTATTAACTGATTTAATAATAATACAATGTATTTCACAAGCATCTGAGTAAACATTATTTCTTCAAACTGTGCTTGGTAGGCTCTGATGATAGGTGAAAAAATGATTGTAGAATCATGGAATGGTTTGGGTTGGGACCTTGAAGATCATCCTGTTCCACCCTCTGCCCTGGGCAGGGACACCTTCCACTAGCCCAGGTTGCTCCAAACCCTGGCCAAGGTGGCCTTGGACACTTCCAGGGATCCAGGGGCAGCCACAGCTTCTCTGGGCACCCTGTGCCAGGGCCTGCCCACCCTCACAGGGGAGGATTCCTTCCCAGTATCCCACCTATCCCTGCCCTCTGGCAGTTTGAAGCCATTCCCCCTTGTCCTGTCACTCCAGGCCCTTGTAAATAGTCTCTCTCCATCTTTCTTGTCATCTCCCTTCAGGTTCTGGAAGGCCACAATCAAGTCTCCCTGAAGTCTTCTCTTCTTCAGGTTGAACAATCCCAATTCCCTCAGCCTTTCCTCCTTTCCATCCCTCTGATCATCTTGGTGGCCTCCTCTTCACTCACTCCCAACAGGTCCATGTCCTTCCTGTGCTGGGGACCCCAGATGATCTTTTGTTAGCTCTAAAAACCTAATATCCTCTTATTTTTAATGTGAGAATTATCTGCAATATACAGATTTATTTCTTTTAATTCAGTCCCCTAAGGTCAAATCTTTTTAGGTTCTCTGAGTATGAGTTAGTTTAATCCAGTTAAGAGGTGTTCTTCAAGGTAACAACACTGAATGTACTTTGGTAAAATTTCGTAAAACATTCTCACAGGAACTGTCAGAAATACTATTTCACAGAACCAGGGAATGATTCTCATTGCCTGGAGAACTTTTGTGTCTCATTCTTTTCAGCTCAGTGTTTAAGGTTACTTGGAGAGTGTGAGCAGCATCTTTGTCAAGATGCCCTGGTGCGTGGAGCAAAGCACAGCACCAGGGGGGTGCATTTCCTAAGGCCCTGCCCTGCCTTCTCAGGTTATTGGGTTTATTTTGATACAGCTTTTTGTCGTGGGAAGGGGTGACAAGTGACACCTGTGGACGGCAGTATTGAGGAAAGCTTCCATGAGGAGGGTTGTTCTTACCAGCGTGTGATGGGTATTTAGAAACATCTGAATTAACACTTTCCTTATTTGTGGTCACAAAGATGCCTGAGTTGATATATTTTTGACATAAATTGAACTGTAGGTGCTTGCTGTGTGTTTTCCATATTATTTCATCAGTTGCCTGGGGTAATAAAACCAACTGCTGGTGACAGGATGACACTTGATTTTATTTTACCTTTGAAGTGCTGGATTCTAAATTTTTAGCGGTGACCAGCCAAGAAAAGTTTCACGTGCAGAGCCCACCAGCTTTGCCCATGGTTTTTACCTGCTTTGGGTTTGCTTTCCTGGGAGTCCTTGGAGTGTGGTGCAGTCTCAGCTGGGAGCAAGGGCAGTGTCAGCCCGTGGGACTGCCCTGGTTTAACCAAAGTGCTGACTAAGCACGTCCCGTCCAGCTACCTGCATTATGCAAGAGGGAAAGAATCTGCCTGACTGCAGTCCTGTCAACACACAGAGATTGCACTGGTGTAACAAAATAGGCTGCTAAAGGCTTGGTTAAATTGGGTCTGGATTCTATTAAGAAGTGTTAGTTCAGAGAGCCACAATAGTTCACTCTGTTACCAAGGGCTGAGCAGGCTCCAGTTGCATCAGGCTATTGTGTTTTATTGGAATCCTCTGCTCCATCCTACATGTTTGTTATTCATCAGTTCCAAAGGAGCAGTCAAAAAGAGAGGTGGCATCTTCTGGTCCCAAGTGGAATTTTCCTGGGTGGGTTTTCTAATAAACGAACTGCTTTCACTCTGACCTCCCCTTTTTAGTTTAAAATGAATAAATTCCCATTCCTGAGAGCCCGGAGCTGAGAAAATTTGCTCTTGGAGTCTCTCTGTCTTTAACTTTTTAATTCCAGCAGCATGTAGTAGAGCCTGGCACGGCCATCTGTAGTTCCTGAGGTGTGCCAGACACTATGTGGGCAGAAAATGGAATATATATGATGTCTTTCTGGAATGTTTGTGGCTTTGTATAATTGCCCCATCTACAGCAGTGGAATTATTCTTGAGCAATCCTTATCTCTCCCTGCATCTCTGGTTTATAATGCTGCTGTTTAAACAGCTTGTTTGAAGTCCTTGCCTTAGAGATATTCCCCGTGCACTTTGCAGATCTCTTGTTTGCCTCCCACAGTAAAACGGAGCTTTAAGTGGGAAACACTTTTTGGTTTATACTGAAGGGAAGTTTGGGGAGCATATTCTCTGTATCCCCAAAGGATTGCTGCGCTCCCGGAGCCGTGGGGAATGTCAGAGCTTCCCACGTGTGCAGATTCACCAGGGCAGCACAGACAGATCCTGCCTGAGAGCTTGGATTGCAGAGGCTGCACAGCAAGCTGTTCCCAAAGGCTGCTCTGGCATCCCCCTGACTCCCTGCTGGCTCCTCGCAGCAGCAATTCAGGGTGCATCCAGGGCTGGGAGCTGGGCAGGAGCTCCAGGGCTGCTCCAGAGCCCTGCCTTTGTTAAAATGCACAGGTTTGGGTTGGTTCTGGCCTTGGCCATCTGGTCTGGGGCTCTGAGGGACCTTCCTGGCAGTTAGGAAAACTCCAAACCCACATTTGCCTCGTGAACACGAAACTGGACGAAAAGGACTCTCTTCAAAGGGCTTTACAGTGTTGTGTCCGTACCCTTTTTCTCGAAGAGCATTCCCTATCCTGCCCAAACAGGCACCTTGTGTATCTCAGACACAGCTACCCGCACCCACAGCCTGGACCTCTCCATCCCACAGCTCCCAGTTTGCTGTGGGGACCCCAGTGGGCTGGGCAGTGCTGGGGCTTTGGGTTGCCATCCCTGCTGCTCCAGCCTCTGCAGTTCCTTTAGTGCTGCCACCTCCTTCCCAATCCAGCAGTGAAGCAAATGCTGAGTTTCTGAACAGGCTGTATTCCTAGTTAAATTCAATTTCTAGGTCATTATTTTTTAAGTATATTTTCAGGAAAGGTATTATGTGGTAGGAATGTAAGAATTTTTGGAGCAGTTGGAACCCCCTGCAAGCTCCGTGCCCCTTTGGGCTCGTGCCACTCTTGGTTTCCCAGCTGCATTGTTCAAACACTTCATTTTCTCTCATCCCATTCCTCTCCAGGTGTTAAAATTAACACAGATGGCAAAGGGATGGTCAATAAATGTGAAAAATAATGTCAATATAATAACAGCAGATGCCTTTTCAGGCGTGTGATTGCATCATGGAATTGGTGTTCATGACCAGGACTGTGAGGGTTTACAGGAGGGCTGAGAAGTGTCAGTAAAAGCCAGACAGTATCTTTACCAGTTAATCCCAAATATCCTGGAGCTGTAATTAGGCCCCCTTTTTAGCCTTGAATGGAGGAAGATCATCTATCCCTTAGGTTTTGTGAGGAACCCTTAGGATAGAGAGAATCTTTCCTCTGCAGCACATTAGTGACTTTACAGGACTTCAGCTCCCCTTGTGTCACACACTTACCCCTGGCAGGGCTGCAAAATCCCAGGCTTACCTTTGCTCAAACCTGCTCTTCTTTCCTATTCAGGTATCAAGCTGTGAGCTGAGGTAAAAAATGTGTTCCAAACCCAGAGCAGTTCCAGAGAACAGACTCATGTGCTGTTCACACTCAGGCCACGGGCGGGGGCACAGGTGGAGCAGAACATCAACTCTTTCATTAGCCAGGAGAGTTTAAAATTCCTTGTGTAAATGTATTTCTGAGCCAGCAGTGGCAGCTGGAGTGGTGTGTTGGAGCTGCATGTCTGTGCTGGATTTGCCCAGGCCTTTTCTCCCCCGTGGTTTTGGTTTGGTTGGGTTATTTTATCTCACGCAGGTGAGAAGGAGATAAAAGAGGCTGAAGGAGGCTGGACCACCAGCCTGCAACTTCCTTTCTGCAGTTTAGCTATAAATGTAAATTGTGGGTTTGGGTCCAGCATTCCCCACTTAAAACTGGCAGATGTTGAATACCAGAATGACACATGTGTTGTTGATCAGCATTTTCCAAACCCACTGTTGTCTGTAGCTGATCAAAAGTAAGTATTTTGCTAAACAAAAGAGGCATAAGGCAAACAGAGGTTTTCCATCAAGCAGAAGATGCCTCTGGTTTCTCTGGCTCTTTGGAGCTTATGAGGATAGGTTTGGGGTTTTGGTTTTTGTAGTTTCTTTTGTCTTTCCACTCTGTAAAGTTCTGTTTCTTATTACCATTGTTTCTGCTTTCCAGAGACCTAAGATAGCAAGTTGGCTCAGAAATTCCCTTTCTCATTTTAGCTCCAGGAAATGTTGCTCCATATATTCAAAGTGCTTTTCCAGGTAGGCTGGAAATTTTGTTGGAATCCACATGTTTTGGGTTCCGTGCTTTTATTTGCACTGAGCTGGAAGTGGTTTCTCCAGGTTAGAGGGTGGAACTTGCTGCATTGCATTGCAGGTTGGGGAAGATGACTTCTATTTCTTGTGAAGTCATCCAGTGTCCTCTTGCACAGTACCTGTTGGTATTAAAGACAGGGATTTGCTTCTGGCTACCAGCTCTATGGCTGAGATATCTGCAGCTGAAAGACTGGAATTCACATACAACTCTGGGGAGTATTTTTAGGGCTTTTAAGAAAAACCCTCATGATTTTTTTTAATGATATTCTACACAGCACTTCAGAGCAGTCGAGTGTGTTGTGCCTGCCTTCCCTGGTGCATCCACCACTGTTTTTCAGGAAGGATAGATATGGTGATGTGGGGTCTTTAGGTTGTAGCTGATAATACTTAAATGTGTGTGATGTTACATACAAACCATAACACCATGCAGAAAGAGTAGAAATTGGTCAGCATTTTATTGGGCTTATAAATCAACCCCTTTTATTGGGTTTGTTAACAGGGAAGTGTTCCTTAGTGTTGTGTGAATAAATCCTCTGGCTTTGGCTGGCAGGGTCCAGGTTGGTTTCGTGGTGAGGAGGGCAGGGAGAGGGGGCTGTGTGAGGCAGGGCAGGGCAGCTCTGCCCGTGCCCCTCTGCCAGGAGCAGCTTTGCAGCACCAGCCTCTGCTGCCAGGTCTGAAGAGGAGCTCGGGGTGTGGGATGTGGGGCTGGAGGAAGGACACTGAGAGAAGGGCTGTGCCTAAAGAGTGAGTCACAGAATCATTAGGGGTGGAAAAGCCCTCCGAGGTCATCGAGTCCAACCTTCAACCCATCCTCACCTTGTCAATAGGACATTGAGTGCCACGTCCAGCTGTTCCTTGGGCACCTCCAGGGGTGGGGACTCCACCACCTTCCTCCAGCCCCTTCCAAGAACTGACAACCTTTCCATGAAGAAATTCCTCCTCAAGTCCAGTTTAGACCCCCACTGGCACAACCTGTAGCTGTTTCCTTTCGTGCTGTCCCTTGTCCCTCCCATCTCCCCTCTCCTGTCAGGGGGTTGCAGAGAGTGAGAAGGTCCCCCCTGAGCCTCCTCCAGGCTGAGCCCCCCCAGCTGGGGATGTTTTATGAAAGAATGAAGTCAATATGTCTTTGCTTTGTGGTTATGTAAATGTGTTCTAGTCCTCTCTGAGAAAAAGCTGGTTAAGTGATCTGGGAAAGGGGTGAGAAAGGTGAAGGTCTGGAAAAGGGAAAAAGAAGGAACCATGTGTTTGTGGTCAGAAGAAGGAAGAGCAGCACCCTGTGGGTGTGTGGGGTGGAAGCTCTGCCAGCCTGGCAGCTGGAGTAAAGACAAGATAGCCAGTCCAGTACCCTCTCCTTTCCCCATGAGCTTTCTCGAGGAGTGAAGGGAGCCCAGCCTGTGTGGGCTGCTGTGCCTGGAGATGTTTAACCCCAGCTGCTGTTCCATCAGCACCCCAGCTAAACCCGCCTGGCACAGCCCGTGGGGCACAGCTGGCAGCTGGGCTTTGGCCACTCATTCCACTCCTGGGGCATCTGGTGTGAGCTCTGCCCTCTCCTCTGTTCAGCATGGCCAGGATGTCTGATCACCTGCCCAGGCCCCTTTGGGGAGGAAGGAATTGCAAGCTCTTGCCCTGGGAGCAGGCTCTGGGCAGTGCTGGGCTGCTTCAGAGCTTCAGCACTTGAGAACTGGTTCTTGTTTGCCCACTTGTTGCCATGCCTGCCTGCAGTTTCCTCTCCAGACAGTCTGATTGCAGTGCAGTTACTTCCTTGCAATTAAAAACGTACCTGCAGGCCTTTAACGTGTGGGTATTTCTGAAAGCCAAAGTTTCAAGTTGAGCTGCAAAGTCAGAGTGACTTCCATGGGCTGTGCTGAGGAGTCCCTGCCTGAGCAGCATCTCTGCTGCCACAGCTGGGCCACTTCAGTGCCTGGCAGGTGGTTTTGCAGGCATGGCACAGCCCCTGCTTTGTGACAACCAGGGCTTGGTGCCCAGGTAAGGACCTTGCTCTGAGTTGCTGCTTCTCTCTTCATTTCTGCTCACACAAGTCCTTTAATCATGAAATTTTTTGAGGCTTTAAGGGGAAAAACGTTCTGAAGTTATTTTTGGTATAACCAGCTTTTGACAAATAAAGGTTGCAGAATAGGGGAGGGAATATTTTTATATAAATAGCAACTCCTATTTACATTTACAGCTGCACCTTCAGCTTTGGGTGCTGGGGACCACTTTTGAGGATGCTTCAGTTGAGCTGTGTTGTGTGTTATGATCTGTATTACGCACCTTCCAGTGCCTAAAGGGGCTCCAGGAGAGCTGGGGAGGGACGTGGGACAAGGGATGGAGGGACAGGACACAGGGAATGGCTTCCCACTGCCAGAGGGCAGGGATAGGTGGGATATTGGGAAGGAATTTCTGGCTGGGAGGGTGGGCAGGCCCTGGCACAGGGTGCCCAGAGAAGCTGTGGCTGC
>JAWWMP010000033.1:2290343-2309239 GCA_035047865.1 Dendrocincla tyrannina
AGCTGTGGCTGCCCCTGGATCCCTGGGAGTGTCCAAGGCCAGGTTGGATGGGGCTTGGAGCAACCTGGGCTAGTGGGGGGTGTCCCTGCCATGGCAGGGGGTGGCATTGGATGGGCTTTAAGGCCCTTTCCTGCCCAAACCATTCCATGATTCTGTAGGTGAGCAGCTGTGGATGTTCCAGCACAGTTGGGGTTCCTGTGTGGCACGGGGGGCTCTGGGGGGTTTCTTGTTGTAGTGCAAAATCCCAGTTCCCAATTCAGTCCATGAGACTTTTGTGCTGGGGAGGAGAAGGAGGTTTGTGTGAGACAATAGTCCCCATAAATACAGATTTGGCAACTGTTGAATTTTAAGAACAGGAGAGAGTATTTACTACTGAAAATCACCTTTAGATTCAGCAGCAGCTTGGGCCCAAAGGATACTAAAGCTCCTGGACTGAGGGTATAGGCTATATTATTTATTGCATGAACATTAGGCCAAGTTAGTGCTTGAGAAATCATTTAAGCTTTGACAAGGGAAACAAAAAAGAAAACCAACACAGGCAAGTTAGCGTGAAGCCAAAAAGAGACTGCAATTAGAAGTAAGTACCTTTCTGCATTGTTTTTTGGGGTTTGTTTTGGGTTTAATTTGGGGTTTCTGTTGGTTGGTTGTTTCTTTTTTTTTAAATTATTTGGCTGTCATGTTACATTCCAGAAAGCAGAGTTCAAAATTCAGTTTACAGAGCAGGTGGGGGGCCAATGAAATGGTATAGCAGCATCTTTTACTGTCTGAGGAAACCACTGTAGGTGTCTGTTCCCTTTCCCTGCAGTGGCAGTGCCTGAGTATCAATATTGCACTCCCAGATTTTTGGCAGAGTGCAGAGAGGATGTCTTTAAAGGGCGTGGAGAAAACATTTTATAGTTTTTTAACAAAGGAAAAACAAGAGTTTATGGATTGCAGAGAAGCACAGCTCAGGAGTGAGTTACCCATCAGTGCAGGAAGGAGCTCGAGCCAGTCCTGAACTGCAAAGCTCTTCTGATGACCTTGCTGGTTGTTTGTATCAGTCATATAAAATGGGATATTAAGTTATTGGAAGGGAAGAGTTAACTCTGTCCATCCTGGACTGCAGCAGGTGATGGGATCACTTTCTAGCTGGAAGGTGACTGCTGCCCTGCCCTGGCAGTGACAGGCACTGGAGTTCTCCCAGTGGAGCAGTTTTCATGGAAATTCCAGTTTGGGGAGGTAAGATACTGCAGAAGGAGAGGGCTGTGAAAATAGGGCTCAGGCAGTTCTGTAGATTGATATTGAATTATCTGGGAAGGGATGGGATTAACTGGTTAAAGCATGGGGACTCTGAGAGGAATGATGGAAAGATAAACAGCAAAGGAGCAGCATTATTGCAAAGGGGGTGTAATCAATGCAATTTGGATTTTCTTCCATCAGTGTAGGGGATATTCCTGTCTCCCAGCACACACAGCTGGTTCTGGGAAGCAGTGAATCCAAACTGCAGCTGAACAGGTGCAGTGATCCATGGAGGGAGGAACAGGGGCAGTAACAAAAAGGGGATTCTATTTTTATTAAAAGAATCAGTAGGGCTGTGGCTGAAATATTGACATACTTTTTTGGTGTCTCTTCGAGTCAGTGCTGAAAAGGGTTTCAAAAGCATTTGAATTTCATGAACAGAGATGTGAGAAGCATAAGAGAGCAGGGAGTTTTGCTGCCTGCTCTCCATAATGGGATAAAAAGTTCCGGTTCCAGACAGGTGAAGCATCAAAAATGGAAATGTCATTTGAAAAAATGAATATTGAAAATACATATATTGAAAAAATGGAATGTGCAGACACAGCTCCAGGTTCCCAGGGCTGGGCAGGAGGGAGCATCATCCCCTGCCCATGCTCCTCAACTGGCTTTTCTCACGCCACAAAACCTGCTGGGATCGTGCCTGGGATGTTTATATACAGCCTTATTTAGACTCCTGTTTATTTTTGTGCATGCAGAAAATAATTCCTGGGAGTGCATGCCTAGATAGGATTTTTTGTTGTTATTAGGAGTGGTTTGTAGTGCTTGGGATGGGTTTTTGTTCCTGCAAGTTCAGAGAAATGCCTGATGAAAGAAAAGCAGACTGAAGAAAGGAGCCAAGCACAGAAGTTTAGGAATTCTTGTAAAATTCAGATTAATAAACCCACCATTGTTCTGTCTCACCTGTTGTTATTCTGCCAAAAATATACTTTCCAAGCACTGCCATGGCCATATTCAGAGTAGGTGAATTCAAGGCATGAGTGTTTTGGCTCCTTGTGCAGGAGCTGTTTGTCTTTGGAGCACTCAGAGGTTTTCATGCCTTGAAGATCAGTGGAGGAGGTGGCTTGTGTTCCTCAGAGATATGTGATGTAGCTCATTTTTCCCCCCGGGCAGAAAATCCTGTTGCCATTAAATCCCTTTGCTGGGAGGTGGGTTGTTGTAGCTTGTTCACTGCCTTTGCTTCCAAGGGCCAAAAAAGCGGGATTTCAGCATAAAACCTGCCAGAGTACAAATTTGCTCTCAGCCATCTCCAGGTTGTGTTTCAGCATTTATTTGGGATAAATATGGGGGGAGAAGAGGAGGAAAAGGTTGAGCTTGGCCTTTAGAAATATCAGTATAAGCCCCTCTCCAACAGGAGAGCAAAAAGGAGAAAAAGGTTATTTCTTCACAGCTTTGGAAAATGAAGAGGTGTAAAAAAACCTTTCATCTCTACAAAACTTGACTAACATGGCCTAACTAATACTTAGTTATTAAATGCTTCTTATGATAGGAAAACTCAATTTGGCTCAGTATTCTTGGAACTCTGTGGTTCTGCAGGATAATGGCCTTTCTCTGTCCCATTTCAAATGAGCCTTTTGCTGGGCAGGGATGTGGTGGGGCTGGGGAGCACGAGGAAGGAGTAAAGAGGTTTTTAGAGTCCTTGGTGCCAAAACCAAACCATTTCACTGACTGTAAAGCCTGGAGGGCAGTGAAGGTGCTGTCCATGTGGCTGCAGCCTGGGGGGTTTGCCAGGGAAGGAGAGGACAAGGTGGTGGATTCTGCTTTCCCCATCCCATTTTGAGTTAGTCTTTCCCCTTTTCTCTTGGTGTGGAGCTCAAACTGCGTGCGACAGATTGACCAAATAATTCTGCTGCAAGCACAGTAAGACACAAAAAGTGCCTTTTCAAGAATGCACTAAACAAAGAAAAGATGTTTGTTTAGAGGGGGGGAAAGGTGTAGTAATAGGAGTAGGGAAATAATCCTGTTGCTTTGAGGTAGCTTTTAAAAATAGAAGGAGTAAGTTCGTGTTGCAGCTTTTAGCACAGTAAACACGTAATTGTAAGCTGATTGTGGTGAATTCCTCAATCACAGCCCCCATCAGTGGAAGTTTGAAGGGGAGAGCCCGACATCTGGAAGCCAGCAGCAGCTCCGGGGTTTAGTAAGCAGCACTGCCAAATAAAATCCAAGCACTACTATAAATGATTTAAAAATAAAGCTTGGCTGGGGGGTAACACCTCAGAGACCAAGCCAGCGAGACGGAGGTCAGAGCGCTGTGTGGGAGCACCGGAGCTTTCCCAGCAGCTCCAGAGCCTGAGGGGGGCAGGGGGTATGGATATGGAGTCCTGGAGTGGTCAGGAGCTGAAGTTACAGCTGGAATAAACAGAGAAACTGCACAATTGCTCTTAGTGTGGCTGACTTGGATTTATTGCAAAGGTTATGTCCAAAGCACGGCCGGCGTTGGGCATTGCAGAGCTGACCTGAGGTTTATAGAATGAGATCTGCTGGTTGTGAAGAAGGTTGTGAGAGAGTGACCTTCTCCCAGGAGCAGAAACCTGCCCTCTGCCAGAGGCTGCCCCTTGGCATGTTGGTTTCCAAGCAGTTGGGGGCCATCAGTGGCTGTGACAGCAGCAGCTGGGGGTGGCAAGTGTCAGGGCAGGGAGGGGGCACCCAGGTGACCCACATGGGGACCAGCAGCTGTCCCATAAGCCAGGGGCAGCATGCCAGGGGACAGGGGGATCTGATTTTCCCCTTCTGCACCCTGGTGACCTGCACACTTCTCAGGGCACTCCTGAGCAGGAGACTGCCCATCCCATGGCAGTAAAATCGACTCCTCTGAGTTCAGCAGCTCCTTCTGAGTCTTTGTGTCTAGAAATAACCCGGAACATCACAAGGGGAAGCTCAAGGAAGTGAAATAAGTGATATGCTGAACGAAATCCCGATCTTTCATTTTTTCAACAGGTTTTTGATACAGCTCAGCTTGATACAACCTGCTATTTACCAGCCTGGCCTTTAATATTGGATCTGCTTTCCAATTATGCTTCAATTCATCCACCAGTTGCAGAGGGCGTGTGTGGGCGTACGTGCGAGAGAGGGAGATTGATTTTGTTCTTTAAAAATGTGAAGTCTGCACTAACTATGAAAACCCATCAGAATTTCTAGCACTTAAATGCCATTTCCTTTCTCAGTATGCTCCCAGCACTAAGCAATGTTCACAACATCCCCCTGACGAGTGGAGGAATACATGCTGGTTCTCAGAAGTAGAATATTAATACAGATATCAGTGAAAACCAGGCTGCAAATCCGTTCCACATGTAAAGGGTTAACGTGGGAGCTCAAATTACAACTTGCAAGTGAGTACATAAGGTCTTAGCTGTGTTTTTCAGCAGCACATGAGTGAAAATGGGATAAAGAAAGTACATTTCCAGCCTGGCTGTTGCCGTGTGTTCCAGTTGCCCCCTGTGCCTGGACAGCAGATGTGGATAACCCTGCATGGCACCACTTTGTACAGAACATCTGCATAGCCTTGACTGTGCTTCGGGGGTCACTGTATTTCAGATCTGAGAAGCCCAAAGGTGTCTCATCTTTGTCTCTCTGCAGTTCTGACTGCTCATTTCTCCTTGCTGCAGGGTTGAAGACCTATCTGATCTCAGGTCAGAAGGTGAAGGAGCCCCAGTGCAGCTGCTCCCAGACCTTGCTGCCTGGCCTGGAGTCCACAGAGGGGACCAGGACACCGGGAGCGTCCTCGGCCGAGAACTCCGGAGACCTGGCCAAGGCTCTCAACCAGGTGGAGAAACCAAAGGTGAGCTCTCAGACACCTCAAACCAGGGATGAGGGAACCTTACAGGCTTGTTTAGGCACTGCTTTACAGATTTTATATATATATATATGTGTGTGTATAAATGTATGTAAGTGTATATACACATAGAGTGACAAGACATAGTTTGAGGGAGGCAAAAAACTACCAAGTAAAATTCTGCTCACCAAATGACAAGCAATCCCTAAAGAAAGGTGAGCACTTTTTAAAGAGTTTCAAATAAATATTTCCTTTTATATTTCAGGACTCAGAGGTCAGTGCTGCTTTTGCAGTGGTGCAGGTTTTATGTGGGGGAAAAGGAACGTGATTTATGCAGCTGCTGTAACTTCTGTGATGTTGTGCTTTAGCTGCTTCTGCCATTCCTCTGTGGTGCAGGTTGTGTACCTGTGAGCCTTTCCAGGAGTATTTAACACACATCCCTGTGAAAAGATAATGGGATTGTTTGTGTGGTGGGAGAAAATACTCTGGGGGGCTGTGACATTGTTATATCTTTGCTCTAGAAACCTGTATCTGGAGCTGAGGGCAATGATTTGTATGGATTCAGCTCGGAGGGATGATGACACTTTGTTATGTTCACACCTCTCCCAAGATCTCTCCACAAGGAAATCTGTGAAACAATGTGTATTGCTTCAGAGCTTTGCTGTTACTCTCCATCTTCCAGCTCAGAGCAGATTTCCCAAACAACAGATGTCTATTCTCCCTTTTCATTCTTGCTAAGAATTCCTTATGCTGGGCTGCCTGAGGTGGGCACAAAGGTGCCTGTCCTGAGACCTCAGTGTGTTCAGTCCTGACTGCATCCCTTCAACACAGGTCTGAGACTGAGCTGATGGAGGTGCTGGGGGTGATTTTTGTGCTGCTCCATTTTTACTGCTCGTTTGTTGTCTGGATTAGGAGAGTGTGAGGATGGCACCTCTACCCTGCCTCTGCACATGGTTTTGTGTTTTGCAGTAAAAGTGAGATCAGCTGGGTGTCCAAAGTCAAGTGAGCTCCTTAGAGAGCAAACCAGGCCTGTCTAACTACAGAAGGGAACTGCAGCCAACTTTATCCCTCCCCAAAATATGCACTGTGTGTGCTTTGACAGCATCCAAGTTACTGGTGATAGGTTTCTATTCCCTCTCCTGTGTAAGAAAGAATATATTTGGCACCCTGCAGGCACCAGCTTTCCATCTCCCTCTTGCCTTTCAGCCAAAGCACCAGCAAATAAGGCAGGAAAACACATCTTAGAGTTGGTGGGGAGCTGTACAAATGAACCTGTGAGTGCTGCCCAGTGCATGGCCGTGTCCAAGTGTGACAGTGACGGGCAGAAACTCCTTAATTTCAAGCAGTGAAGGAAGAGGAGGGGTGAACAAAGCAGTGAAGCTGAGGGTGCTGTTCTGAGAGACAGTGAGGGCGCCTTGGCAGTGTCAGACAGCAGAGGAAGCTGTGACTGAGCACAGTGAAACCACAGCGAGGCACAGGGCTGGCCCACCTGCAGCTGGGCTCTGATAAAGCTGTTATGGACAAACTGACAGTGGCACTTGTTAAAACGGTGCAGGTCCAAAATCAAAGCTGTGGTTAAGGATCAGTGCTGTGCTTTCTGAACCACGGGGTGCCTGCTCTGCAGAAGGTACAGGTCCAGGTACATCACCATCCCGTGGTAGCTGGTGTGTGGTGTGGAGCAGTTGCTGCCCCACCAGGCTTTGTTTGCTGCCTCATCCCTGATTTTCTGCCCCGGGGCTGTTGCTGGGTGTTAATTGCTGTTCAGAACAGCCTGAGCTGGAAGGGACCCACAAGGATCACCCAAGCCCAGCTCCTGGCTCTGGAGGTGTTTGAGTGCTGAGGGATGGTCTGTGCAGGGCAGAAGTGCCAGCGTGACTGTCTGAGTGAGGGAAGGAGAAGCTGAAAGAAGCTGCTCAGAAGAGCATCTTGAGCAAGTGCCAGCTCAGTTTCAGCTGCCTTGGATAGCCTGTTGTGCCACAGCTACTGCACAGTTTCTGTTTATGGCTTCTGGGTTTACTCATCACCCTGAGCACTGCACATCTGGCCAGGGGTTTCTTCAGCAGCTTCACAATTCCCTGACGCTGGAGTGGATTCTCTGACTCTGGCCCTGCTTTCCCTGTGGGGGGTGCCATGGAGTGATGGAGTCATCGTGGCAGGGCTGAGCCCCAGCCTTCCCTCTGCTGTTCCAGTCACAGAATCATGGCATGGTTTGGGCTGGAAGGACCTTAAAGCTCATCCCATTCCACCCCCTGCCATGGCAGGGACACCTTCCACTAGCCCAGGTTGCTCCAAGCCCTGTCCAGCCTGGCCTTGGACACTCCCAGGGATCCAGGGGCAGCCACAGCTTCTCTGGGCACCCTGTGCCAGCCAGTGTTTCACCACTTTTGCTGTAAAAATCTTCTTCCTTAGAGCCAGTCTAAATTCTCCTTCTTTCGGTTTAAATACATATGGATAGCAAAAAATCCCCACAAAGAACGACTGCAGTTTAATCACAGATCATGCACAGTTTTTGAAAAGGAGTGGGTTTCTTTCTCCCAGCTTTTGGGGCTTTTGTGTGGTGGGGTTTTTTTAAAGCCTGCAGCTCGCTGGTAGGGTCTGGAGATAACAATTTGCAAAAGAATCATGACTTCCATGCGACTGTTTTAAATGCAGAGCTGTAAACAGTGTCAGTGTAGGAGGAGATGACTCCAGCTCTGCAAAAGAGACTTAAGTAGGAGGGGCAAAATTGCAGGCAACTTGAAATATTTTTGCTATAAAGGGAATAAGTGGCCATGTTGGATGCCAAGGATGAATTTCACATTTGAGGCTTGAAGGAATGTAAAGGAAAGTCAGGGGGGAGAATGCAGCAGTGATTGATCCATGAAAGGAATTGTGTTTCCTCCTCTGGTGTAGCTGCAGTTCATTGAACTGCAAACTGTAGTAAGTGTGGACATCAAGAAAGTCCATGTGAGTCATTAAAATGCTGAAGACAGAGGCTAAAAACTCTCTAATAGCAGCTGGGGTTTGAATGAGAAGACTGTAACCTGCTTAAGCAGTTTTGGTCTCAATTTATTTTCCCTATTATCTTTCATGAAATGCCTCACTTGACAGGGAATCATAAGCTGTTGTAAAAATGTTTTAATCATTGCTTGGTATGAAAACAGAAAGTCCTTTTGCTTGTCTCGGTGTTTGCTGGGAGTGCATTAATGTTTTATTCATGGCAATGAGGTCGCAGCACACGGAGCCCTGCGAGTGCCTGCAATAGAGAAGGGACTTAATGATGGTGATTTGAACTCATGGGGGAAGTCAAGAGGGACTTCTGCCTCTTCCCAGAGGTCAGGATGCTTTTCCAAGCCCTTTGTCTCCTGGTTTAACCCCGGGAGCTGAGTGTTTGAGGTGGCCTTCCTAGTTTATTAGCAAGATCAAACAGGGAGTGTTTTCCTTATTTATTGTTAGAGGTGTTTGGGTTTTGTTGCTATTACCCGACTTCTGCCTTGGATAAATCTACTAACTAACCCTTAGGAGTTTAGAGGGCTTGTTAGGCCTTTGCCAATTTATTTTTCAAGCCATCTAATAATGCCTTCCACAAAGTGGTCAAGACATTCTTGGCATTTAGTCCGAGGTTATTTTTAAACACAGCCATTTGAGAACCAACTTTGTAGTTTCTTCAGCTGTGCTGGTATTTGTTCAGGCTGTGCAGGTTAAGGACTGGCTGTAAGTTGCTCATCTGATGCCAGGTCAGGAGACTCAGAGTCCTTTCAGTGGCCCAGCCTGGCCTGTGCCCCTGAGGAGCAGCAGATCTGATGGTTCAAGGTCTTCAAAGCATTTGGGAGGTGCTGGTGAGTGGTGAGCTGGGTCAGCAGTCACAGGGAGAGTGGGCTGGGAGAAACTCCTCACAGTTAAACCTTCTGCGTGATTGAATTTTAACCTGAGAGATAGAAAAGGGGCTTTGGGTGAAGAGTCAGCTCTGAAGAGACTTAACACGCTGCTCTCTGAAATCAGGAGTGAACCTGAAGGTGCAAGTTGTGGGTTTGGACCAGGAGAATAGAGAGACTTGAATGTGTCCCTCCTGAGTCCAGAATACGCAGCTAAAATGAACGTGGGCTGTTGAGTTTGGGACAAAAGGCTCAAACTGCCTGCTGAAAACCCTCCCCAGATGCCCAGTGATCCCCTCCCACACATCAGCAGATCTCTGGTGAGCCTGGTCACCTGAACATCTCCAGAGCAGGGGCCTTGCCAGGAGGGCTCAAACACAGGGCCCCTCTAAGCAACATCCCGTCTGTGCTCTGCCAGGGCTGGAGAAGAGAGTAAGGGCGTGGAAGATGCAATTCTGGGGTTAATTCCCCTAAAGAAGATCACATTGTAACTCGAAGGAATTAGCTTGTTTTAAAAGCTCAAGTGCAACATTTTCAGTTGCTTCCAAAATGCCCAACCTGGTCCAAGCACTAATCCCGATGGTTTTGCTTGCCGTGTTCCCTGTGACATTTGCTGGGTGTTTGGCTCCGACAGCCTGAGCTCCACTCCCCTGCCTGGGAGCTCTGGATGCAAAAGGATTTCCCTTGATTAGTTTCAGATTTGTTGCTTTCCATCTCCCCGTGCTGCTCATCACGCATCGTGGTGTTTTGTGCTTTTTCTGGATTTTGCTGCATTTTGGGCTAAGTCTTCCCTCCTAATGCCATTCAGATCCCTTTGCAGGCAGTTTTTTACACGAGCAAACTGCACTCCACCTACTAAAGAGCCTTTTCCTCCTCGTGGGGAGGCCCTGTGCTGGTACACAGGGATTACAGCGTATCTGTGATCTTACCCTAGTGAAGCTTTGCTGGGTCAGATTTAGCTCCAGCAAACAGCAAATCTGGGATTTATTTTTGAAATGGTGCATTCTGTTCCAGTCGAATTTTGCTCCCTGCTTCCCATTCTGTAGCTTTGTTTATCTTTGAGCCGTGCTGCAAGTATACAAGTGGGCTGAATTACAAATTGCATAATACTACAAGGACACCAGAACATTCCTGGCTAAAACTTTTTTGTCTCCTTGCAGCCTTGCCCTTCATGTAGTACCACCCTTGCCCCCCACTGCGATGTCAGCGTAGAGGAAGGAGCTATCCAAAATGGGTGTCAGGATGAGCATAAAAACAGTATGAAGGTAATTTCAGTATTTCTCACTGCCCTTCTTTTCCCTCATTTCTCTGCTTCCCTCAGCTTTCTCAGTTTTCCCCCCCCAAGTCCTTTATTCAAGCTCTTAAGCAGCAGAACTGGCTTGGATTTGGAGCAGTTGTGTTCTAAAATGTAGTTCGAGTCCCCCACCTCAACTTGCAGAATTTTTAGTAATTTTATGGGCTCAGATTGATACTGAGAAGGACCTAAAATTGGGACTCTCTCGGTTGTGCTGGGGCTGCTCGGGCAGGCACACACAGCACTGCCAGGCTCTCCATCCCTTACCCACTGGGCTGGGTCACCTCACCTCAAGTGACATGTCTTGCCAGTGTGTTCTGCATCAGCTCTAACACAGGCTCCTTCCTGTTGGTGCACACAGCTGAAATCCACAGCTTTAAGTCAGTTTGCCTCCTTTTCTGACCAACAAATACAGCATCTTACAGATTCCTTGTGCTGCTGCCACCATTGCTTTCCTTGCCTGTTGCTTAGATATTCTCCCTGAAGCCACCTACCTTCTCTGCCACACCACATGCTGCCTGTTTGTCTTGTTCGTGGCCTCCTCAGCCTCTGCTTTGCCTGTCTCTCCTTCCTGAGCATTAACCTCCTGCCTAAATGCAGACTGGGCACCAGTGCTCATCACCTGGCTGTTAGATATTCAAACCAGTTTAATGCTTTCCCTCTTTGGGGAGAATCACTTCATGAACACCCTGAGACAACAGTCTCGTTCTTCACATCTCTCTTACGACTCTTCTCGCCTATAAAGCTGATGGAAAAACTTGCCAGCACTGCTGAACCACTGCATTACTCTGTGTTTGTCTCTCTGCTCTCTGTCTGTACTTGACCTGTTGTCTCATGCTGAAATTGTGAGCTCAGAAGCAGGGCCTGCCTCACGGGGCTGTAGGGGTGTGTTACACAGCAGTTCTGTGCCAGCATTCCCAGGAAACGGCCTCAGAAAGGAGGAAAATAATCCGGGAGGTGGAGCAGAGTGGCCAGCAGGTACTGCTCTCAAACCAGCATGAGATCTTTAAGACAGGAAACCTGGGGGATCTGCAGGTAGGCAGGAGATGCTTCCTCTCCAGGCTGCCCCTGCCCACGTGCCAGGGATCTGCAGGGCACAGCTGCAGGCAGGGGTTGTCCTGAGGTACCGACTGCCCGTGTCAGGAGATGTCTTCACTGAATTATCCTCTCAGTTCCTTCGTGCTGCAGCTGTCCTGGCTTGGTGTGTGTGAATCAGCCAGTCATCTGACTGTGCTGGGAGGAGGTCTGTGCAGAGCAGAGGGAAAGGGCTCCAATTTCACGGGAAGAAACGTGTTCGTGGAGACCAAATCGCACGTCCTTGTTGGGTTTGGTTTGGTTATTGCTCAGCTGGAAATTGGAGCTGTTACGTGGCTCTGGGATGCCTCTTTCACTGAGGGCTTAAAGAGCAGCCACGTGCACAGAGTTGCCATTTCATCTGATTTCCAAATCTTCCTTGAAGTCTCAGCTCTCTTGGGAAAAAGAGCCATCCCCATCTCTGGAGTCTGTTCCCTTCCCATGGCCTGTGCTGCTCTCGTGTGCCCTGCCTTTTGGGAATGTGACTGGTGTGTAACCACATCCTTGGACCTGCGTGGCTCCCAGCAGCTTCTGGAGCTTTTGATGAGAGTCTTTTGATGAGAGGAAACTCTTCACATCAAGTCTCTTGAGCTCTCAAGCAAACCTGTATGGCCTGTTGCCTTCAGAAGCCACAGTAACACTGGAGCTAACAACATTTAATAAATAGGGATTTTCTCCTACACAAACAGTTTCATACTCTAATCCCTGCCTGTTAAGATTAGCAGAGTGGAGACAGCACAGGGAAACCTTGAGCTGACTGAAGGGAAGAATTTTCTTGGGGATTTGAGCCTTTGCCAGGGAGCTGAAGAGAAAGTCCACTCTGACCTTCTGTGAAGGAGCAGAAGTTTTCAGTGCATTTTTCAGATGATCTTGAAGAACAGCAGGGAGAGCAGACAGTGCACAGGAGTCTGGATCTTTTATTTGAGCTGATCATAGCAAAAAGCTGTGTGCTCTCAGTTTCTGCTTTTCAAGTAACAACTGGCTGCAGGGCTGAGGAAGAGCAGAAAGACTCTTACTAGCAGAAGAAGAGGTGGTAACTATGACTTTCATTTTTTCCTTAGGCCTCAGGTTGTTCTGGGAAGTGCTCTGAGCAAATACAATCCTTAGCATAAATTTAAAAAAAAACCCAAAAAACAATGAAGACCCTTCCCTAGCAGCTTGTTGGTCAGTTCTCTTTGGTTTCCCTTTGTTCTCCTTCTCTCCAAAGCAGGGGGTTTCTCCTGGCTCTGCAGGATGCCTTGTGCTCCCCAGCCCTGTTCCCTGGGGGCAGCCTGCACGACCTGCTGGGGATGCAGGAGGACTCCCTTGGAAGCTGCTGGATGGTTTCCCTTGGAAAAGAACAGGGTGACCTTTGATGGGAGGAGCCCTTGTGCTTACAGCAGTGTCCCTCTGTCCCAAGCAGCACCTCTCCAGCCGAGAGGGCTCTTGCTCTGCCCCTGCTGGGATATGTGTGGCTGAAATCACCTTTCTCTCCTGGTTATTATGGGCTGTAGCAAAGCACTGGCAGCACACCAAGGAAACTACCCAATTTCCTACTCCTTCCTCAGCTGCTGTCGCTGTGCTGTGAACACCTGCAGGCTGCCAAAACAACTGTTGGGAGGGCTGGGAGGGACCAGACTGGGAATCCTTCCATCCCCTGGCTCTCAGCACGTGGCCCTCAGGCTCACACCTCCATTGGGGCAGCCCGAGGATCCCCCTGGGAGGCAGGGAGGAAGGGGAAGCACAACCCACCTCCCTCCTGCTTTTCCTGTAGCTCCAGGGAACCATTCCAACACACCTTGTTATGGATTTAGCTCTGGAGGTCTTGGCTGTGAGAGGGAGCCAAGCCAAAGTGCTTCCTGACTCTTCCCTGCACGAGGTTCTCCTGCTGCTCCCTTGCTCTTGTATGTGCCCTGTTTGTGCCTGCACCTCTCACTCCACCACAGGGTAGGTTACACGAGGAAATGCAATTAATTTTGCATGGGCAGCCAGAAAACAGATCTTTTTTACCTTTAAGTAAGTTGATTTTCCAATGTCAGTAACATATTTCAGTGCCTGGCTGGGGTGGTGAGGATGATATTTATGGTATTTATTTATGGTCACCGTGGTGGCATCCAAGAATAGTCTTCTGGAGGAGCTTGTCAGTGCTGTGCAGGCAGCAATGGAGAAACTTCTGTCATGAGTGGGCTCCAGGATGAGGAGAAATGCTACATGAGAAGTGATAAGACGTGGAGGGGGGAGATGAACATTCAAATATGCTAAGTTTGCTCTGTGTTTGCATTTGAAAATGATCCTGACTAACTGCAGTTGATTTTCATTCTAACCACATTTGGTTGTCTAATTCTTCTGGAATTGCTTCAGTGCATATTGGTCTAGGACAAGCGAAATGTGAAGGAAGGAATTTCAGGCTCCATGAAAATAAGAATGCATTTGGGTTCAAAGTTCTCTGTGTTCTCAAATGAAAGCAGAGCTGGTAATACTCTACCCAAGCCTTGTTGCAAGCTAGTGTCAGAATTAACACTGCAGTCTTAATTAATACAAAAGCAAAAGAAAACCAGAAGGAATAAGAATGTCTCAGTCAGTGAAGAAAATGTGGGTTAATTTGTAGGATTTCTTTTTTTTTGTAGGATGATGAGATGTACAAAAAGGCTGCTCCCACAGGTAGGGAAGGAGGAGGAAGCTCTGGCACAGCAGCAGTGGGCAGTGGAGGGATCAGCAAGGGCTGGCAGAGGGAGTTGTCTCATCATCCATGGAAAGCCAGCAGAGTTTAAGTGGGTATTTAAAAACCTTGGGAGGAGAATCTTGGCCTTGGGATAAGTGAATGAAATTTGGGCTTGTGGTCGGTGGTGAGTGCACGTGTGAAAATGCACGGTGTTTCCTGCTCCTTGGGAAGCTGGTCCATAAAAAGCAGAAAGACACCCAGCTAGGGATGTGCCTGCAGAACATGGGGCAGATACATCCACAGGAGAGGGGGGTGGATTCAGGGCAGGTGGAGTTTGGTCTTTGACGTGGTCAGGTCAACACTCAGTGTGTCGAGAAGAGCTTCTTTCAGCTTTAACTCCTTGAAGACTCACCTGTTTGTTCTCTGACCCACTAACCTTCCCCGTGTGTGTTTTCCAGGCTCCAGGAGGACACAGCCCCAAGACCCAGAATGGGCTTCTGAGTCCTCCCCAGGAGGAGAAGCTCAGCAACAGCCAAACCTCCCTGTATGAAATGCTGCAGGAGAAGGGCCGCTGGGGCGGGGTGAGCCTCGACCAGTCAGCTCTCCTCCCCCTGAGGTTCAAAAACATCAGAGAAAAGACAGATGCTCACTTTGTGGATGTCATTAAAGAGGACAGGTAAGGACAGTGGAGTGGAAGATCCTGGAAAGGTGAGAAGGCAGTACCAGGATCCCCTGTCTTTAATCTGTACTTGTGTGCTTTTTGTCGAGTTTCAGTAATTATTGCTAACGTAGAACATGAGTTTTCTGATTTTAGTCTCTGTTCTGCTTGAACTGCAGTAAAAACCTGACATCAGGAACATTCTGTTTAGAAATATGTAAAGCCAGTTTTTTCATCACTTCTGGGGTGAACAGTCCTCCTTCAGTCGAGTCTCTGAAAAGGAAATTGCTCTTTAAATCACTTGTCATGAAGTTCAACTCTATCTCAACAATCAAATGTCATCTGAATGCACCTAGTTTGTGCTTTCCTCTGCAATTTAAGGTGTAACACAAAATCTGAACCACAAAACTCACATTTTTGTATAGCAAAACAACAACATCTGATAACATTGTGTGACTAACACAGAGAGATCATGCAGGGCTTGGAAACAGAACTAACAGGAGAGAATTCTCATGGAATTACTACCTACTTATGTATTGTAAAGGTAATTTCTCTCTCTTTTAAAAAAGATAATTATTTGGGACAGAGGAAATGTTCTCCAAAATTCAGTAGTGTGGGGTTTTTATAAACACACAACCCTCTCTCCCCTGCTGTGACAGTGACTTGACTGGAGCACCTCACCAGATAACTTGAGTTTCCTATTATTTATGGCCATTCTTAGTTTTGTTCCACTGTTTCCACTCAAACTGAGGGTGTTTTATCTAAATACCCTTGGAGCTGTGTGCTTGTGTAGACTCTGGGCTGCTTGGAGACCCCACCACCTGACCTGAAACCATGCCTGAGGCAGGGAGAGGTGAGAGGAAGGGACAGGACAGTCTCCCCTCAGGATTTTCCCACTTTCCCTCTCTCCTGTGGCCACCTTCAGTTCCAACTTGGCTGCCTGTATTGTTTTGCTCTGTGTGTGCTCTGTCATTAGCTGAGAATGGATGTTTAGCTGGTATTTTCAAATATTAGAAGGCAGTCAGGTTGGAAGGTCCACGTGCTGGCAGAAAGCAGCGAGAACACCTAAGATTGTAGTTTCAACTGGAAGCAGCATGGTGCAAAGTTGAACTTCCAGAAGCAGCTTCCTTTCTGCTGTAGCTGTGCTGCAGATGCCTCACCCAGGCTCCTGTGGCCCTGCTGCTCTCCTCCTCCACTCCCCACATGGAAAAGGCTCTCTGAGTCGGAAAAAGGCAGAAGCAGGACTGTGATTTGAGGTCCCTCAAAGCCTGGCTCTTATTTTGGTCTCAATTAAATATCATCATTACCATATTAAGTGGGCCAGCTCTTGTTGCCACGGAAACTTCTGTGCCGAGTTCAGCTCATGTAAACATAACTTTCCAAAAATAATCTTCTGATTAATTAGGTCTAAGCAAGATGCTCGAAGCCTCCTGGTTTACACTGAGCTTTCCAACATCTCTCAATGAGAAATGATGTGGAATAAATCCTTTTAAAAACATTCTTGATCCCCTACAATAAAACACTGCTCTTACTGAATCAAACATCTGTGAGGATCTTTGGGTGTGGAATTCGAGGTGTCATTTGACAGGAATCCCCCTTTGCAGGGAGTTCTCTTGCACTGGTTTGCTGCAAACCTTCCCTGGGCACTGGGCAGTGGTTTCCACTGCAGGGCACTTCCATCAGAATCCCTGTAGCAGAAAGTGCGGAACCCAGATCAGATGATGAGGTGTATAAATGAATCCCACAGGCTTCCTGTAGAGCTGGGAAGGGTTAAACACCTCCCTGTGGGGGATTTGGAAGCCTGCACACTGCCTGGGAGGAAATGCTGCACACTGGGGATATTTTTCATTCCCAGTCTCTTTCTAGAGCTTTAGCTGGGTGCTTGGGAGTTCCTTTGCATGCCAAGATTTAACCTTGGGGCTGATACCTTGGCACTGTCTTTAAAAATAAGAATAATGAAGACAGGCTTAGTGTGGCATGTTAATACTTTATGGAAAGTTACCTGTTCTTACAACTTGATTCTCTGTATTTGACAAACAGAGTATGGTTTGATCTTTGAGTCTGGCTTTGCTGCAGTCACTGTAAAAACACTCTTCATTGTAATCTGCGCATCACTGTGTGTTTGAAAGGAAAGCTGTAAGTGCAGAGAACGTGAGAATATCATTTCACTGCTGATATCCTCAAAGGAGTTTTGGTGTGGGGATTTGTGTTTCCAAGGAAAGTGAGGTATTCCTTAGGCTGTAACCCTTGTGAGGTACAAGAAACCAGCACTCGTGCCCTGCTCAGGCAGCACTTGCAGGGCAGAGTCCCAGGGGTGGATGAAGCTCCCCCAGCCCTGGGCTCAGGGCAGCCCTTCATCCCCTCCCTGCCTCAGCTTCCTGTTTAAATGCTCTCAAAATTTGTTTGTTTCTTTCGTCTCCCACTTGCCAGTGTTCCTCCTTCCAGGGAACACACAAGTCCCTGGGAAGCACATCATGGACTTGACTGTTTAGGCAAGTAAAGTGGGATCTTCCTCTCTGGGACATGAGTTGGCCTGGAGCTGGCTTGGCACTGGGAATGCTGCCTTATCTGTGGCTGCTCTTCCATCCCCCAGCACAGCATCACCATCCTCTGCTGAGCTTCCCTGGAAGAAAAAAAGGAAATTCGGCAATCATTTTTAAAAAACCCCAAAAGCTGTCAAAATTCTTATTGTAAGATGCTCTTAGAAACATCTTAAGAGAGGGGAGGAACAAAGACAAGGGATAACGAAGGAGAGAAGGGTAATTCAAGTGAATGTGTCCTGTCATTCTTTCAGGGCATCCTCATGTTTTTAATATATTGGTGAGGCCAGAATGATTAAAGCTTATAAAGTATTGGCCATATTCATGGCTAGAGTATTTTGTCTTCTCTGGCATCAGTCTAAGGATGTGTGTTTGGTTGGTGTTGCATTTTAAAAAAAGGGAAGTGCTTCCCACATGCCATTGTGTGCTGGGGAGCTGGTACTGCCAAAAAACCTCTTTGCCAGGAGTCCAGGGAAATTAAACAGAAAAAATAACCCATAACCAACCCCCCCCACCCCAAAGAAACCCCCAAACTTCATTCATAAACCTCTTACAGCTAATGCAAACCTCAGCTTTGTATTTCTCCTCCAAAGGATGGGAAGTAGAAACAACTTTGAAGTGATTGAAGCCTCCTTTATATTGTTTTTATTGTTTATTTTGATCTTTTTCTGCACCTGACACTGGAAGAGAAGGGGAAGGAGGGCACAACCACCCTCTGGCAGAGGCTGCCTCCAGGTCCCTTAGCCCTGTGGAGCTGGTGTCATTGTTTGTCACCAGCTTTGTGGATGATTCTGGTCATTTTAAATATTTTGTTTCAGGAGTGAATCTAAGCTCTCTGTCTCCTCAGCTTCCATTTCTTTGCAGCCCAAATCCTTAAGGGAGTGTTCCCAGTCGAGTTACTGAGTTGTTTTAGTGTCTGAAATAACAAGAAACTGCTATTTTCTAAAACGGACAATGGGGTTTTTTCCCCCTAACAGTTTGTCACCTTTGTCATCCTTGGCTTTCTTGGAGCAATAGAATTCCACCCAAGGCACAGATATCCCACAGCCACACGTCTCCTGAGCTTGTGCCTCTGTAGCAGCAATTAACCTTTACTGTTTGTTGGCTTAGATTACAATTACCTGTAGTCATCTGCTAAGTTCCTGGAAGGACTCGTTAGTCTCCTCCTGAAAGGATCAAAGTTTGCTCTGTCATTTTTTGGTGGAATATTTCCCTGCACTCAGTGAGTGATGTGACTCAGGGTGACCAAGAGCAGAGAGAAGCCAATGGAACTCCAAAGCCAAGGCCCAGCATCCCTAGGAACAGCAACCACAGAGCAGGGGGGGCTGAAGGGGCTGAACAAACTGACTTTGCTATTGTCTTTTTTTATTTTTCAGCCTCATGAAAGATTACTTCTTTAAACCTCCTATTAACAAGCTGAGCCTGAACTTCTTGGATCAGGATTTGGAGATGACCTACAGGAGGAGCTACCAGGAAGAGGTGTGTTTCTCCTGGCATTGGTTTCCTTCTGTAATCTGTCCAAGCAGCTCTCTGTCGGTTTTGGAGGGTTTTTTTCAACACATCTCGTTGTAGTTGGTGACAAGGGTCATGAAATGTCTAATGTGATTTACTACTGGTATTGCTGCCTCTCAAAACAGTCTCCTTTCAGTTTATCACAGAATCTCACATGGATTTGGGTTGGAAGGGACCTCAGAGCTCATCTTGTTCCACCCCCTGCCATGGCAGGGACACCTTCCACTAGCCCAGGTTGCTCCAAGCCCCGTCCAACCTGGCCTTGGACACTTCCAG
>JAWWMP010000033.1:2317432-2347144 GCA_035047865.1 Dendrocincla tyrannina
TCTGCTCTCCCAATGCCCCCTCTGCCCTCCCAGTGCCACCTCTGCTCTGCCAGAGTCACCTCTGCTCTGCCAGTGCCCCCTCTGCTCTCCCAATGCCCCCTCTGCCCTCCCAGTGCCACCTCTGCTCTGCCAGAGTCACCTCTGCTCTGCCAGTGCCACCTCTGCTCTGCCAGTGCCGCCTTGCTCTGCCAGTGCCCCCTCTGCCCTCCCAGTGCCCCCTCTGCCCTCCCAGTGCCCCCTCTGCCCTCCCAGTGCCACCTCTGCCCTCCCAGTGCTGCCAGCCATGGGCATCCTCAGCCAGGCCTTTGGGAGAAGGGCACTTTGCTCTCAGGGCTGGGGACTTGATTTCAGGCTGAGCACAGGGACAGCTCTGTCCTCAGCGTTCAGAACCCTTCAAAACCTTAATTCGGCATGCAGAGCTTTTCTTTTTTAAAATTTTATCTGGTTTTATATCCAGTTTCTGAATTTCAGTGCAGGGTTGGAACACAGCTGTGGTTTTTGGTGGAAGTCCATGAAATTGAGAACTGACAGATCCGTGAGCACCCTCTCGTGGGATCCCCGGGTATTACAGTGTATTCCATCCTCCCAAATTTCTTTTTTTCCATGCATTTGGGGAGAATTTCCAGACCTTAATAAATTGAAGTTAAATATGTGAAATTAGAGAAGAGCTCTCGATGCTTCAAAAAATGCTTGTGGTCGCAAAACTCGCAGAAGTCCAGACCAGATAATTAAAATCCCATTCATAAACAGTGAATATGTAGAGGTGTGGAATGAGTGTCTAAGTTGCATAAAGACATTTAAATTCAGTTTGGTTTGTTTCAGGCTTTCATCCAGCATAAAACCTTGTATTTCAGACTGCAGGGTTAAAAATAAGTGTATTGCTTTCCTCTTTTTAAAGATATGGTGATAGGAGGTAATTTATGTCACTTTGGAGATTGGGATTTTTATATTTAGTGTATGTTATACTTATTTTTTTAGCTGTGACCATCTCTGTTTAAAAAAAAGGTGTAATTCTGTCCTGTTTGGGCTCTGCTGCTGTCCAGACTGAGCCTGATAACTCCTCCCCTCCCCTCACTGGCTCTGGATGCAGCTCACTGTGCTACACCACCTTTTTATATCCCCATAAAAATAATGAGGCTCTTGAACAGCAGTTCCAATCCTTCTCAAGTGACTAATGTTGAGCTGTGAGGAGGAAGTTAGCCCAAGGATTTCTTTTGGTGGATAAAGAATAGTTTTCCATGCAATGCCCTTGAGCATTAAGCATCCTTTTCCCTGCCCTCATTCCTTCCAGCACTGAGAGCTGCTCTCACTGAGGAGCATCCCCGGGAAGTTGCTCTCCAGGGCAGTTCCCCTTCCCTCCCTGGTGGGCTCCAGTCGGGGTGCTGTGCTGGCTCCCAGGGAATGGGGGGTGCTGTGCTGGCTCCCAGGGAATGGGGGGTGCCAGCTGGCCCCAGCTCTGCCAGGCTGCCAGAGCTCAGCCCACGCTGCTCTTCCCCTTCCCTAAGGAGAGGCAACTTGCTGGCAACTGGGAGAACTGGTTTGGGTTGCAGTGGGATGGATCTGTGCAGCCCTGGCTGCTGGGGCTCTGAGGGGTGGAGGGCGCTGCTTTTCAAGCCTTCCTGCTGTTATGGTCAGGCATTTGAGTTTGTAAAAGCTTCCCTCTCCCTCCCTGCTCTCTTTATGAATGGAGAGAAGTCTTCCCTGTGCTTACCCATCCAAGGAAGTGACATTTGGCTGCCTCCTCAATCCCCCATCCCTCAATCCCCCATCCCACCCTGTGCCACAGCAAACACCCGGTGGTGTCAGCAGAGCTGGATTATTCCCTGGAACCACCAGCTACGGATGTAAAACACCAGGACTGCTCCCACAGCCTCAGTGACAGCTGAGGATGGATTCCTCCAGGTCCATTAGAGGCACGAGGTGATGCTCTGCAATTCACACCCCCTCCTGCTCCCCTGTGTTCCAGGATGGCGTTCTTCCTGGAGGAGGTGATGGCGTGCACCAAGCGTCTCCTGGAGCTCATCTCTGGCTGGCTGCCCCGGCACTTCTTCGGTGCAATCCTCGTTTCTCTGCCAGCTCTCGCAGTGTTTTCACACTTCACCTCTGATTTTGAAACAAATATACATGTAAGTTGGTTGGAACTCTGCTCGGGGATGTGATGGTTTGGATGGAAGAAAGCACGTTGTTTGGCTGCCACCTTCCTCCAGCTCCCTGCTTTCCATCCCTGTGATGCATATCTCTTGGAGGGAGAGGGCTTTGTGCATGCTGGAATTCCGAGTTTGTTGGGTAAATCCAGTCCCAGGGCTTTGAAGACGCTCAGACAAGAGAGCAGAGCCATGCCTGGAAATGCCTGATGCTTCCCTGCCTTTTTTGCCTTAGACCAAGCACTTCGGCAGGGGTTTGCTGGGGGTGATGCAGGTGGTTTATCTCAGGCTCACGAGTCTAGGCTGCATTTGGAGTCTGTAGCTGGACACAGTGTGTAGTCAGTGAATCTCAGCTCTGAGAACAGTGTTAGTGGTGGGGTTTTGGCTTTGCAGAGTGACAGGGAGGAACTCAGAGAGAGAGGTCTCTGTAGCTAGAAATGATCATTGCAGGGCTGTGGAAGTGGTTAAAGGAGTGCAATATCTGCCTTCTGGAAAGGAACAGAACAAAACTGGCACATTTAGCCCAGTCACAGAGATCCACAGGGCATTTGGTGTCTCTGTCAGTAAAAGCATTCAGAGGGGGAGAACAAGGGGTTAAATATTCACAGAATTTCACATAAATTCTCTGAATTTGTAGAATCCCAGAATGGTTGGGGTTGGAAGGGACCTTAAAGATCATCTCTTTCCAACGCCCTGCCATGGGCAGTGAGAAGGGGGAAGGACAGTTTAAAGGCCAACTGTAGCATAAAATCAAGGCTTAAAAACTGAATAAAATGGCCTCAGACTGGAGATGCAAGTTGGTTTCTGTGCAAGTTTCTCTTTGGGCCCACAGTGATCCTTTGCAGGAGCTTCAGGGAATTGTGTCTCACAGAGCACTTGCTGTTTCACTGCCCTGGGTGTAGGAAATGAGCAGATCCTCCTCACTCTTCCTCTCCCAGCTTCCTCCTGCCTGCTGGGAAGTGTTTGCTCCATGGGCACATGTGACCACACAGGTTTTGGTCCTTGCTGATTCAAACACACACCCCGTGGTTATCACAGTCACAGCAGGCTGGGCTTGACATTCTCTTACATCACATGTTTCAAGCCATTCTGCAGCTTTGGAACTTTAGCTAAGAATTTTTAAGCAGTGAATTTAATTTTTGTTATTTCATTATAATGATGGTCTTTCTCCTGCACCATTATCAGTAAATTAATTGTAGGAATGTTTTCTTTAAACCAAAGGGACACAAAAACCTTCAAATCTCTCCATTGATTTTGGCATCATCCCATTCATCACCATCCTTGATCATCTCTCCAAATGTGAAAAAATAATGAAAAGAAAATGTTATTGGTGTGCTCTTGATACCTGTCCAGGTCGGGCTGAGTCCAAACCCTTCAGGCAGCAGCAGTAAAATGGTGCTTTTCATCACCAAACTGAGAATGAACTTTGCTTTCTTTCCTCTTGCAGGTCCTCCAGAGTCGTGGGGCTGTTGGCTCCCTCTCCAAGAGATGTCCCAACTCGGCTTGTGCTCAGTGTTTCCACACTCAGGGAGCTCTAGGAAATGGAGGCAATCTATAGAGGGTCAGGTGAGTGTCCTGTTTTACTATGACATGGTTTTGCAAAGTTTTTTTTTTATTCATAGCATTTTATACCCTCCCTGGATATAAAATCATTAAAATGAAATTTAACAAAAAGAGCCATGAAAAGAAAAAAAAAAAAACTTTCCAAAGCCATGCATCCATAGTAAAATGCAGCACATCCTGACCCTCTATAGGCTGGCTTCATGCTGGGGCATCACTTGGAGTGAGAACCAGTGCTCTGCCACTTTAGGAGACCTGAAATGGGGGGAAAAAAGTAAGTTTGAGTTTTGTTTCTTTTATGGACACTTCTGAAACTCCTCGTATCTGTTTTTGAGTCATTTAAAAAAACCAACAACTGTGCTTGTGGTTTACAAAGGGTAAATTATGTCAGGTTTTTTTTTCCCATGCTCTGTGTCTGCTCTGAATCACGTGTTTGCTTGTTATGCCACAGTGTCTGTGCTTCAGCTGTACAGGAAATGTAAAATCAACAATAAAAAGAGACTATTGAAGAGGTTATTATTAAAAATAAAAGAGAGAAAGGGAGAGAATGATCATTTCATGCTGTAAAGCACAGCATAAAGCTAGAACAACTCCCTCACTCAAGTGTGGAGTCTCTGTTTGAGCTTGGATGGTCATGAATATTCTGCCTAAACCCACAATTGGCACATCAGCCTGAGGGCTTTGCCCACTGTAGGGTTGGATCTGGGGGAAATGAAGGTGTTCTGGGCAATGTCTCTGTCCTTTCCTTTATCCAGGAAGGTTGGGGCAAAGGGAAAGGGGGTTTGAGACGGGGCCTTTGCAACAGAAAAGGTCACCTTGTCATTGCAGGTTGGCACGAGTGGTCGTGTTACCAGCAGTGCCCAAGCCCTGCCCCTTGGTACCAAGGCAGGTCCTCTCTCGCCCCAGTGTCCCTGTCACTGACCAGGGTGGCAGTGGCCTCTGAGGAGGGGTTTGAGGAACAGGCAGGTGGGGGAGGTTGCATTCCACATCCTCCATGCAGTGGAATTTGGGTGGTCAGTTTAGAGCAGGGGGGATGTAACCTCAGCATGGAGAGGAGGCTGCCAGGAGTATTTCCCTTTTCGTTAATTTGGTGTCATTTGAAGAAGAAGCTCTGAGATCTTTGCAAGGTAAGCTGGAGGCCCTGAAATAACGTCCCTGTGTGATGTGCTGGTACCAAACTCCACCCAGGGAGAACTGGCACCTGGGCTAAAGGTTTGCTTGCTCTTGGAAGGGAAGATGCCCCTCTTCCCATGCTGCCTCCTGAGGCCCTGGGAGGGGCTGTGAGAGCCTTGTGCCCCCCGTGCCCGCTGCCCTGGCGCCGGTGCCCAGGCAGCTGCTGACTCGCTGTCTCTCTCTGTTGCAGTACACCATGTTCATGTGTTGTGCCATTCTCATCACCATTGTGCAGTACTGTAACTTCTGCCAGCTCAGCTCGTGGATGAGGTCCCTGCTGGCCACCGTGGTGGGGGCAGTGCTGCTCATCCTGCTCTACGTCTCCCTGTGCCCAGACAGGTGAGTGGCCCGACTCAGCTCCACGGGGGCACACTTGGGGTTCTCCACCTCTCACGGGAGGATTTTCACCACCTGCCATGGCTTTCTCCACCAGCTCCACTTTAATGATTTTATTGCTGCATTATTGGGGTTTTTGAAGGATTTCAGGGTGGTGTCTGAGGGCCCTGTGCTGTATGACACTCTGTGCTCACTGCTGTGCTTGTGGGGCACACGTGTGTTAGCAGAGCCACAGCATTGCCTGTCACCAGTAGTTTCAAAAGCTCTCTTCTGAAGGAATTTCCCAGGCATTTGGGGATGTCAGGGAGCCCAGTTTTTCCCCCACACGTCCCTGGGTTTATTTTTGCTCTCAGGAACCATGTGCTTTGATTCCACCACTTTCCTCGGTGCATTTTCCATGTGGAAAAAATGCTTAGATTGGATGGGATTCTAACACCCTGTTTCCTTACTCCCTTCCCTGCCTTTCCAGAGGGTGCTGCAGAACAGGAAGCAGAAGAACCAAGATAATGTAGTTTCTCTGCAATATCCTTAAGTTATTTCAGTTCTCCTCTGATAGGCAGTTTTCCCCAAGGAGAAATTGTTTGTAGGATTCTCCTCCTGTTTTCTTCCCAAGAGAGTCAAGGGGGTCTTTCCAGCCTTCCACTCCTGCTGGCAAAAATAATCTACTTGTACTTCTCAGTGGCTTTAAGACCTCCCAGCCCTTGGCTCTCCTGGGATGGACTTAGCAGGGTTTTCTACTAGATCAGTCTAGTTCCTCTCCTTCTTCAGAGACCTGCTGAATCATGGGGTGAAAAACATGAAAAACCTGCAAACAAACCCAAAAGAGTTGGCAGATACATGTTTTTTGTGAGTATTTAGCTTTAATCCCCTCTTGAAGTGTCTTCAGTGCTCTCTTTTCACCTTGATTTAGTTTATATTTTAAAAAGAAAAGGGCATAAAAGTGCCCCCTTACACCTGTTCACATCTGTGATTTGGAGGTGGCTGTAGGGAAGAAAGTCTTTCCCTGGAGAAAAACAACTGGGAGCTGGAGTCACTTGGCAAGTGGTTTGTAGATCATACTGGACCCAAAAAATCCCTTCCTTATCAGTGTGCAGAGCACTCAGACAAGGAGGGCAGGACACTCCTTTCCAGCCCCAGTGGAGGGAAGGAGTGTCTGGGCCCTGAGACTGCCCTGGCTCCTCATGGCTTTGTCCCCCTGCCTGCAGGTTCCTGTGCTCTCTGTCCCCTGCCACTCCCAGGAGCAAAGGGGACTTTCTCCCATTGGCTTTTCCCTTTGTAGCACTGATGCTTTCCCTGGGCAGCCTCCAGCTTTGCTGGGAATCAGCGAATCACAGCATCCTTTATAAAGGTTGGAAAAGCCCTCTTGAGGTCATGGAGTTCCCCAGCACTGCCAAGGCCACCACTAACCTACTGTCCCCAAGGGCCACATCCACATGGCTTCTAAATCCCTCCAGGGAGGAGGAGGAGGAGGATGGTGATGGACAGCCTGTTCCAATGCCTGACCACCCTTTCCATAAGGAAATGTCCCCAGTGTCCATTGTAAACCTCGCCTGGCACCACCTGAGGCTGTTCCCTCTTGTCCTGTCCCTGTTCCCTGGGAGCAGAGCCCGACCCGCCCTGGCTCCACCTGGCTGCTTTTTCAGGGAAGTCAGGGAAGAGCCAACCCTTGCTGCCAGTTCTTGGCTCCCTGGTTGCTTTTCCATGGTGCCCCCAAGCAGGAGTGTGAAGTGACAGAGCTCAGTTCAAGTGCAGATGTGAAAGGGTGCTCGATGGAACTGATCCTGCACCAAACTAATCCAGGCTGAAAGAGTGAAACCCATAAATTCTGGGGTTTATTCCTCTTACCATGAATCTGCACAGTATTTTTGGTCACAGTGGTAGCTGCAGCTTTGTCTGCACCATGGATGGATCCATTCTGCAGGTTTCTTTACTTCTTTTGATAGAGGTAACCAATCCTGAGAATATGATACTCTTAATATTTGAAAAAGTGCTTGAAGTACTTCTTTTCTGTACTGGCATCTCCTGTTTGTTAGGGATTTTTTGTTTGTTTGTTTGTTTGGAGGGGGTTTTTTGAGCTTTATTTTTAAAATCTTTGTACTGTGTGCTCAGATAAGGTGAAGGTATAGCCAAGTTTCAGAGTTCTGAGCTTGCTCTTCCCTGTTTCCCAAGTAATGAGGGATTGTTTAACAATCACTCATTGCAGGAATCCTCAGTTTCCCCTTAGAGGGATTTGCAGCTCTGGTGGTTCCTCCTTTCACTCCTCCAGAAGTGCAGATAAATCGTGTTCAGGCAGAGATTTCCTGCAGCTGATCAGGTGTGAGATGCAGTTACTGGTCTGTATAACAGAGAAGTTGAACATTCTGTCTGAAATTCTGCAGGATGGTTTGTTTAGTGCTTCAACTTCCCCTCTGAAATCAGTGTTTCCTTTCATTTCAGCTCCATGGAAACTCCTCATCTGGACTTGGCACAGAACTTTAGGTAAGCTTTATATAAATTTACTGTCTTTATGTTTAGGGATGGAAACATTTTCTAGTGAATTATAGGTAGCAAAATTTTGCATCCACAGTCATAACTTGGAAACTCAACAAATTAGTTCAGCAAGTTGTGTTTAAGCTCCTCATATTTGTAATTTCCTTTACAGGGGACTTGGGTATGACCAGAACTCATCAGAGCTGATG
This sequence comes from Dendrocincla tyrannina, assembly GCA_035047865.1. Taxonomy (NCBI): domain Eukaryota; kingdom Metazoa; phylum Chordata; class Aves; order Passeriformes; family Dendrocolaptidae; genus Dendrocincla; species Dendrocincla tyrannina. Next base: position 2,325,324 of record JAWWMP010000033.1, read on the forward strand.
GCAGAGCTGTGTAATGATATTTTCTCTTTAAATTGGATTTCTAGGAAATAGAACTGTGGAGGAGCTCTATAAAACAGCATCTGCTTTTCTGGTAGTAGCAGTTTTTAGAGCACTATCTGTGCATCACAAGCTGTTTCTTTGATTCCCTTGGCTCCTTTGCACCATTCAGAAGCAACGTGAGTTGGATGCTCCCACAGCTGGCCAGGGGAGAGTTCCCTGTGGGAGAGGAGCTACCACTGGATGTGCAGCCAGGAGCCTTCCCAGGATGGGATGGGACAGTCTGGGCCTGGCTGTCCCCTCGACTCGCCTGGGCAGAGCAGCAAAAATAAAGCTGAGGGCAAAAAACCAAGCAAACCAAAACCTCTTGCTGGGTTATCAATGGCCCCTGATAAATGAATGCAGTAAAGAGTCACTGATTATTTCAGTGGTGAGTTTCTCATGGGCTTATTGCAAGTTTTGCAATACCATTTTGAAAGGGTTTTTACTTGTCTTTGGTATTAGACAAGTAAGTTTGCTCATCACAAGTTTGGGGACAATATTGGGGTTGTGCTGTGCTTGAGTGAACTGCCAACCCTGTGGGTGTGTGACTCTAATGTGGATATGTGATTCTAATTGTTAAAGGGAACAAAATTACCTTCAGTAACCTGTCATCTCCATGAATTCTGTGGCAAACACGTGGGTTTGGTACAGAGAGAGGGGAGCTGGGCTTTGACATCAGGTGTTGCTTCACCAAGGGGTCAATAATTGGGGTTTGGGGGGCTCTGGGTTTTCTTTCATGGGTTTTCCTTTCTCATGGATTTGATTCATAAAGGTAACTTCATTTTCATAACAGAATTCCAGTTCACTGAATCCAGAATGGAAATGCAAAGCCAAATGAAGAGGCAGCTGGATTTTTTTATGCCCAAACTCTGCAGGGACCGTGCTGTAAAGGCAGTGGACAAAGTATCAGTGTGGTGATCTCTCCAGTAATGTGTTAGGATCAGTCCAGCTTTGGATCCTTAGTGGTTTATTATTGGTTGGTGAAGTCACTGCAGCTTTTGTGCCGCTCAGAATGACAAACCCCTTCCCCAACAGGCTCCCAACCAGCTGTTAATCACTAATAAACAATTCCTCCTGCCTTCAATCATTAACAACCAGGTCTTCCCCTCCGTGACAGGAATCTGGGGAAAGATCAGTTACCAAGCATTTTTTGCATGCAAGTCTTTTTCTTCCACAAATACACAACTTCTAAGTCACTCCAGGTGAAGGGCAGAGTTGGTGAGAGACCAAACCATGGATGTCCCTGTGAGCAGGCTCTGCTTGGCTTAGCCTGACTGGTGATTAAGGCGGTGACCCAAACATCTGCTCATTAAATATTTCTAAGCTTCATTTTCCCCTTTTTCTTAGGAGCTCTGCTAGGTTTGTATGTTGTCTGTGCTCCTTTAGCTTGTCAGTTAACAAGTGCTGGGAGTTAATCCTGTTCTGTTTCTACCATTAAACAGAATTTGGCTTCTCTTTTCAGGGCTCTTTTACTGTAAATTCTTGTGTACCACATTTCCCAAGTGCTGTGTGGACAGAATTGCCCCTTTTCCTGCTGATGGTGAAATTCTCTTGTCCTAACAAACCTTTTTCACAGCACCTTTCTCGTGGAATGAAATACAGCAGGTTCCTTTCTCACCCCAGTCACAGCAAAAGCTTTGCAGTGTTCTGAGAGGGCCAAACAAACTTACATTTTGCCTTTAATGAGGTTGTTCCCTTTCCTTGCTCAAGAATCAAAGCAATATTACTGTTGCCTGGGAAGAGAGACAATAGTAATGGTAATGAAATCTTGGCACAAAGTTCCTCTGTGGATTGTCCATAAATCAAACTCTGGAATTTGCCTTGTTTCCCAGACAGCCCAGTTCTTCAGCCCAAAGGATACAACCCTAAACTTGGTCTTCTGAGCAGGAAATGTTTCTCCTTTTCATTCATTTCTTGCCCCAGAGCAGGTGGGCTGGTTTGTTTCCCACTGGGGCTGCTCGAGGAGGGTCAGCACGGGCAGGACTGAAGTCCCTTGGGTGCAGGGAGGGCTTTGTGGGCAGCACTTGCACCTTGTTCTTCGAAAGCAGCCCTTCAGCTCCTTGTCCCCCCATCCCTGCATTGCATTCTCCTCTCACATTCAGCAGCCAGGCATCCTCTTTGAATACAGCAAGGTAGCCAAGTCCAGCCAAGGCCTTCTGGCTCAGGAGCAAACTGGCTTTCCAAAACCTTGAGTGGAAAGCCATTATTTTTGATTTGTGATGGAGATCCTGCCTCTGGAGCTCTCACTTGTTCCATATTCACACAACCTGGATGGAGGTGCCAAGTTAATAGTGAGGTGGCTGTGCCAGGCAGCACTTCACCAGTCTGAGTTAAAGGAATATTGTCAGCTTAAGATCCCAATATGAATGATTTTTAAAATTCTTTTTCCGCTGTGGCACCTCATAAAAAGTAGAACTGAGAGAGACTAGGGGGGGTGTGATCCTTTCTGTTACAGGTGTGGGGGTTTTTCTTCTCCTCATTCTGCAGGGTGACTCCAGGTCATCAGCTGTGTGAGCTGATTTATGGGCCTGTAGGTCCTGCAGCCTGGTCACTGGCGTGTCCAGAAACCTGCTTTCCAAATGGGGATGATGTAATCCCTCTCTCCTGCAGGCTGCAGTCAGGGCTGGCTATCCTGATGCTTCCAGCAGTTGCATTGGGATAAAACCCTCTGCTCTGGAGGAGAGTCTGCACCTTCTTTTGGGGGATCCCAACCCTTCCCTTATTAATGAAATCAGCTCAGAGGACAGCGAGTCACTCCCTGCACGTGGAGATCACTGGGCTGGAGCCCAGAGATGGCCAGGCCAGTGCTGAGGGGGGGACTGAGAGCTCAGAAATTCCAGAGCTGCAGGAATGGGCAGTGGGAGGCAGCAATTCCTTCCCAAAAAGCAGATCTTGCCTTCCACTGCTCCCAACATCCCATTTGTGGCACTCACCTAATTCATTGGAGAGGAGTTAAAGTACTTTGGGGGGTGTTTTGTACAACAAAACAGCATAAATAAAAAGCATTTAATGACTTAAATAAATCCCTGTGGCAGGGATATCTGATAAGAGAGGGGATTATCTGGATCAAACTTGTTCTCTCAAAGGAGCAGCATAATCATTGCTCGGATCCTCTCACAGATCTCTGCCCACAAGATGAGGGAAATAACAAACCTGGATTCTGTAAAGAGCCTGAATTGTTCTCCTTGCACAAGATTCTTTCCCCAACCTTTTCTTATTTTCCAAGATCTTTCAAGGTCTTTTCTCTTACTTACCCTCCCCTCATTTTGTTTTATAAGCCCATCGAGCTGGGAGGATGCTTTGCCACCTGCAAAGTAGGTAGCAAGGATTGCATTTCAGGATTTGTTCCCATTCTAGTCATTAATGGTGGAATTATTTAGGCAGGAAAAGACCCCTAAGATGAGGGAATTGTAGAATATCCTGAGTTGGAAGGGACCAACAAGGACCATCAAGTCCAGCCGTTAACCCCGGGCTGCCAAGGCCACCACTAGACCAGGTCCTTGGCTTAGGCTCCGCTTTGTCCTTCAAGGGAGGACCTAAGTAGGTTCATAGCAGAGGTTCTGTTGAGAAATGTGGTTGTAAGGGAGGAAGGAGAGCCTTGGTGCAGCAGTTCCAGGAACCTGGTGATGGGACCTGCTTGGAGCTGGGCATGTCTCCTCCTTCCATTGTTCCCTCCTGAAGAGGGAATAACCTGAATGTACCTTCACTTCTCCTGGAAGAAGTCTGTTTATGCTAGGAAACAAAAGGAGTAGTTTCCAATATGGTATGTTACCTTTAATCTGAAATCCAATCTGCACACTGTGTATTGTAAATATTTTACTTACAAGGAACTCTTTTCCCTGTAGGCTCACTGTGATAAAAGTTACTGGAAACAAAGACCATGGCACAGAGAAGTGTTTGCAGAGATGGGGCACGTTCATCTGTTCCACAGCTGTGCTGTGGTTTTGCTTCATCACACTTTTCTGTCAATCAAGTCTTTGAGAGTGGAATTCAGAAAAAGAAGCTGTGGCTGTGATAAAGCTCAGCTCTAAAATATTCCCAAAGTGGGAGCCTGTCCCCCATGGACAGAGAGAAACAGGATGGGCTGAGAAATGTTTCCATGTGCTGTAGAAACAAATTCAGCCTCTCCTTCCTGAGCTGTTGCTCCAGTTGTACTCTGAGTTTTAACCTTCGTAGAGAAATGGAGGCACCTGAGCATGGGTTGCCTTCCTGGTTCTCAAGCAGAAGGGTTGATGTGATGCTTTCCCTTAAAAAAACATCTCTTAATGTGGAAAACTTCAGTGCATGTCTGCTCATATCAGATCTTAAGCTTTGGCATCATTTTATTCCAAAATGCAGTTGGGTGCCTCCAGAAAGGACTGGGTGCCAAACTGGCTGGGTTTAGCCCTCGTTTCCAGGATTACAGAGGTGGGGCCTCCTCAGCTTCGGTTTGTCTCTGCTTCCCTCCAGAAGGCTGGGGTTGTAGAGTGCAGATGTCTCCTGGATAGGGGCACTCTGGCACTGGCAGACGCTCCATCAGCGCTTCCTGATCTGCACAGGCAGGCGAGGAACTGTGGGAAGGATCTGCAGTGCTGCTCTCCATCTATGTGAGACAGGAGGGGGTTATTATTTTATGTAATCTTGGCACTTGGAGAAACTTTCTGTGTCCACCGTGGAGAGCCTCGGTGGTTTTATCGTATTAAAGATGTCAGCCCAGAGCTCCATATTCTCCACTCCTGTGCAGTTCAGGGATCCACAGGCTGGTTTGGGTTGGAAGGACCTCAAGGATCATCTCGTTCCAACCCCCTGCCGTGGGGGTTCTCCATGACTTGTCTTGTGCAGTGTCACCTTCCAGACGCGTCACGTGTAGCCTGAAAGGCACGTGGCCAAGGTTGATGATGAGGAGACGAGCAAATGGCACAAGGAGTGTAAAGGAGATGGTTTTGAATATTTGAGGCAATAAAAAAATAGACAAATCCCACAAAACTCACACACAGACATGCACACAGGTATCTGAACACACCCCCAGGCATTAGTGAGCATTGCCATGGGTGCTTTTAGTTACATATTTAGATGTAACAATAACTGTTCTCTGGATGAAGTTCCTAAAACAGTACTGGGCGCCTTCCATGGTGCTGAACCTGATGGTGAGGAAGCTCTCAGTGAGTTTAAGAAGGAAATCTATTCTTTGGTGTTTCCTTAGCAGCAGATGGAGTTCTCAGTGCATAGTTTATAACATAGTAACTGCAGTCACCACACTTCCTTCTCCAGCAGGGGATTTCTGTCCGTGGAGCAGCAGTGGCAGTGCCCTGGCTGTGGTTTTCAACACACCTGTCTGTTCTTCCCTTTCTCCAGCTCTAGGAGGAGTCCCTGCAACAACAGCTCAGCGCCGAGTGACGCGAGGAGGCCGGCAGACCTGATCGGCCAGGAGGTGGTTCTGGTTTCCTTCCTGCTGCTCCTCCTGGTCTGGTTCCTGAACCGAGAGTTTGAGGTCAGTTACCGCCTGCACTACCACGGGGACGTGGAGGCCGATCTCCACCGCACCAAAATCCAGAGCATGAGGGATCAGGCCGACTGGTTGCTGAGGAATATCATCCCCTACCACGTGGCTGAGCAGCTGAAGGTGTCCCAGAGCTACTCCAAAAACCACGACAGCGGCGGAGTGATCTTCGCCAGCATCGTGAACTTCAGCGAGTTCTACGAAGAGAACTACGAGGGGGGCAAGGAGTGTTACAGAGTCCTCAACGAGCTCATCGGGGACTTCGACGAGCTGCTGAGCAAACCCCACTACAGCAGCATCGAGAAGATCAAAACCATCGGGGCCACCTACATGGCGGCGTCGGGGCTGAACACCTCGCAGTGCCAGGACAGCAGCCACCCCCACGGGCACCTGCAGACCCTCTTCGAATTTGCCAAAGAAATGATGCGGGTGGTGGATGACTTCAACAACAACATGCTGTGGTTTAACTTCAAGCTTCGCATTGGCTTCAACCACGGCCCCCTGACGGCTGGGGTCATCGGCACCACCAAGCTGCTGTACGACATCTGGGGGGACACTGTGAACATCGCCAGCAGGATGGACACCACCGGCGTCGAGTGCCGCATCCAGGTGAGTGAGGAGAGCTACCGCATCCTCAACAAGATGGGGTATGACTTTGACTATAGGGGGACGGTCAATGTGAAGGGGAAGGGGCAGATGAAGACCTACCTTTACCCAAAATGCATGGACAACGGGATCGTGCCGCATCACCAGTTGTCTATATCTCCAGACATTCGGGTTCAAGTGGATGGCAGCATCGGGCGGTCTCCCACGGATGAGATTGCCAACCTGGTGCCTTCTGTACAGAATTCTGATAAGGTAGCCCATGGCACAGATAACTCAGAACCCAAGGACATCCTTCCTGCCGCCCAGAAGCTCCAGAAAGACGCGGCGAAGGCAGAGGAGAGGTGCCGGTTTGGCAAAGGCGCGGAGAAGTCTGACTGTGAGGACGCGGGGACTGAGGAGGTCAATGAACTGACAAAGCTAAATATCTCTAAGAGTGTATGATGCACTGTCAGAGTTGCATGAAGTGCTCTGTCCATAGAAACACACAAACTTTTGCAATTGGCAGTTTTCTTTTTCAAGAGAGACCGTCTCTACACCCGGGTTGTACGTTTGTGTTCATTTCGGCGCCTGGGGCTGTGTGGATCACGGCTCTTCAGGGCTTCTTTTCATCCATCTCTCTCCTCCATGCCCCCAATCACGTCCCGAGCTCCCTGTGCAACCATCTTATAGCTGAGTAGAGGATATTAAGTGCCTTCAGATATACTCCATTGGACTCCCTGTCAAGGTACAGAGGCCCCAAGTGAAATCATAGCTTTGGGTATTTATCTAATTTTAAAGAAAAGAAAAGCTGTGGTTATATCATTTTTATTGTTGTTTCTCACAAAACACTTTTTTTGGCTAATGCAACTCCTTGGGTTTTTTATATCTCTCGGAACAATGTTTTACTGTTATCAGACCTTTTGTATGTAACACACAGACATGTGCATGTATCTACCATATGAGACTGCTATAAAGTGCCAGTAATGCACCACGAGAATGTCCGGGCGAGGGTGACACGCTTTGGGTCGGGCTGGAGGAGGAGCCTCCGTGGCTCAGCCTTTGCTTAGGGCAGGAGGAGCAGCTGCTGCGGGTCTGGTCTCCTTTCCCTGTGCTCTCTTCAGCCTCCACGTGCCATCGTGTGCTTTGGATACACTTCTTTTCCGTATAGCCAGTGAGTTACTGATACGTGGGAGTGGAGGAAGGGTTGGGACAGCCCCAGCTCTCGGGCCAGCTTTGCAGGAGCCCACAGAGACCTCAGGAGTGTTGCAGCTGAGGGCTCACGACTCCAACGCTGTCCGGTGCTGCACCGGGCGCAGCTGAGGAGGCCAAGGTAGGTGACGTCGGTGTCTCTGAGAGAGAGAGAGAGAGAAAAGCAAAATAAATGTTTTGGGAATGCCTTTATTTATTTATTTATTTATTTTATTCCGCTTTGGGTTTTTCCTTTTTTTTTATTTTGCTCTGGGGATTTTCGTGTGCGGAAGGGATGAGGAGAGGAGTAATAAGGTGGTGTTTCAGCCTCTTCGAGCTACCAACCACTGTGAGGATGTTACCTTAGGCAATATTTGTTTCCAAGCTGGTGCCACTCGCGAAGCCACCCAACGCAGCTGAGTATCCCAGCTTCCCTCGGGACTGAACCAATGGTGCTGCACAATTCCTTCCAGGATTTCCCCCGCACACAGCCCGTGCTCTCGCAGCAGGGGACGGAACAGCAGGCTCCCTGTGCCTCACTGAGGGCAGGGGCGGGCACAGGAGTCCTGGTAGGGAGCTGAGAAGCACAATCATTGCCCCGGGCTGCGATGGCTCCGTGCCCATCCCCGGCAGGAACACGGGAGCTGCTTGCACAGGGGCCACTGTGGGATGGGGGCCTTGGGCTGTGCCAGTCTGTCCTCTGCTTCCGTCACCTCCTTACCTGATGTCTGATGCCCTGCTTGGATAATATTGACTATTCAGCTATTCCCATCCAGCAAACTCCTTGTGACACCAAATAAAGGGGTTTTATGCCCAAAAGAAGTCCATCAGCCAGGGAAGAGCTGAGGGAAGGCAGCGCTGTGCTGGCTGTGTGGTGCTCTGGGCGTTGGTTCTTTCCATGCGAACTCAAGGCAGAATATATTGATTCTTCTTCTTGCCCCCACGTGATTTTTGGGATATGAGTAATAAGTATATCCATTGTGGAGTTCCTGTTCAGCTACTGGAGATCCATCTGCACTCCATGGTCAGCGTGGAGCCCTTGAAGCCTTTCTCAGATGAAACCTGTGGCATTTCTGGGTCTCAGTCAAACAGGACTCTGCGCTTTGGTCCCACGAAAGCTGCTGTTTATGCATGTCAGTGTTCTCTTTGATAGGAAAGCTGTTCAGAATTCATCCTCATCCCCACATCCCTCTGCCACGAGTGCTGTTGCCTGCTTGAAGGCTGTTCCTGAGGAGCAGCAGCGTGAGGTGTTTGTGAGTGCACAGCTCTCCAGCAGCTTCCCTCTCCCTGGGTTACAACTGCCCCCGCCCTGCCATAGTGAGTTGCACTTCCAACTTTCAGGTAGTAATTCTGCAAATACCTCTTGCATCTGAAGAATGTATTCCTGAAGCATTTCTAGGGTTCTCGGTTCACTTGAGGTGTGTCAGTGTTCCTTTTCCTACCGCCGAGGAGCTAGCACGGTCCAGAATTGTTTACATGCCTTCTAGTGTTATATTTTTGTCTCAGAGTCGTTCCAGCCTCTCTCCCTGTCACTTCTTTCTCCCCATTTTATAGACCCTGCCCATCCTTCCTGTCCCCCTGCTCAGCTGTTGCCAATGGCAGGACTCAGAGGGGATGTGCTGGCTCCTTGAGACGCTGCACAATACCCGAACCTCGGCCAGCCCCGGGATGGGTTGGCATCCTCTGCTTAATCCCCAAAGGATGAGGTGCTGCAGCGGGGCCCAGGGCCCAGAGCATTCTCCTTGTGCAAGCACTGCAGGATGCAAAACCCTTCTCCTCCAGCCTATAAAGAGCACAACGTTCCCGTGTGCTGGAGGGGCTGTGAGGGGATCGTTGGGTTTGTGGGAACACCAGGAAACCAAAACACAACCCCCCAGGGCCCCTCGGGGTGGGCACTGAGCAAATAAAGGGACTGAGGACAGGCGCATTCGTGGACTCTGAGCTCAAGGGCTGTCGTCTGCTCTGGGAACTGCTGGTGATGTTCCTCTGCCTTAACTCTGGAGCTGGGAAAGGTCATGGACAGCTGGGAGAGCAGCAGTGCCCTGTGTGCTCCTTGCCAGGGCGGCAGCAGGAGTTGCCCAGCCAGGGGTTAAATCTCTCTCTGATGCCACGGAGTGACCAAAGCAGGAGGTTCAGCTCTTGGTGTGTAATGTGGAGGGGGGCATTTTCCAGGCACAAGGAGCCAGGAGAGATGTGTTCCTGTTGTAAACCCCTGGGAGCTGGACCTCTGCACCTTCCCTTTATGCCTTGGTCCTGACACAGAAACGACTCCGGGGGTGTTGTGAGCAGGGTCGTGTGGCTGTGCTGCAGGATCCCCAACACGTGCCAAGGTCACTCTGTTCAGGTGCCCGTGTGTGTGCTGGTGGTGCCAGCATGGCAGTGCCAGCGAGTGGGGAGGGCTCTGCCCTGGGGGTTATCCACAAGGACGGTCGGTGTGTCGCTGCACTGCCAGGCTTTAGGGTGGTTTAATGGAGGTGATTTTCAAATGGTCCAGAGGAGGTTGGGAAGATTGCAGAGTGTGTGTGATCCCCATGTCCCCTTCTGCCACTTGCAGGACCTGCTCTGGAGCACAGTCATGGGGAATACGCAGAATATTGGCAGCAGGGAGGGCTTAATCTGTTGCTAACACACCAAAATGCTGCTCCTGTGAGAGGTTTCTCATTGAGAAGCAGGTAAATGGCATTCCTCTTGATTTATGTCGGGGTTTATGACTTGGAGAAGGATGGATTTGCCTGCAGTTTCCCAGGATTTGGGGCCACTCCCCAAATGTGGGCAGGCAGTGCTGCTGCCTGGCTGTGGCTCCTGCTGCGTCCCAGGAAGATTCTGGAGTGGAGGAGAGGATGGATTCCCCAAGGGCTTTACAACACCAGTATTTGGATACTCCTCCTTTAGGGCTAAAACACAGGAAGGAGGTGCCTGGAGCAAAACTGAAGGGAGCTACAAACCAAACACTTAACCATAGCAGCTTGAGCTACAGAGGAGCTTATTCTGGAGTAAAAAGCCAACTTTTAGGGTTTCCAGCATTTTAAAATCTGTACCTCTGACCTGTTTATAAAACCTTAATTCTGAATACAGCACAAAGTGTTGCAAGGGAGCAGTTAAGTCACTTCATGTCTTCATTTTGCAACATCCCAAGAGGCCAAGGGCGCCTGAGGTTGGCTGTAATGCCCTTGGCTGCTTGGCTCTGCACCTTGGCTTGGGGGTGTTTTGCCCCATTTAAGGACTCTGCCTTGTTTTCTCTCTTATTCCCTGCTGTGCTCTCATTTGCTCTGTGTGGATGGGACACACGAGTGGCTGCTGCCTCCCTTCTCCTCACTTTTGGTGGCCTGTGTCTTCCCCTCTGAGCTCTGCTGCTGCTGTCCCTGCTGGTGCCTCCCTGTGCCCTCCTGGAGAAGGGAGGCTGTGTTTGCTTTGGTGTCTTGGGCCATTTTGCCTGATCACGGCTGCAGCTTCCTCAGCATGGTGGTGACAGAAGATACAGAAGAGCAGCAGCCACGTCCCAGCAGTTAAATTTAAGAATCAACTGCTAAAAAGGCAGTTGTTATTTACTGAAGGGATTTTCCCAGTTGGTGGAAGTGTCACAGTGGTGGTTTGACTGTAAGTACAGAATGATTTGTGTACTGTGGAAACAGTGGAGATGGAGGTTCAGGGGTCCCCCAGTGCCTTGGTGGTGCCATCTCAATGCCCAGGCAGCTGTGAAAACCCAGCTGGGGTTTCAGAGTAACGCTGAGACTTGACTGGCTGTGTGTGGAACATCAGTTTGGGCAGGAAAGTCATCTCTTCCAGTGGTCTTTTACCTTCTCAGTTCTCTGCACAGGCTTGTTTTCCTTCCTAGGGGCCTTCAAATAGGCTGATTTTATTAAAATCTGCATAAACACCACCCTCTGAACTCTGAACCAGAGAGTTTCACTGGTGAAAACAGGATACCAGGAGCTTATTGCCCTTATTAGATTTCTTCTAAAATCAAATGGCAGGCTCTGAAGAGGTTCAAGGAGAAGCTAAAACAGGGGTGGGATGTGTCTTTTCTTAACAGGGACACAGTTTGAGGGTGCCGTGGTCAAGGGGTTGGAGGTGCTTTGTAGAAGAAAGGTACAAATTATATAAAACCTTTCTCAAGTCTCCGTGAGGTGAGCTGAACCTGCAGAACTGTTTGCTGCTCGTCTTCAGGAGTCAGTATTGGCTTGGGAGAAAGAAGATTAGTTTGGAAAAAATAGATTGGTAGGAGATATTTAGAGCGTTTTCCCCCCTGGTACCTTAATGTAGCTGTTAAACGTTTCCTGCCCTGACCAGGCTGCCCATCCTGGGGCTGGTGAGCAGCAGGAGGCTGTGCCTGTGTCTTCCCACACGCTGCTCCAGAGCTGGAATTGGACATCCTTCTCAGGAGCTGTCCCATGTGCCTGCCCCCGAGTCAGAGATCAGTGGTGTTGGTCTGTGACGCTCCTGGGGAGCCCCCAGGGCTGCTCTCAGCCTCTCCTGTCCCGCTCTGGGGTGGGTTGCTCCCTTCTCTCCCTGTTTTCTGGCTCACTGCAACAATTCCCTAGAATCATGGAACGGTTCAGGTTGGAAGGGACCCCTGCCATGGTAGGGACACCTTCCACCAGCCCAGGTTGCTCCAAGCCCCGTCCAGCCTGGCCTTGGACGCTTCCAGGGATCCAGGGGCAGCCACAGCTTCTCTGGGCATCACCGCTCTCAACCAAAAATTCCGTCCCAATATCCCATCCATCCCTGCCCTCTGGCAGTAGGAAGGCACTGCCCCTTGTCCTGTCCCTCCATCCCTTGTCCCAAGTCCCTCTCCAGCTCTCCTGGAGCCCCTTTAGGCACTGGAAGGCTGAGCACCCCCAGCTCTCCCAGCCTGTCTCTGTGGCAGACGTGCTGCAGCCCCCAGAGCATCTGTCACCGTAGGAGATTTTAATGTCCAATAATTTTGGTGTTTGCTGAATCTGGAGAACTGCAGAGAAGGTCGTGGCTGGGAACAGTTAACAAAATTTCAAGTTTCAGCTTTTATCAGTGATGCTCTGACCGACTTGTCCTCCAGCTCAGTGCCAGGGGTGAGGTGAAACCAGTGCCACCACCTGCACATCCCTGATTTGGGCATTGATTCTCAAATCCTCATCCAGATGGGTCAAAACAAAGCAACTTTCTGGAGTTTTTCCTTCTTTTCCTCCCTTGGCCACTCATGTCTTTGTTCTGTCTTAATGCAGCTGCTCTGTATTAGTCTGAAGATGGTCTGTGTCGATTTGTGCTGAGAGATTTCACTCCCGGTGGGGAAGGAGGGCACGTGGTTCGTGTGTGCCCGGGGGGAGAGGCCTCCTTGGTGTCTCTGAAGCTTTGCCTTTATTCCAGTGAGCACAGAGCTGTGTTCAGGGTTTATCTCCAGTGCTGGCTGTGGCACTGCCTGGTGTCCAAAGGCAGGGGTGGCAGCGCTGTCCTGCACTGCACAGGTACCAGCACGGTCCCTGCAGATGTTCCTCTGCCTGTGTCGTGGTTGAGGAGCCCACAGCTGCCAGAGTGACCCTCTCCCCAGCTGACTTGCTTCCAGTTTCAGCGCTAGAGAGATGCACAATATATATGCTAAGACAGAGCCTGTTACACCCACTGTACAGCTTTAAACTTCCAAAGTAATAAACTCCTTAAAGCCAAGAGCCTTAACAACTCCAACATCTGCTGAGACAAACAACGCAGTTCCGAGTTTGTGCTGAATATTTGGGATTTTTTCCTGCTCAATGGTGGGTGCCTCCAGTTAGTGAGGAGGCAGCAGCAGTACCCAAAGATGACAAGGACCTTGGCCACCCTCCCTGAGTTCCCCAGGAACAGGTAAACACTCCCCCCTTGTGCTCTCAGGAAAGTCACCTCGCTCCCCTGGTGCCAGCAGGAGGCTTTAGGTGTTGTGTTGTTCCAAAAAGCTCCCTCTTTCCATGAAATAGTATTTATAACTTGGCATGAAATGTCCTCTTTGCTGATGGCAGGGGTTGGATTCCTCTTTTCCACCCTCTTTCCATCCTTCAGCACTGAGGTGGAGGAGGCAGGGGCGTAAGTGATGGGAAAGGTGCGTGGTTGGGAAGGAGCTGGGTGTGCCCCTGGAGCTGCCATGTGGGTGCCACAGTGGTGCCCGGGTGGCAGCAGCTCTGGCAGCCCTGTTGTCCCTGGCATGGCAGTGAAACTCTGGGAAGGTTTGCTCCAGGACAACATCCCACTTCCTGCTCCGGGCAGCCGGTCCATGGATACCTTTGGACATGCACCTTCCCTCCTGCCCGTGGGTTTGCCTGTTCTGTGGGAGCAAATTTCAGCTGGTTACTGAAACCCTGCCTGAGAGATTGGAGTGCTGCTCTCTGACTGTGGCTGGGGATGGCGATGGGGCTGGGGCTGGGGATTGGGCTGGGGCTGGGGATTGGGCTGGAGCTGGGGATGGGGTTGGGAATGGGGCTGGAATTGGGGCTGGGGTTGGAGTTGGGTCGGCCCGCCCTCTCCCCACACGGTGACACCTACACATCCCTCTCCATAAGCCATCGCTGGGTGTCAAGGGCAGCAGTGCCCGACTACAGACAGCCTGAGAGGGCTTATTTTTGGAGTGATCAGCTGAAACCAGGGTTGGCTTTGGTTTGCCAAGGCCAGGGGTGGGGCTGGGAGCAGTGCAGACCCCCAGGCACCCCCTGCTTCCTGGAGCATCCCCTGCTTCCTTGAGCAGCTGCCTCGGCACTGACCCAGGGCTTCAGCACTGCCTGTCCTTGCTCAAGCACACGTGGGGATGAACAGGAATACAGATGGATCAGAAGCATTAATTGAGAACGCCACCGAAACCTTATCCATTTACGAAATGAAAATTAACTAGGAACAGTTTCCAGTTAAAATAAAAAATTCTAAAAGGCAAATCAAAGTGTTTTGAAGCCTCCAGGTCAGCTGGACCTTATTGTTTCCCTCCTGCCCAGCACAGCCTGTGCTCCCCACCTTGTCCCTCCCTGGCAGGAAGAGAGAACCGCTCTGTTTACACCCCCTGCTCGGGCAGCTCCGGCCGAGGCTGTGCGGGGGGACGGGGCTTCCTCGCAGAGGCCTCCCTGTAAATACTCTGCCGATGCTTTGTGGACAAAATCGAAATGGAAAAAAGTTGTACCTGTGAAGTATTAAGCTCTGTGTGTATATAGATCCAACGTATAATCTGCGGCTCTGTAATCAATTGTATATTGAACTGTTTCACTGTACGGCCGATCATTTCACGCTCTTAGATGTAGAAAAGCTGAAAAGTAATTCACAATACACTATGTCAACTCCAAACCCGTTTGCTTTTGTATTTTTGCTCCAGCCCCACTTCAGCCACAGCCCTTTGCGTGTAGTCTGGAAGAGGAATAGTTTGGAACGGAAGGTTTTTGGTTTGGATCTGGCTTGTGACAGCGTTTCTTTGATGATCATGAAGCCACCGAGTTAATTTTTGACCAGGTGCATGTCCAGGAGGCATTTTAAACGCGAGAGGAATTGGTCCCATAGAGCTGGTGGTAAATGGTCTCCATGTTCGCAGTGCTGGGTGAGAAGATGAGTCCTTGCTGGCGGCCCCTGGTTCTGACACAGCTCGGCAGTGCCGGGAAGGGCCGTGCAGCCAGCGGAGGTCACTGCGGGCCGTGGCGCGAGGGGTCGGCAGAGCCTCTTCCCACGGGGAGCTTGTGTTGGCCAGAACTGGGCAGGAACCTGAAGGAGCTGTTTTTAGTAGAGATGGTTTCCTCTGGAATAGCAGTGCCTCATTCAGATCCCCTCAGTCCACTTGGAAAGGGGAGCCAGGCAGTTATTCTGGATGGAGCATCCACAGAGCAAGGACTGGCTGAGTGGGAGTGGCTGGTCCAGAAGAGGAGCCTCGATCCTTCCAAAATCGGAATGTGGCCCAAAGAGCAAACCTCATGTCTGTCTCTCTGTCTGTCTGCCCGTCCCACCCCCACCTTCCCCCCCCAGTCCCTCGGGGTCTCTCATAAGCATCCCACTGTGTGTTCATCGGGTTTCACTGGGGGATGAAACCCTAGGGAAGCCCTGAGCCCTGTCTGGCCAGGGTTTGACCTGGAAGGTGAGGGTTCTTCTGGATTCTGCTCCCTGTCAATCGCTGCCATCGCGTCCCGTGGCACCAAACCCTTCTCATGGGGCAGCCACAGCCTCTGGATGGGTCCAGCCACACCTCCCAGTTCCCATTTTTCTGCTCCTCCTCAGCTGCAGCAAGACCAAGAGCTTTGTCCTCCTGGAATCCTGGAGAGGCGGGGTCCCATTTCTCTGGGTTCGGATTAATTCTTTTCCCTGTGTTTTAAATACTTGGATTTTTCCCACAGGCCAGGTAAGTATTGGAGCACTGGTAATGCCTGTGGTGTGGTCGGTGCCCCGAGCTCCTCAGTTCCAGCCCCGGTGTTTGATGCCAGTCGGGGTGTGCAGGCCTTGCTGGGGTGTTCTGGGTGTTCACCTTCTGTTCCAGTGTTGTCCAGTCAGGTTCCCATTGTGGATCATGGTGATTGTCAACTGCCAAGGGATATTTCGTAATAAATTTTACCAAGGTATTTTGAATAAATCCTGCCTTCCTGTGTTAAGTTTGGTGTTGTCTTGTCCGGGGTAACGCCATGTTCAAAGTTTCTTGTCTCTCTGTGCTTTGGTTCGTGGTCAGGATGTGTCGTACACCGACAATGAGTGTAGTGAAAGATCCACCCTGTGCTTGGCGAGTTTATGTGGGGGCTGTCAGTGCAAAGCCTGAGGATCTCTTGGATGTTTCACAGCAGTTCCCAAAAGGCCTGGCTCTCTGGTACAACAGAGCCAAGGCCGAGGCTGTTCCACCTCTTCCATCTGCAGGTGCTGCCAGGACTGCGGCCCCTGGGGCACTGCAGCAGTGGGAGCTCTGCAGGAGCTGTTGGCTTCTTCCTCCTCTGTGCTCCAAAACCATCCTGGGTGCCGGGAAGGTGAGTGGCCCCTGGTCTCCAGGGGTTACTGGTGTGGTGGGAGGTCTCAGCCCCTGTCCCAGGTCTCTGCTCCTGAGGAAACACCGTCAGCTCCGGGGTGACAGAGGTGCTGCAGCATCTGGAGCTGTCCCAGGCTGTGGTCCATGGATGGCTGGAAACTGCCCGGCTTGAGCCCTCCTTGCTGAACCAGAGGTGATATTTCAGCTTTCCCAGGGAGGGGAGGACTTGCAGGTGACCCCTGGCCTGGGCTTGGCTCCAGCCCTGGGGAAGGGGGGTGAGGGGCAGATGTGCCAGCTCTACCCTCCTTCCCCTCGGGTATCCTGGGGTGTGCCCTGGGGACCCCCAACTTCCAGCTGTTGCCCTGCTTTCCTGGGGCAGCTCCACCTCTCTCTGGGTCACAGCCCTGACTCCATCTCTGCCCGAGGGACACCCACCTGCCTCTCTCTGCTGTGCCATGGCTGAGGCTTCACCGAAGGACCCTGCCCTGGTCCTGCTTCAGGGGTAACCCATGGGGAGCAGGTGCTCTCACCTGGCTCCCTGCACCAGCACTGGCTTTCCTTTTCACACCACTCAAAGAGCTTTGCCTCCATCTCTGGGTCAGATCTTTCTTTGGAGCTGTAATTCCCCCCCTCTCCCTGGTTCGGTGACATTTCAGTCCAGCAAAGCCCATCAGCACTTGGTGTTCATGTCCGTGGCCACTGCAGTGGCACGGGTGGCATTGAGTGCCACGGCTCTGCCTTGGGGACCTGCAGGGCCTTGATGGCTTTGGGTCTCAACTTGTTCATTATCGTTTCCTTTTGGTAACTAAACTTCTGCTGCTTTGTGGCATGGAGCAGCCGTTCTCATTTCCCAGCTTCGTGGAGTTTATGGGAATTTAAGAACTAGATGCAAATGAACTTCATTAACATGCTTAATTATCTTGTAAGCCTCATCCCCATCTGTCCTGCATATGCTTTGTACTCGATGCTCTGAGACAAGTGACCACGCTGGGCTCGGCATGCAGCGCCTGCGAGCAGGAGCCTTTGGGAAGAGCCCAGTGCTGCCTGTGGAGGGGCTGGATCAGTGCTGGGGGTGCACTGGAGGTGAAATGTCCTTTCTCAAAGGCTGTGTCCAAGCTGGGAGATGGGAATTGAACGGGTAAAACATGCAGCAGTGGCATCATCTTAGGAATGATTTGCTAAAAGCAGAACACCAGCATGGAGACAATTGAAACAAACCCCAATCCCTGCCTGTTTGCAGCCCAAGATCCTGGACTGAGGTCCCATGGTGGCACGGGATGTGTTTGGCAGTGGTGGAGCTGTGCTGCAGTCACAGCACTGAGTGCCACAAGCAATCCCAGGGAATGCTTTTGTCCTTATTTAATGTTACTGAAAAATAGCAGAAAAAATGAGCCTGTACTTCCAGGTTGGTTTGCAAATCCACAGATGTGCTTTGGGGTCAGAGAGCACAAACCCCAGACTTGTGCCAGAGCCCCCAAAAGGTTCAGGGGCTGTGGCAGGGGCTGAGCACAAAACTTCAGCTCTTTTATACAAGAGCCCTGTGGCAGAGCCATCTCTGTTGGCACATGGGGTGCCCCCCCAGGCGCTCCTGTGTGTGCCCCACTCGCCTCAGCACAGGAAAAGCACTGAGGCACCGACGCTCTGCTTTTTGGCCACGTGTTTGTTATGAGGCCACAGTAGAAGATGACATTCTGCAGGGCTGGGAGGGAGCGAGGACCCGGAATGAGCAGCCCTGGGTAAAGGTGTCCTGCCACCACAGCCCTGAGTCTGTGTCTGGGGAATGGGGAGCAGGGAGTGCAGCGCATAGCAAAGTGCTGACAGAGGATCTCCTTCCCTGCCCTGGCTCCTGCCAGCTCATATCGAGGCAAAGACACCCTGTTCCCACAGGGGCTCGGATGACACCCCGGCCCAGGCACCCCTGTGCCTTCCTCCCTCTGCATCCAGCTCCTGGTCCAAGGCCAACATCCCTATTGCATTACCAGTGTCCTGGTCCCCTCCGGCGCCAGCAGTTTGGGAGGGAGGGGTTTGAAAACTGTAGGGCTGGAGCTCTAAATAACTGGGAATATGAGGAAATTAGGGTCGTGGCTGCAGGGGAAGTGATGCCACCGTGTGACCCAACTGCAGAGTGGGAGAGAAAACACAAGTTTGGGGCGGGTTGGTGCTTTGGAGGCAGGTGGGGTGTGGGTTCCTTGGGGGCAGCGCAGGGATGTGCCTGGTGGGCACGGGCCCCAAGGGCACCATGACTTGGTGGCATCACAGGCAATGCACAAACCTATATCAGTAGCATTTGGGGTGACAACTCTGTGCCAGCCATGCTCTGAATCCTTCCTTCTGGAAAAAGAGGGTAAGATTTGACTTTTCCTTCTGATCCATGTACACTTCTCCAGTACAAGGGAGAAGTGCCCCCCTCACGTGGCTCCTGCCCACGGAGCTGCCCTCAGGCTGTGGCTGCACCTGTGGGGCCCTGTGTGATCCAGCTGGGCACAAACAACTCTGCTGGGGACAGATCCTGCTGGTTTGGCTCTTTGTCTCCCAGGACCTCCCACAAACTCTGCCTGTGACATCCTCCCATCCCTGGTGAGAGGGGCTGCAGAGAGCCTGTGTAGAAGGGCTGGTGTGATACCGGGGTGGTGCCAAGAGCCAGACGCCCCCTGAAATGGTTTCTAGCCCTCATGGTGCCCAGTTTGCTGGTGCTGGGGTCCTGTGAAGGCTGTCACGGCTCTGCCGATGCCGAGTGCACCTGGGATTGGGTGCATTGGGAAAGGAGAGTTGGGGCAGTGCCAGGCTGAGCTCCCAGCTGACATCTGGCAGTGTGTGCCACTCCTTGCTTCCAGGCCAGGTCCCCACATTCCTCCTTCCCTGCTGGCCCCTGTTGTGGGTGCTGTATGCTGTTTTCCTTCCCCCTGGGTGAGTTTTTGGGGTGCCTCTGTGCCCTTTGCACGTGGGAGAAAGTGGTTTCTTGCTTTTATACCTGCTGCATGAAGGCATAAATGCCGTAAGGCCCCTCGTTGTCAGAGGTGCTTCCCAAAGACCGAAGATGCCAAGAAAACCCCTGTGAGACAACAGGACTGTGCCAGGTGGAAACCTGCAGCTCTCCTCTTTGTCCCCATCAGCAGCGGGGGGCCAGGGTGGCCCTGGGGACAAGGGGACAGGAGGGGCTGGCGCGGGCGCAGGGCCCAGCATGTCCCGGCCTTTATCTCCCCCTAGTGCCTCTGGATCCTTTGCTCTGGTGCTGTGCTGGGCACGGCAGCCGTGGGGGCTTGGGGAGACCAGCCCTGGCGCAGCCACATCCTGAAGCAGCACAGGGAGCGTGGGGCATAAGGAGGTGTGACCTGAGTAACACCTAATTCTGCTCAGGGAAGTGTCAGGAAGAGCCACGACATCCAACAGTGCTAAGGTGTTTGGCATCCTGGGAACTGCAGTGGTGATGGGGAGCAGAGGGAAATGATGGAGAGCAAAGTGATGAAAGTGCCTTTGCTTGGCCCAAAAGGGACCCAAAAGGTGGCATTTCCAAGGCTGAAGTGAGGTGGTTGTGGTGGCAGGGTCAGCTGGGCACTGTGACCTGAGCAGGCCAGAGGTGAAGGATCCACCACAACTGTGATATTCCCTGGAGAGTGGGGAGAGGCTCCGCCAGCCTGCGAGGCCTGGGGGATGTCTGGCCCTGTGCGTGGGGCAGCCCAGCCCCACGGGGTGCTGTGACACCTTTGGTCCTGAGCCATGAGTGCACTGAGTTATGCCCAGCCTCAGAGGCAGCCCCAGGGTCACATGCAGCTCGCCAGGCTCTGTTCTGCAGCCTTGTCCTCTGCCATCGCTCCGAGCTTTCCACCTCCCGTGGTCTGAACAGGATGAAAGGGGGAAGAGGCTCTCCCTTGGAGGCTGGCCTGCCCCTCAGCCCAGCAGGGCGAGGTTTTGTGAGGGGAATGGTTACAGAGACACCATGAAAGGGCTCTGTCCAGCTGCAGGGGATAGTGCAGGTCTCCCCAGGTGTTTGGCTCTCCAAGGAGAACCCCTTCACACCCCGCTGCAGGTGATGCACCGTGCTCTGCCTCAGGTGAGCTGGCACGGCCGGGAACTCCGCCTTTTGGGGTTGTCCCTGAGCCACTGATGGAGCTTGTCCTGATTCAGGGCGTTTCTGTTGCACTCCGGGGTTTTCGAGACGTTCTGGCCCTCCTGCTGGGAGTGAGAGCTGCACGTGTGGCCAGGGACACGGGCCATGCTCGGGGGTACAGGGCTGAAGTGCATGGGGCCTTATGGGGCAGGGTCTGGGGTCGTGCTCTGGGGGGCCATTTGGGGCAGGGTGTGGGGCTGTGCGGCCCCAGTGAGGTTGTGCTTTGTGGGCAGTGTGAGGTGCACAGGCAGCCTCAGCTCTAGGGGAGACCATGAGCCATGCTGGCCCCACATCACCGTGGCCCCAACACGAGGACCCGCCTAAGCTGGGGGCTCACACTGTGGCCTGGCCACAAACCATTCCCTGCAATGTCCCGCCGTGCCCCGTGCCTCTCCAATCCCAGTACCGCTCCCACGGCTGCTCCTGGCAGGAATGAGCCCACAGAAGGGGTTTGCTGCACTCTTCTGGCTTTGGAGTCATTCTGTGCCGGAGGATTCCTCTCTGTCAAACGGCACGGAGGGGACTCGTGCCCCCACAGGGTTAATTGCAACGAAACCCCGGCGGAGCGCTGGCAGCGCAGCCCCGGGTATTTATAGCACCGTGAACTTTGGGCGTCCCAGCGAGCGCCCAGACCCGCTGGGACGCGGGGACAGGGCTGGACGTTGCTGCGGTCCTGGCTCCGCGGGCTGTGGCGAAGTCCCCGAGACCACCCACTGGCCCATCCCGCACCCATGGCCCCCCGGGACCCCCGGGCTGTGGGACCCCTGTGAGCACACCTGGGTGGCCCAGGACGCATGGTGAAGCCTCCTGCAATCGGAGCAGCATCAGAGCAACATCGTCCCAAGCTGATGTACCTGTTTTCAGCATGGTAAACAGCAGACAGAAGCTCCCACCTTGTCACAACATCCCTGGACAGATCCCTTCTCACCAGACAACCTGCCAGCCAGTTCACCATGTCCTGGAGAAAAGGAACATCATGTGTGGCTTCCTAATTCTGAAACCAGGCAAAGGAAGAGGGGAGTATGTGTGGGAGGGGATGAGGAGCCTCTGTGTCTGTTCAAACCCTTGAAAACACCCTGAAAACAAAACAAAAAACAATTAGGATTTTTCTTTTAAGAGATGCATCTCTACCTATGAATTGAAGGGGCAGGCCAGAAAGCCAGCCTTGTCCTGGGCTGCATCCTCAGAAGACGGGCAGCAACGAGAGGGTGGGGATTCTGCCTCTCTGCTGTGCTTTGGTGAGACCCCACCTGCAGAGCTGCCTCCAGCTCTGGGGTTCCCAACATGAGAGGGATGTGGAACTGCTGGAGTGAGTCCAGAAGAGACACAAAGATGCACCAAGGGCTGGAGCAACATCTGCCCTGGAGCCAGGCTGGGAGAGCTGGGGGTGTTCACCTGGAGAAGAGAAGGCTCCAGGGAGACCTGAGAGCTCCTTGCAGTGCCTAAAGGGGCTCCAGGAGAGCTGGAGAGGGACTGGGGACAAGGGATGGAGGGACAGGACAAGGGGA
>JAWWMP010000033.1:2347244-2361287 GCA_035047865.1 Dendrocincla tyrannina
TTGTTCCCTGTGAGGGTGGGCAGGCCCTGGCACAGGGTGCCCAGAGAAGCTGTGGCTGCCCCTGGATCCCTGGAAGTCTGGAAGTGTCCAAGGCCAGGTTGGACGGGGCTTGGAGCAACCTGGGCTAGTGGAAGGTGTCCCTGCCCAGGGCAGAGGGTGGAACAGGATGATCTTCAAGGTCCTTTCCAACCCAAATTATTCTGTGAAAGGGCTTTGGTCTGAGGTGGGATCAGGCCTTAGAAAGCCAGACTGAGCAATGTCTTCTTGCCACCAGTGGAGATGGCGTGTGAGCTGGGAGCTGGCCCCAGGCACGGTCCAGCTGAGCAGGAGCATTTGGTTGCAAATCAGAGAATCATACAGTGTTAAGGGTTGGAAGGGACCTTAAAGATCATCTAGTCCCAACCCCCTCTGCCATGGGCGGGGACTTCTCCCACTAGTCCAGGTTGCTCAAGAGCTTATCCATCCTGGCCTTGAACACTTCCAGGGGTGGGGCAGCCACAGCTTCTCTGGGCAACCTTCTTGCAGGACAGGGCTGCCAAATGTGAGCAGTGTCACTCGGGAGCTGCTGGTCATTTGACAGGACATCCACACCCCAAAGCAGCAGAGACGCTCCCGCTGCTGCACCGCAGAGCACCCGGGGGCTGCAGTGGGAGGGTCTCTGGATGGCCCCAGCCCTGCTGCTCAGTGCTTCAGTATTTCAAGTATGGGGGTTGGTTGGGGCATTATTTTAGGAGTGATTGAGCCTGAAACCTTGGTCTGCCATGTCTCCATCCATGGTGGGCTTCTGCTCTGACTGCTGAGATTCCCTCGACTCAAAACTGGTATGTGGCTTTGCACAGAAGGGCCAGAAGAGAAGGAGATGGGCAACAAGGATAATTAAAGAAATGGAGTAGTTTCCACCCAAGGAACAACTAAAGAGTCCACAATGCTTCACCCAGGGCAGGAAATGACAAGGGAATAAGACAGAAGGCAAGAAAAGCGAAGTTTTTGCCAGGTCAGAGAAGTCTGGGAGGATCTTCATGAGGACAATGAGAGATCTATGATTCTATGATGAGATGAATCACTGACATAAGAATTCTCTCCAGCCCCTTCTCCTGGGGCTGAGTGCAGGCCTGGTTACTGGAGGCACACCAGCAACATATAGTACTTTTTTCCCCATCAAAAGCAACTGAAATGTTTTGGCCAGAATTTGCTGGTTTTCTCATGAGTTTTCACTGTGATTCTGTCCCCAGAAGAGAATGTTTCATGTGCTGTGGGTAATGTTTGACAGCAAAGGAAAATGGGGACCTCCAAAGGCCAGTGTCTGGAAATCTTCATCATGGAAGACCGACCTCATTTATAATTACAAATACACATAGTTTTGTAAAATTACATGTCCCAGCCAGCTCTGAGGGCAATTACTCAAAGTTGCCCCTTTCTTTCCTGAAAGCACTGGTGATTTATTTATGGGGAAAATTATTTTATACCCTCAGGAGAATATAAGGGTGTTGCTGTTGCCCTCTAAGATGTCTTTAGGTCCTGCCCACCCCAGGAACAGCGATAGAGCTTTGCATCAGCAGGCACGGGGGCAAGCACTGGAATATCAGGGAAGGGAGAAGAGGAATGGTTTCAGTGTTACAGATTCCTGTGTAAAACAGAGACTAAAGCACATCTTCAGAATGATTGAGCAAGGACACTGCTCATTACGTAAGGTTGTTGGGGGCAAAAAATAGGCTGATTTACATTTTTATAGGAAATAAAAGGAGGTCTGTGGGTGACATTGCACCTTCCACTGAGAATGTCAGCATGAGATAAGTGGGCATCAAAGGGAAGGGTAACCATTTTCCCGCGGGGACAGAGTCCATCCCAGAGAGCTGAGTCTGGGAGAAAAGGGCTTTTTAAAGACCATTTTTTGTCACCATAATGAATACACTTTGTTAGCACAATAGGCCTTGATGCAAGGCTGCTAGTTGTCAGGTGTGCTGGTTCCTGTGAGTTTTGGTGAAGCTTTGGGTGGCAGGAAAACTGGACTGCCTCTGTTTTGTGGACGTGGTGTTTTCAGGGCAGGAATTTCAAGCAGGAGAGGTCGATGTGCTTTTCAGGAGCAGGGGGAGTTTTTCAGTGTCCGTCAGAGCGGGCTGGGGTTCAGTGATACTTTAATTCCCAACGAGTTGCCTGGTGGGTTTTTGCCTGGTGGGTTTTACCCTGGTTTCAGGTTGGTGGCCCTCTGAGATTGTCTCTGCCGTGCTTCAGATCCGAGGCTGTCTGGCAGAACAATTCCGGTTGCTCAAAAGCGCCGATTAGCATAAATGAAGGAGTGGGTGAAACGTTCATTATATTGCCTACTGTCATGTTTGTGTACCAGATTTTGTTACCATCTGTCATTTCTGTTTTCTTGTTGTTGCCAAAAGTTGTCATTCTGAATGGAGGGTGGAGACGTATCTTCAAAAGCCAACAGGAGATAATTTTAGGTACTTTAGAGCTCGTGTGTTCCGTGCTGGGTGTCAGCAGCCCGCACGTACATCAGCCTCACGCAGCTTTGGGAAAATCTGGGCAGTGGTTTAGTTAAAGGAGTTTTGAAAATCATTGCGGTCATGCAAAGGCACAAGATTCTCAGCTCTTGTCATTTAAGAAGAGTATCTGGTCCTTGCCATTGCATAGAAAAGCTTGCAAATAAAATATGTTTTCCCTAATGTTAAAAAAAAAATAGAGAATACAAAGAAGGGGGTATGTAGCGACATCAGGGTGTTAAATCCCAAGCTCCTCCCCAGAGACCTGACCGAGGGAAGCGACAGCTCTGCAGCATCCCCAGATGATTTCCAGGGATGTGAATGTCCCAGGGAGGGAAGCTGGACAAATTCAACCTTGAAGCGAGGTGCAGCTCTCTGGCAGTGACAGTCGCTGTGCGCTGCGACAGCGGGAGAGGGGAGTGGTGCCCGTGCTGGGGCTTGCAGCCTGTAAAGCAGAATTAGCTCCTTTGCCACTGCACGTCTGTAATTCAGTGTCTGGGAGGAAGGGCTCAGCCTGCACGTGGGGAGCTGGGAGGGGAAGCCACGAGGATTTCTTGCCTTGCCCAAGTGCTGTGAGCTCGCTCAGTGGGAGAGCTCAGTGCCCTGTGCCAGCCCGGGGTGCCTCGAGTGTCCCCCTTCCTTCAGGCTGGTGCTGTGAATTTTTAAACCCTCCCTGGCAATGCTGGGGCTTCCCATCTTATGGGACAGTAGCTCTTCTCTCCTGAGGCTTTAATCTGACCTGAGTGACAGGGCTCCGTGCTTACCTGAAATGCTGTGACTTGTGGCATCCAAAAATACAGAAAAAATTATCTGTTGGCTTCGACTGGACTTGAACTCCAGAAGACACAAAGCCAGACAGTTTGGGGCTGTATTTTTCTTGGTTTGGACACAGCCAATGATGCAAGTTCATAACCAAAGCCCTGAGGATGTCTCAGTGTCACAGTGGGAACTCACCCTGGCGTGGGGGTGCAGGGGAGAGGTGGAGAAGGAAGAGATGGAGCTGCCATTGCTCTGGAAGAGGCAGAGATCATTCTGGGCATCTCCGATGGAAGGCTGGGGGGAGACCAGGGCCATGTGATGACTGCAGTGGTTACTGGTACTGCTTTGCAGATGCCTCAGGGGATCTGTGTTCTGCACCTTGCAGTGCCTACAGCGGCTCCAGAGAGCTGGAGAGGAGAGGGACTTTGGACAAGGGCCTGGAGTGCCAGGACAAGGGGCAGTGCCTTCCCACTGCCAGAAGGCAGGGTTAAATGGGATACAGAAAGAATCCTTCCCTGGGAGGGTGGGCAGGCCGTGGCACAGGGTGCCCAGAGAAGCTGTGGCTGCCCCTGCATCCCTGGAAGTGTCCAAGGCCAGGTTGGACGGGGCTTGGAGCAACCTGGGCTAGTGGAAGGTGTCCCTGCCCATGGCAGGGGGTGGAACAAGGTGAGCTTTAAGGTCCCTTCCAACCCAAACCAGTCTATGGCTTCATGAAAATCCTGTATTTTACAGAGTCTTTGGCTGCTTTTATAATACAGGTTTGAGGTAACAGCTCTGTCCTGCTTTAACACTTCAATAATGTAAATTACCTTTCCTAGGCTGAATTCTCCCCTATTTTCTCTCTCCCAGGAGGTAACTGTACAAAGCCCACAACCAAATTCCACACGGGCATTCCAGGATGCTGCGAGCGTCACTGACAGTTGGTGTGGAGAGGTTGGGTCTGGGTTTGTTTCACAAGTGTGAAATAAATTTTGGAGCTCTCATATTTAAACCAGCCCAGTAACTTTCCCTAAATAAGCACCAAATGTTGTCCTGTGTAGAGGAGCCTGGCAGGCAGCTGAGAAGCCTTCAGGTAAGCAGGGAGATGGGGGCTTGGGCCACGGGGAGTGGAGCTGACCTGACAGAGGGGCCAAACTGGTTGCTTAGGGGCTTGTTTAATAGGTGTGACCATACACTGGATGTGGGGGTGGCTGGGGACTGAGCAGTGATGGCGCCTCCAGGCTGGGTGATTTGGAGCTCCACTGCCCTGCTAAGCACCAGGCTGGTATAAGCTTTAATGGCTGATGAGAGGCAGGAAGAAAAGCATGGAAAAAGGGGGTTTCTCAGCACCCAATGTGCTGCAAGACCGGAGCACAGAGCACATCGACAGCCAAAGTGTTGAACAACACGTGGCAGGAATTGAGCATCGTGCCCAAGGGGGACTGCTGGGGCTGAAAATTTAATCCTGATATAATTAGAGACAGCTCACACAGCAAAACTGTGGAGTCATGAGTCAGGGGGTGAGATGCCACCAGTGTCAAGTCTTGCAGGAATGGGACAGGAGTGATGTGTGCAACAATCTTCTGCCCCATGCATAAAAGAATGGAGCAATATCCTGAGAGAAGGGGGAAGGTTTCTCTGTCCACCCAGAGAGGTGTTTGGCCTTGAGGAACTTCAGTATCATGTCCAATCAAGGACACAAAATCTAAACAAATTAAAATGCATCTGGAGGGATGTGCAGGTACATTAAAAGAGCTTCCTGACCTTTGCAGGGATTGTTTTATACCCTGGAGCATGACATTTTATTACTCCCAACTTCTACATAATTTATCATAGAAAAATATTATTTTGGCTATAAAATTATTCACCTTCGTTTAAGTCCAGCAATAGCATTTAACTTTCTGTTCCTTTTTTAAACTGATTTCCCCAGAAAAATTACTTACTGTGCCAAGACATTCCTTGGGCTCTAAATTTCCCTGCCATTAATGTCACGGAATGGGACATCACCACTGGGAGGGTGATCATTTCTGTGATAACCTTGAAAGCAACAGAGTGGAGCTCCTCACTGGAGTCATTCTCCCGCAGATTTTCCAGTGGAAATGATCCCAGGTTTTCCTGTGGTGATTATTACCACCACCATAGTCACTTTGCTGCCCTGCTCTGATCCCCTTAACCTGAACAGGCTGGCCAGAGAGGCTGGGGCTGCCTCACCCCTGGAAGGGTTCAAGGTCATGTTGGACGGGGCTTGGAGCAACCTGGTCCAGTGGAATGGGGTGGAATGAGCAGGGAGTGGAATGAGATGAACTTTAAGGTCCGTTCCAACCCAAACCAGTCTGTGATTCCATGATTCTGTGAGCTAAAAGCCACAATGATAATTATTTCTACTTTCACCTGAGCCCATTATTTAGGCACTATGCAAACTTATGGCAAAAGGTGATCTTTGCTGAAAAAAGGTTTTCCAGCTAAAGCCCTCGTGCTGTGATGGGAAAAACTCTGGACTGAATCAGCAGGAAGGGTTTGGGTCTGTCTCTGTGCTGGGCACATGGGAGATTCCAGGTGTGATTCAGGCGGCTGAAACAAGGTGAGAGGAGGGATGCAAGATGCATCCAGTGGGGTGCATGAGAGCCAGACCATACCCCAGGAGCAGTCTGAGAGAGCCACAGGGCTGCAGGAATAGTGGAGCCTTTAAACTGATTGTTGCCATAACAAGAAAAAATAAGGAATTTAGTTTGAATCAAACTGATGTGAAAAATTCAGTCAGGGAAATGTTGGTGCATTGATGTATTTTGGTCACTTTGTCCTTTCTTACTCCATTTACTTTCTCCATTTCAGAGGTAAATTTGTTTTCAAAGCTTTGCTCACACAGCATGGAAATTAAGTGTTTTCTTTATCAATTAACAGATCAGAAGGTTTCAGTGCTTTCCAAATTCCAGAAGGTGAAGCCTCAGGGGGTTTCTGAGTCCTCACTGAATCCCTGAATACACCAGAGTTGCCCCCCTGAATAAGGTAGTTTTTCACAAACTTGTTATCTGCTAGAAAAAGGGGGGAAAGAGCCATCATCATCTGACTTGTGGGGCTGGGCCAGGTCCCACTTTCCACTGATCCCAAACCAGACAGCACTGAGCTCTGAACTCTGTGGAAGTTGCCCCTTTTTGTCCAAAACAAGGAAAGGATGCTTGTGGTGGAGGAAGAGAGAGGGTGGAGGCACAAAAAGGCAGTTAATGTATTCCCCCTGTTAGCCCAGCTCACTGTGCTCCCTGCCCTGATGAATATTGAAGAATTTCATACAAATTGGAACTGGTTCAGCAGGACAGTTTTCCAGAAAGGCTTCCTGGTCACCGCTGGGGGCCCTTTCCTCCACGGAGGAGTGCACAGTCCATGGGAAGGAATTCTTGGCTGTGAGGGTGGGCAGGCCCTGGCACAGGGTGCCCAGAGAAGCTGTGGCTTCCCCAACCCTGGAAGTGTCCAAGGCCAGGTTGGACGGGGCTTGGAGCAACCTGGGCTAGTGGAAGGTGTCCCTGCCCATGGCAGGGGGTGGAACAAGGTGAGCTTTAATGTCCCTTCCAACCCAAACCAGTCCATGATTCTGTGATGGCACATGGCAGTGCCTGGGCAAGGCTGCACCTTTCCCCAAGACCTTGGGCAGCATTAACCCTTGGAGCCTAAGACAGATGAGGGACCTCTCTACCACCTAAAAGCAAAGCATTTCACAGTTGGCTTTTAACCCAGGTGATACAAGAGGCTTACACTGCAAAAGAGCTTGGAGTTGCTCTCTGGGTGACTCTGGGAGTTCAACAGAGTCTTTAATAAGAAATAAAGTTTTTTAAGAGTTGAACCCACAGCTAAAGGCTAAAGGTTGGTGGGGGAGCCAAGATTAACATTGACAAGGTATGGAGAGTTTCCCAGGAATGATGCTACTAGAGATCACCAAGGCCTTGCACTGAAACCATGACTGACTCCGAGAAGAGACAGAGGGACAGGCAAGGCTGAGTGGAGCAGGAGGAACTTCAGAGCCGCACTCTTGTAGCTGCCTCCTCTCACCATGACAGAGCAGAGCAGGGAAAAAAGCCACCAGTGTCCTCGTGGCCTGGCTTTGCAGTGGCTCAGCAGAGATTTCCACATAGGATGGTGCTGGGCCTACGAGCTTGGGCAGGGTTTTCTTGGGAACACCAGATTTTGCTGCAGCAAAAAATAAGGACTGTCAGCCAGAACACAAGGAGGGCGTTTCCAAATGTCATCCCAGACACTTACGTGGAAGTCACAGCATTGCTGTGAGCACTGCTACCAGTAAAGAAATGAAAGCTCTATGCAGAGAGAGGAAAAAACCTGAACTATGAGATTTATAGTTATGAATTACTTCCACAAAAGACATGTCCAGTGTGTCCAAGTGAGTTAATAAATGCTTGGGTGGCCCTGGATCAAAAGCAGCAATGCTTAGTGTGGTCAGACATGCTGAGCCCTTGATCACAGAATCATAGAATAGTTTGGGTTGGAAGGGACCTTAAAGCTCATCTCATTCCAACCCCTGCCATGGGCAGGGACACCTTCCACTATTCCAGATTGATCCAAGCCCCGTCCAACCTGGTCTTGAACATTTTCAGGGATGGGGCAGCCACAGCTTTTCTGGGCAAGCTATGCCAGGGCCTCCCACCCTCACAGGGAGGATTTTTTCCTAATATCTAATCTAAACCCACTGACTGTCAGTTTGAGCCCATTCCATCTTTTCCTGTCACTCCATGCTCTTGTAAAGTCCTACCCCATCCTTCCCATACGTTCCCTGCAGGTACTGGCAGGTACTGACCTTGTCTCTGCGGTGCCATGGTGGAAAGAGCAGAGGGCAGAAATGGGTGAGGAGGAATCTGAGACACCTTTCAAGGGATGAGGAATCCCCCAAGCCCCCAGATCTGAAGATGCTGACATGCCAGTGCTCTGAGCAGAAGGAGAGAACAGGAGCATGAATGGAGTGAGGCACGAGCCTCGTGGGAAGGACGAGGTCTTTCTCCAACACATGGATCCTGTGGGGAGCCAGAGGGGGATGTGAGCAGTTCTCGCTGCTGGAGTTCACAGTTCAGCACCTCAACTTGGGCTGCCTTTCATGTGGGATTCAGCTCATGCCAAGCTCTGAGCAGCCACCCCTGAGGAGCTTGGGAATGCCCCCTCCTCCTGATGGTGTCATAGGGAAGGCCAGATCTTTAACTGAGGGACAAGGCAGAGAGGTGGGAAACACTGAAATCTTCCCATCACAAATGGCCCGAGTGTATCGATGGGTATCCTGCCTTTCTGTGTGCTCAGGGAAGGGATCTTTCACCATAATCTGCACTGGGAAAAAAGTTTTGTGTCTTTCTCTTGGCCCTTGTTGGCTGAAACCACCCCTAAACCACTAATTGCAACTGCTAAAAGGGAGATAGCAGACATGAAACTTGCCCAGATTACCCAGATTACTGTTTTATGGCTAGAAATATGATTTTTAAACTGACTGTGGGGCAGGATGTGAGCTGGTGTCAGGTGGATGAGAAACCATAATGTAGTACAGCCCAAAGAAAGACATTTTTCATAGCAGTTTGACTTTAAAAATAAAGATAAATGGACTGTTGTCTCCCAGACAGAGTGCAAACTACGATTTATGAAGCAACAACCCAGGATGAGAGTGCTAAAACAGGTTTAGACAGACTTTTCTTAATAGTTTGTCAGGCATGGCAAAAATACAGGCCAACTCCAGCAAAAAGGCTTCACATTTGGGACATAAGAAAGAAGAACCCCTCAGAGTGACAGATTTGATTATGCTGATGACAGGAGACTACGTGTTTCTCCTGAACTGTTATTCTCACTTCTGTGAGGCAGCCTTACTTGTTACATGGGGGAATCCTCCACATCCGAGTGGTGCCTGTGGAGAGGGTGGGCTTGCCAGATGATAGATAGGAATTTGAGCAGTTCACAGTAATGTCCAAGCCCGCATCCAGTCCCCGCTAGACTCTTTCAACGAAGAGGTAGGAAATGAATTAATGAATATATACTGAAAAGCAGAGCAGAACCAGAATCAGATCTGAGCAGTGCTTGATAGCATTAGATGACAGGATGGCACTTAGAGAACTTGTTTAGCCATCTGCAAACACTTCTTTTGCATCAAATGAAGCGAGGAGACCCTTTGGGACACGCATGAGGCTCCGCAGCCCACGGAGCTGAGGGTTTGCAGAAGTGCAAAGACGTACAGCTAAACACAAAGCAGGGCTGTGATTGCAGTCCTGGGTTACCACCACTTCCTGAACACCATGGAATTCACACATACAATGGAAATCAGAAGCCAGAAACCAGTTATTTCACAGAAAGTTGCTCCACAATCCCATGAGTGCAGGGCGTGTGTAACCAGACGTGCTTGGAGAAAGAAGAGGCAGCACCTTCTGCAGCAGCCAAGGGGAGAGGAGGCAACAGGCTCTGGGCTTCTCTTTTCCCCTAGGACAGCTTTGGCAGCACACAGGGGTAGTATGGCTGGGTGCTGAGACATAACATTACCAGGAAAAACAAGAGCCCCATGCCCAATGGGAACTGCTGTGGTGATGCCACGGTGACTACAAGTTACAGGGCAGAGCTCCTCAGAAGTTATTCAAACACTGCTAATTGTTTGGCTGTGAGGTTTTGAGGTCACAAGCTATAGAAATGATACTTCCATGTTTTGGGTGGGGAAGGAAGGTAGGATCTTGGGAACTGTGTCTTTAAGCAGCTTAGTTCTGGAGACAGGAAGTCTGGCTATGGGCTGCAGCAGTGCAGATTTTATTATGCAATTTCTCTTGGAACTAGTCCCTGAATAAAGGAGTTATCCATTAAGCACCTGCTTCACCCTGCCCCCTGAGCACCGTGGGTGAAGGCCTCGGGAAGCCCAGCAAGGGCTTAGCCATCAGCTGAGGCAGCAGGGAGCCCTGCACCGGGGTCCAGACTGGGAATCCTGGTGTGTTTGTTGCACAGTGTCTTTCAAAGAGTTTCTTTTCACAAAATGCTCCTACTCTGTTTGAGCTCGTTCTGTTTGGCATTACCAGTGGGTGAGGCATCTGACTCCTGCAGTACTGATACCAAAGGGCTGTGGTACCCTGGGCACTGAGGAACTCTTAGGGTTTTTGGGTATTTAATCACAGCCCTGTTTCCAGGGGCAGTGGGTAACAGCCAAAGTTCACCTTTCCCTCCTGCCATCAACCTGGTGCTGTTCTGATCTCAGGGCAAGGGTCAACTGAGGCCATCCTGAAGGGCCATCATGCCACGGGGAAGCTGCAGGACTCAGCAGCAATAGGATCCTCCTCCTCTGCCCCTACTGCCTGGGGAAGAGGATTCCCTCCTTCCACAGCACCTCCTTCCCCTCCCACCCTGTTCCTGGGACTCCCAGCCCCACTCTGATTTCCCCAGCATGGCAAGCCTGGCACTTGCTGTAAAGATGGAGCAGCTCTCCCAAGGAATGGAAGAGGAATCACAGCCTCCATCTGCCCTCTGGTCTGCTCCCCACTCCCAGTGCTGAGTACATGGCATTTCCCTCACAGGCCCCGACACAGCGGCTCGTGCCACAGCGGTGGGGCTGTCAGGGTCCCTTGCTCAGCAGCTGTGTGGTCAGAGTCACAGTACTGGTGTGACACCGCTGTGTTGCCCAGCACCAGGCAGCATGGACAGCCTCTGGAGCCAGGCAGTAGCTGTGAGACCACTCAGGATGTGTCCCCAGTGGTAAATCTGCATCCTGATTTCATGCCAGAGCTGCAGAGTTGGAGCAGCAGCAGGGAAGGGGAGCTAAGTGGTAGGGGGCTCCTGGTGTCAGCTGTTCCAGCAATTCTGTGAGTGACTTAATCATAGAATCACAGATTAAGCTGGTTTGGGTTGGAGGAACCTTAAAGCCCGTCTCATTCCACCCTCCTGCCCTGGGCAGGGACAGCTTTCACTGCTCCAGGGTGCCCAGGTTGTAAAGGGAAAGGAGTGATCCAAGCTGCAGTTCAAAATACACCAACCAAACTTGTTAAAAACTCCAAGCAGCAGCCAGCAAAGGGCACTGCTCTCCTCAGCTGTGCCTGACAGTCTGACCCCATTCCCACCCACAGCAAAACATCTTCCCTTAACCTAAACAGGGATAAATGCCTTGTATCACAGTAAAACACTGCTGGACAAGAGCTGTTGCTCTCGTGTCTGCAGCCACTGTGAGACACTGAACCCTGTCCCACACTGAGACATCCTGAAACAGATGGGAACTCGCTGGTTTTGAAGGAAATTAAAGCAGGCATAACCAGGGAGCCCTTACTTGTGTAACTAATGAGTAATACAGTGATAGAAGCAGAGGCCTGTAAGAGACCTCCATGTGATTCCAGCCAGACCTTAGCAAGGACAGGCACCATGTAAATAAATACAGAATTTGCAAGTAAATGTAATGAAATGCATGTAAATGTAGAAGTAAATGTAATGAATTCGAGTTTTGCAGTAAACAAAAGGCAGACTTACTCTTTGCGAAGGAAGATAGATCTCCTTTAAACCAACACATTATTGCTGATGAACCCACCTCAGCTTATGGAGCTCATCAGCACACCCTGGGGATTGTCTCAGTGCCTTTCTCCAGCCTCTCCTCCCGGTGTGGTTGCCCTTCGAGGGCATTCCAACATGAAGGCGATGAAAACAGCCCCAAGCAACCAGTTTGGGTACAGGGAGCTCTGGTGCCACACGGGGCTTATACGACCTGCTTCTCAGGTTGGGAACCAGTATGGAAATCCATGGAAGTGTACGAGCTCCAGTCTCCTAAACCTGTTTTGGGCTGGGAAGGTCTGTCTAGACAGAGCACAAGGTGTTTGTAAAGCGAGGCTGGGTTTGTTGTGAGAGTGGGTCAGCTCTGAGGGCATGAGGGGGGTACTGAGGGGGGAGCTTGGCAGTAGAGGCAATGAGGGGGACATTAAGAGGGGATATTTGTGGTGAGACTGTGAGGGGAAACTGAGAGGGGAGACTGGGGTGGGTTGCTGTGAGGGAAGACCAAAAGGGGGCATTTTGTAGGAGGACTGAGAAGGGAAACTGGGGGAAATAGGGGTGACTGAGAAGAGGTGCTGTGAGGGGCATCCTTGGTGGGACCGAGAAGGGAGACTCAAGTGGGGATTGTGAGGGGGCATTGAGCCATCTACGGTGGGACTGAGGGGAGAAGGAGGGAATGTGGGGGTACCGTGAGGGGGACACTGAGACATCTGAGGGGACACTGCGAGGGAGGCACTGGGACATCTTAGGGGACATGAGGAGCATGGGGAGGGGACACTGTGAGGAGAGCACTGGGGCATCTGAGGGGACATGGGGAGGAGACACCGTGAGGGGGGCACTGGGGCATCTGAGGGGACACGGGGAGGAGACACCATGAGGGGGGCACTGGGACATCTGAAGGGACGTGGGGGGGGACACCGTGAGGGCGGCGCTGAGGCATCTGAGGGGACACCGTGAGGGGCAGCTCAGTGTACTGCCCCAGGAGCCCCGAGGCTGAACCCCTCGGACGGGGCCGGGCACCGTCTGTGGGGCTGGGGGGTGATGGTGCTGAGGTGAAGGGTCCGACAGACTCCCCGTCCCCTCCATCCCCGAGTCCCCTCAGCCGATCAGCCGAGGAGGGCTCCGGGCACGGTCTGTGGGGCGGAGGGGCCGCCGGACCCTTCACCTTCACCACCTCCGTCCCCGAGTCCCTCTCAGCTGGGCTGTGGTGGCAGTGAAGGGGCCGGCAGCACCCCCGTCCCCTCCATCTCCGGGTATCCCCTCAGCGGATCAGCCCAGCACGGCTCCGGGTACGGTCTGTGGGGCTGGGGGGTGGTGGGGATGGTGGTGAGGTGAAGAGTCCGGCGGGCCTCCCGTCCCCTCCATCCCCTCAGCCCAGCCCGGGATACGGTCTGTGGGGCCGAGGGGCGGCCGGACCCCTCACTTTCCCCCTCCATCCCGTCATTCCCTCATCCCAGGTCGGCCCCGGGTACGGTCTTTGGGGCGGAGGGGCCGCCGGACCCTTCACTTTCCCCCTCATCCCCTCATCCCAACCCGGCCCCGGGTACGATCTGTGGGGCGGAGGGGCTGCCGGACCCCTCACTTTCCCCCTCATCCCCTCACTTTCCCCCTCATCCCAGTTCATCTCCGGAGTGCGGTTTTTGGGGCCGAGGCGCTGCCGTACCCCCTACTTTCCCCCTCCATGCCTTCACTTTCCCCCTCATCCCAGGTCGGCTCCGGGTACGGTCTGTGGGGCGGAGGGGCCGCCGGACCCCTCACTTTCCCCCTCAGCTCAGCCCGGCCCCGGGTACGGTCTGTGGGGCCGAGGGGCGGCCGGACCCTTCACTGTCCCCCTCCTGTCCTCTTCATCCCCTCATCCCAGCATGGCTCCGGGTACGGTCTGTGGGGCGGAGGGGCGGCCGGACCCCTCACTTTCCCGCTCGTGCCCTCACTCTCCCCCTCATCCTCTCATCCCAGGCTGGCCCCGGGTACGGCCTGTGGGGCGGAGGGGCCGCCGGACCCCTCACTTTCCCCCTCATCCCAGGTCGGCCCCGGGTACGGTCTGTGGGGCCGATGGGCGGCCGGACCCCTCACTTTCCCCCTCAGCTCAGCCCGGCCCCGGGTACGGTCTGTGGGGCCGAGGGGCGGCCGGACCCCTCACTTTCCCCCTCATCCCCACCCGGCCCCGGGTACGGTCTGTGGGGCCGAGGGGCGGCAGGACCCTTCACTGTCCCCCTCCTGTCCTCTTCATCCCCTCATCCCAGCATGGCTCCGGGTACGGCCTGTGGGGCGGAGGGGCGGCCGGACCCCTCACTTTCCCGCTCGTGCCCTCACTCTCCCCCTCATCCTCTCATCCCAG
>JAWWMP010000033.1:2361387-2456374 GCA_035047865.1 Dendrocincla tyrannina
GGGCGGGGGCCGGGGCGCAGCCGCCGCCGCCGCCGCCGCGGAGGGGAGGGGACGGGGCGAGGCGAGGCGAGGGGGGCCGGAATGCGCCCCGAGTGACGGCCTGAGCCGCCATCCGGGCACCGCGGCGGGGGCAGCGCCCGGGAGGAGCGCGGCCGGCAGGGAGGGGGCGCTGGGCCCTGCGCTCCCCGCCCCGAGCCCTCCTCCCTGCGGCCTGCGGCGGCCCGGCATGGGGGAGCGGGGGCGGCCGGCCGGGCACTGAGCGGCGCTGTTGGGTTCCCGAGCGCCGGAGGAGCGGGGACAGCGAGCTCGGCGCACCCCCCCTTCTCCTCCTGCCCGGCCTCCTCCTCCTCCTCCTCCCCCTCCTCCTCCCGGCAGCGATCGCCGGCCCCGCCGCCTCGGCCGCCATGGCGGAGAACTTACTCGACGGGCCGCCCAACCCCAAGCGAGCCAAGCTCAACTCGCCGGGCTTCTCCGCCAGCGATAGCACAGGTAAGGCCACGGGGGCGGCTCGGGCGGGGCCCCACCGCCCTTCCCTTCCCTCCCCGTTCCCCCCGGCCCCAGCGCTAGGCCCGGCGAGGCCCGCGGGCCCGCCCGGCGCGGGTGGGTTGGGCCTCCCGCAGCCGAAGTTACCGGGCGGGACCCGCACGCCAAGTACCGTCCCGGCTATAAATAGCGGTTGGAAGAGGCGGGTTTTTGTTTTTTTTTTTTCTTTTTTTTTTCCTCTTTTTTTTTTTTTGGAGTTGGGGTTTCCCTTGTTTTCCTCTGTCGTCTTCCGTCTTAGCTCTCCCCGGGTTTGGATGATGGGGGTGCACAAGTGAGTGGGGTGCGGGGAGGGAAGGAGAAGGGCCAGGCGCCGACCGTTCTGCTTGTTGTAGAAGCGTGGAATGGCCTGGGTTGGACGGGACCTTAAAGCTCATTCCGTTCCACCCCCTGCCATGGCAGGGACACCTTCCACTAGCCCAGGGTGCCCCAAGCCCCGTCCAGCCTGGCCTTGGACACTTCCAGGGCTGGGGCAGCCACAGCTTCTCTGGGCACCCTGTGCCAGGGCCTGCCCACCCTCACAGGGGAGAATTCTTGATATGTAATCTAAATCTAACCTCCTTCAGCTTAAAGCTCAAGGTGGCTTCTTGGAAAGGTGATCAAGGTTTCTATCTACTCCTGAAGACCCACATATTACCCACAGCTAAGAGCCCTACCCAGGCCCTTCCACTGGGCCCCTACATACGACACCTGACGGAATAAAAACTCCCTAATAGCTTCTTAATCATAGAATGCTTTGGGTTGGAAAGAACCTTAAAGACCTTTTAATTTCACCCCCCTGTTAATATTTTGCTTTTTTTCTCCCTCCCCACCTGTGACTCAGTTTTGAGGCGCTTGGCTCAAACAGTTCCTTTAAAACCCAAACGACTTGCAGATAATAATTGAAGCTGGGGGGGTTGGTTGTGTGATGAAATGCCCGGCGGGGCAGCAGTGGGGTCTGTGTGTCGTGCAGGGTTTCCAGCGTGCTTTTTCCTTCGGTTGTGATGGGTTTGTAGGTAATAAGGTGCATCAAAATGTTTCATTTGCAGCAAGCGCGTGCCCGTTGTAAATACACACGCGTGTGTGTGCGTGTGGACTGATGTCTCGCGGTGCTCCCACTGTTTCAATCACTGAAACGGTGGTTTCAGGGGAACACAAAGTGTGTTGGACTCGCATTTCTGCTTTCAGAGATTAATGAATCTTGTGAAAGGGACAGTGATAAGTCAATCACGCTATTCCTGCTGTGTTTTCACAGACTGAAAAAAATTACGATTTATTATTGAGCTGATAAATTCTGTGGGTTTTTTTCGGCTTGCTCAATCTGCGTTTGGCAAGAGTTTATAGATGCTTCGGTCCTTTAGGGCTTTTTATGGTATCTTTGGCTTCTCAGCCTGCAAATAGATGAAACAAGTGAGAAAGAAACAGTATCGAGAGTAAGAATTGGCAGAGTATCTAGGTGAGGTCTTGTGATTGAACCACTTTAATCCCTTTCATGGAACAGTGCAGTGTAGAGGAGGCTGATACACAAGTTGCTGCAAAATGCTGCACAGTAACTCACGAGAAATACAGTTTTTCTCTAAGTCTTCAGCTAGACATTTTGGGCTCTCCTGGTAGCCAGTGAAAGGTGTTTGAAGAGGTGTCTTGGGTTTGGGGTTTTTTTTCCTTCTTTTTTGAAGTTCACTTGGTCTGCTCTGGAATGCCTCAGTCTTAATTACGTCCTGTTCAGCAAGTTCTCGTGTCTCGGTGAGCTCCGTGCAGTGCTGGATGTGTGAACTCCAACATCTGCAGAAAGTTCTGCAGGGCTCAGGGGGCCTCTGGGCACAGGGACAGCGGACCCGGAGCTGTATTTTGGACAAATGTGTCTGTGGAGTTCTGTCGTCGTCCCGGTGTTCCACAGGCAAAAATATGTCTCAGCTGAGAGTGCGGGTGATGTTTGTTCACTCAGAGATTTTTCTAGGAAAAGCACTTCCAGGTCTGTTGCCAGCAGTTAGTGCTGCTTGTCGAAGGATCACTGGTCATTTCTGTGCATTGTAGCAGGTGGTACAAATAGTTTGAGTAGTGATTGCTGTCTAAAACTTACTCCTGGACCTAAACCAGGCTGCTCTGGTGCCGAGGCTTAAATGGAAAAGTTCTGTTGCAGCCTGGAGAGTGGCCTTTGTGAACAGAGGAGCTTGGGGAGGCAGGTTTGAGGCTCGTTCCCTGGACGAGCAGCGAGTTGTGTGTGGGTGCCCAGCACTGTGGTTGCAGTGTAACCCCGCACCCTTGGGTGCTGTGGCTGCTGGGGCCGTGCCTTCAGAGCCACTGGGATGGGCCTGGCTGGGCCGTGCTGCTGCTGAGCAGTTCAGCTGCCAGCCCAGCCTGCCAGTGCTCCTACCCGAGGGTCTGATGGCAGCCCTGAGCTCGGCAGAAAGCAGCTTCTCCTCCTTGTTTATATTTCTCTCCATGCTTTGATGCGGTGGTGTTAAGCAACTCCTTTTGTCAGGGTAAGTTTTAGCTGTCTTTAATCTTTCTGATAAAAATAGCTCCTCAGCTTACCCGGGCAAAGTTTGTGCCGTTGAAATTGGTCTGCTTACGTTCTGAAAATGCAGCCTTTCCTGTGAAACCCAAGCAGCCAAATCTAACGTGTGCTCTGGGAGAAGGGAGCAGAGATGAAAGGGTAGCAGGAATGGGTGCTGTGACCGTGGGTAAGTTTCACCATAGTCCCTTTCTGCAGTTGCTGCGCCGCTCTCTGTATCAATGAGGAAGGCTAAGGCTGGTGGCTGTGCTGTGTTGAACAAGCTGGCTCCTGTGTTAAAATGTCCGTGAGAAAGATTTTTCCTTGTCTAGCCAGGTGGGAGTAGTGCTTTTGTCTAATTACTGCTTTATTAGATACACAGTTGTTTTCATACCTAAACATTTGTCTCCTCTGTGGCTGTTGTGAGAGGTTCTCATCCAGCATGGGGCAGAATAAACAAGGGACTCCTACAAAAAGTAGAAATACAATAACTTTGCTTATGGCAGTGTGTTATTTTAGTGCTGAGTGTCGTTATTATTTTGTACGTTGCTGGCATTGGTCCTTCAGCGGAATATACAGAGACCTCACATTGTTCTTGAGCTGGTCTTGGGCTGAATGCTGGATGAAATACATCTATGTGGAGCAGCAGCAGAGCTGGGGGTGTTCAGGTGCCCCTGGGCCGTGGCCCCTCCTGCAGGTGGGGGTCTGGGCTGAACTGAAGTCATTTGTTACGTTCCCTGCAGCTTGGGCTGCTGTGGAGCTGCGCCAGTTCCAGAAACAACACCAAGTAATCTGGGCCAGAGCAGAGGGTGTCCCTGATGGCATCAGGAGGTAACGAGTCCCTCCAGTAGGTGAAGCTGGGAAGAAGGTGAGATGAGCGGCTTCAAAAACCCATTAGTGACGGATTTTCACCTCCTACTTTCTCGTGTGTGGGGGTTTTGTTGATATTTATTTCTTTTTTACTCAGTTTAAGCAGCATGGCTGCTGCAGGCTCTGTGGGTTGCCATGCCTGGGAACTCCTGCTCTGCTCACAGCCCCTGTGTTGGCATCCAGGGCCCGGGTGTTGTGCCGGGGAAGGAAGGCTGGCCTTGCCGCACGTGCCGTCCTACGTGCCAGAGATAAGCAGATCTCCGTCTGACTCCCAGCCAGCCACAGAACTTCACAGAAGGGAGTTCGTGTCCATGCACAGCCTGATTTGCTCCTGCTCGCCTGCCAAAAACCTGAGAGGTGTATATTGGAGTGGATTTAGGCTTTGGTTTGACAAGAGGTGGACAAAATCAAAGTAGCTTAAGGAGAGACAGCGAGGGTTTTTAAGCTCGTTGTTCGCGTTCTTAGCCGAGACTTCAGATGGAGTGACGTCTCAGTGATGTAAAACCAGATTTTGTTTGGGCACGTGGAAGCATTAGTGAGGATGTTTTCAAGGGTTCATTGCTGAAAAAAGGGTTCCTTGCTGAAAAGCTTCCTGCAAGCCTGTGTAATCGGTGTGCTCCTGCTCTCGGGGAGATGTGCAGAGCTCGGGTGTCACTCGCGTGCGGTGACAGGGAGAGTCGCAGTCACACACGCGCTGCCTCCGTCTCTCCCTGGAACAAGGGGAAGGGCCATTCCACCAAAGCAGAGAATTTGGGGAAGAAATGCATCTTCTGTAAAAGCTGTAGGTGAAGGAGTGCGTGCAGCTGTAATTATTGAGCGGGAATGTGCTGGTTTGTGGAACTTGCACCGTAAGTATCTGGGATGGGCAAAAACGCAGTGGGATATTCCATGGCTAGATTGTTTCTTGTGGGATATCCCATGGCTATATTGTTGCTTCAGACTCAGTGTTTGCCTGTAACGGTGGGGGTAGTGGATGGTACAGGAGGATTCCAAGCGAGAATGTTTACTTTGAGCTGTAAGTTTGATACAAGCTGGTTATTTTCTTTTTCACCCTGAGTGAGTGACCCGCATAACTTGATGCCAGCGGTTGTGATCTGGAACAGGAGATTTTAAGATTAGACATGGGCTCATTTAGGGAGTCTAGTGCACCTAATTCTTACCAGTTCCTGAAGCATTGCTGATAGCAGGGTATCATGCACTTTCCCAGTATTTGGGGGCTTTTATAGATTTATTTTTTTTTCCCAAGGAGTTTGACACTCACATCTTGTGTGGGATGGAAAGTCGAGCAGGTGATCTGCCACCCTGGTCGTATGTGACACTCCACAGTCCTGCCACTGTGCCCATTCTTTTCTTTTTTGAAAGTCCTGTTTTGAGTGATAATTGCACATGTACTGGGGAGTTTATCAAACTGATTCCTTCCCTCTTATGACTTACAATTAACTCGGTAAGTGCTGTCCTGTGCAGAGCTCCTGGAGAAGCCCTGCCAGCCGCAGGCAGGAATAGAGGCTGTGCTTGGGGGGTCACTCTTTGCTGTACTCCAGGCATCATCTCTTGGGAGCTTGTGAAATGATTCCCAGCTTTCTGCTGCAGATGATTCACTTTCTGCTCTGGCTGGATGTTCCTTGGAATCATCATCCAGTGCCATTATTTCTACAGCAACATGCTGTGTTTTGTTATTATACCTGCAGCTTCACGTTAAAAAATGCCCCATGTTCTTAGTGTTTATCTTTATTAGGTATTTTGCTCTCTGTTACCTGCTAATAGAGAAGAAGATGAACAAAAACCTTCACTATACTAGCGAAATATTGCAAGTCAATGTGAAGTCAGGGTGGAGGGGGTAACTGAAAAACACAGTTTGAAAAATTTTGGGATTTATTCTTATGCAGTGGAAAAGCATGTGGGATAGCTTAGAAATCTGACACTTTCACCATAATTTGGTTTACACTTTCAAGAATTTTTGCTTTGTAAATCTTCCTTTTAACATATGTTATGTTTTCCATCTGTCTTCTCAGATGTCTAAGATACAGAGAGAATCTAATGGTTTATTTAGAAAACTCTTAATAGGGATGGCTCAACAAATACTCTTAGGTATTGTGCACAGTCAGAGTGTGAAGAAAAAGAAAATTGAAACCTCTATTAGCAATGATAGTTAGAGCTTGGATCCTAAATCCATTAACATATACTCTTCAAAAGCTTCATTTTTCCTTTCCTCACCACCATTGAGAAATAAGGATCTTACTGGTGACACTGGATAAATACAGTATCCCTGGTTTGCAATAACTTCATATGTGCGTGGATAAATTTTTATTTATACATCTCTAAGTCTGTAAAATACTCTTCTTCCTTGCCAATCACGTTTGATGCTGTGGGAAGACAAGTGTTGTCCAAAGGAGTTGTTCTCTTGGGTGGTATTTCTGCCCATCCCACAGGTAGACATCATTTCCCTGCTGCAGAGGGAGAAGGCCAGTGGAAGATGAGAATCCAGCCCCTGGCCATGTGTGTGCAGCCTGGAGAGCACGAGCTGCTCTGGCTCTGCCCCCACGGGTGCCCTGGGAGCTGATTTAGTGGGTGTTGCTGGTGACATCACTTCTGTGTCACCCTCTGGGTAGTTTCAGCTCATGGAGAAAAGGACTGGGGAAATTACCAAGAGCCCTGAATTCAGTAAGTACCGAGTGTGAGTCTGGGTTGGAGTAGCTGTGATGGTTTTTCCTAAGGTTCATAAACTCCCTTAAGGAAAGTATTAATGAGAGTTATTCAAAACAGCCTCATCTCACTGAAATCAGTGCTTTAAAGTAAAATCGATTTGTTGGGGGGATTGGGGCTTTATGGTTTGTCAGTTGCAGTTGGAAGCTTTTTCAGACAGAAATATACCAAAATCATTAGTTTTAAGCACAAAGCTCCTATTGCTTCCTTATGTGTATTTGGTTTGTGTTGGTATGTATGGTCTTGTACAGCTGCATTTGAGTTGCCAAGCAAAAGACACTTCACTTACATTTGGTATCAGAAATAGGGAGGAAAAAGTGGCATTAAAAAGAAGGGAAACAGTTTTTGCAGCCATTATACATCATAAAGGAGCCCCAACACTTGCCTGTTTTCTGCTAATCTTGTTTGGCCTTCTTTGTTTCTTTGGCTCTTTCCTAATATTTCCTTCAAGTACATATTTATCTATTTTAGTTTTCACAGAATAGGCCAGTCCTCTGGTTCTGTTGGAGAAGGTGAGTTAAGGTGGGAGCTTCAGGAGAAGAACTCTTGTAGCTGAAGGAATAATGGGAGCTGCCTGAGTTCTGCTCACTGCCACTGTCAGTCCTCATGGGGAGCATGGGCACTGAACACTCCAAAATCTGAACCACCTTTGTTGACAATATAGTTCCTAAGAAGTCAGTGGCCAGGGAATGTTTGTTTGTCAGGGTAATTCATGTCCCTGTGCTTTAGCTGCTGATTTCTGTCCCAGCTGTGCAGTGAGGGTGGCACAGCTGTGAGGGGAGCAGTGGCTCTTCAGGTGTGGGAGCCAGCTCAGGGCATTCGTGTGTTACCACGTTCTCAGATGATTCCTCTTTAAAGGGTCATCCCCAACTTCAGTGTTCTGTCAGCTGTAAAATTAGGGCTACAGACAAGATGTGTGTATTTGTTAAAGGATGAGAATGCAATCCTGCTTCTGTTAACGTGCTCCAAGAACCTTCAAATATTTAATCTTCATCAGGAGGATCTGGGGAAGGGGAAGCTGATGTGCCCAGGGTGGTGTCTCTCGCTCCCTAGGCAGATTGTTTGCCTCCTTTCCTTTCTGTCCAGGTTTCTCTTCCTATGGCAGAGAAATTCCCTGGAGCCTTTTGGTCAGTAACAGTGCTTGCCCCATTGCCACGTGCACTGCGACACTGTTTGTGTTGTGGGTGCTGCTGGGTGGCATTTAAAGTTCCTCACAAGAGCAGGCACAGCAACAGTGTCAAAGTAGTGAGGGCACCTTGGGAAAGGAGGAAGGATGGTTTTGGAGAGGCTCTGCAGGACCAGAGGAAGGCAAAGTCAATCCACTGTTTGCCATCTGATGCTTCCAAGAAGAGATGAAAATGAATTCTCTTGTTTGGGCTCCTTCTGCTATGTATTTTGGGGTTATTTTGGTTTTATTCTCCTCTGGCCTCTGGGAAGACATGAGAGACCAGCTTCTTATCTGAATATTTTTGCTATTTGTCTCTTTATATAAATTTCAGTGCCAGGTGCATTTAATATGCCCTTATGCACTACTTTGTAATTGGTAGGGAAGCATTCAAGTAATCCAATTTTTATGGAAGGGGAGATCTGAAAACAGGGATTATTTCTGAAAGAAGCCAGCATCTTAGGTTTTTCTAGACTTTGAACACAGATTGTATTTTCATTACGAGCACAGCAAAATAGAGATGGTGGAGACAATTTGGACAGCAGAGGTTATGACATTGTGGCTGGGAACTAAACCTGGCGTAGCCAAGGAAGGATCTCTGTTTATACCGTTTTGATGGAGGTGAGGAAGAAGCCAGGGACAGAATAGTTGACCTTTCCTGTCTCAGGTGGTAGTTGTTATCACACACATTAGCTGGGGGATAAAGGTTGTAGATATGTGCATTTTCCTGCTCCTGACTCGTGTGTGTGGTGTTGGGGCTGGTGCCAGGAGCATTTTTAAAAGAAGTCAGTAATACTGGCCATGTTGCAGTAGGGATTAGAAGAAAACCCATTCCTTTTTGTTAGTTTCATGATTTGTTTGCTCTGTCTAAGGAGCTTTGGTTTTGAAAAGTCAGTTAGTTGCTGAAGTCTTACAAAAATAGACTGAGGGAGATTGTAGAGGCTTCTGAAGCTACTTTAACTTCAGATTAACTAGATTCTAAGGTGATAGTGTCCCCTGGGGCTATTGGAAGGCACAACATGGATCTAATTTAATTGATTTTAGGAACTTTGCTGCTCAGTAGCATGTGTGTCCCCTGAATGGGACTCATCTTATGGAGGAGAGTCGTGCTTCGCAACAACAAGTTGCAAAGGAGGTGAGGCAGAGCGAATGCTTCCTTCCCAATCCCCCTATCCCTAAAATCCCAGCCACAGGACAGCAGAAGCAGGCAGGTGGTCCACCAATT
Source organism: Dendrocincla tyrannina (assembly GCA_035047865.1). Taxonomy (NCBI): domain Eukaryota; kingdom Metazoa; phylum Chordata; class Aves; order Passeriformes; family Dendrocolaptidae; genus Dendrocincla; species Dendrocincla tyrannina. The sequence continues at coordinate 2,370,364 of JAWWMP010000033.1, forward strand.
TTCAAGAAGAACTAGAAGAACAACACAGGCACCTCCATCTCCCTTCCATCACTGGGAAGGTCATGAAGGAGCTGGAGTGAGTTTAGTGAAGGACCGACAGGGAGCTTGGGGGCTGCATCACGTGTCTCCTGATGGGAGCCCGAGGGGCTGGGCTGCACGCAGACCTGCTGCCATCCCTTTCAACCCTGGGGACTGGGGCTCTGTGAGCAGGAGAGTGCTGGGAGAGTGATTCCAGTGGGTTTCCTGGAGGCAAGCACCAAGAATTCCAAAAGGTCAGGCTCGTTTCCATGGATCGACACATTTGAATTTTGACCAGTCCCCTGACTTAGGAATGAGCAAACCAGACCATATTCCTTTCTCATCCCAAATGCAAGCAGTTCGAACAATCAGGCAGGAAGAAATGCAGCTAAATGTTCAGATCTCTCATTATGCAAGCCATCAGTTGTTGGGACTCACCCAGATCCCTGCTGGTGGATCCCTCATTCCCCCTCACCACCCTCCACCCAGCTGGGTCTCCCTGACCCAGCCAGGTCCCTCGTTTTCAACTAGGTTGTTAAACATCTTGTGCTGGAGAAGTGTTGCTGCTCTGCTGAAAGTCAAGGTCAGCTGCATCACAATTGTTCTGTGTCTCTTTAGGTAAAGACACTAATGTAAGGTTTCCTTACTGGAAATTTTATATTTTCCATGAACGTGTTGTTTAATTGCTCTAAAACATTAAATGCTGTAATTGTCTTTTATGAAACAATAAATTACAGAATCCTCAAACCTCCAAAGGAGGCTGGAATGGAGGTGGTAATTGCTGACTGCACCAAACACTGTGGCTATTGAGGGGAACTACCTGACAGTGAATTTTAGGGAATGGCTGGAGCTCTGAACTGTTGAGGCTTTGTCTGCTGGGGTCTGGCGTGATTGAAAGAAGCCTTACAACCCAAAATTGGGCTCAGTGAAATGTAACAGCTCTGTTGGCATGAAAGAAAGGCACGGTGAAAATTCTGCTTGTGTTCTGGGTTGCAGTGGGACTCGGTGCCTGCCCCGTGCACCACGGGCAGTCAGGTTGGGACAGGAAAACTCCCAGGCAGGTTTCAAGCAGAGATTATGCAGGAAAAAATGAAACGAAATTTCACAGCTCTCCTCCTGCTTGTGCTGTGTGAGATAGTAAGTCATGTGATGAAACACCTTAGAATGTTTGCCACCTCTCCAGGCTGAGTTAAAGGGTGACATTGAAACAAGTTAATTGATTGAATATGTATGGGTATTAAGAGTCTCCCGATAACAGCACAAACAGTCATACAGATGAGAATGTTCTGCCTCGAGGATGCAGCACACTTTGGGGTTTATTTTTCTTCTCAGAAGACTTAGAAGGAAACAGAACATCTCTTTTTTTATTCTGATTTCTGAAACTGTTGTCCAGGAAGGCAGAAAAGTGTGACATTTAAGCTCATAAAACTGAAATTAGGAGAGAAAGTGTCTCGAGTGTGGTTCTCTTCTATGTGTGAAAATAGCTGCTCGAGGAGCACAGAATGCTCAGATTGGAGAAGGAGCCTTTTGGAAGGAGTGGGGGGGTGGTAGTTGCCTAGTGCTTTTCCCTGCCTCCCAGAAAACCTGTCATCTCTGCTTTTTGGTGAGGACGTTCTGTTTTATGTAACAGAGGTAACAAAGGTGTGAGGTTTGGGATAAGAAGCGCTGCGTTAGAGACAAGACACGGTGAGGTGATTCTCCACAGCCTCAGTCAGCTCTGCTGCTTCCTGAGCGCTGTGCCTTACGAGTTTAGGGCATCTGCTCTCCTTTACAATCCACATCTCTTGCCCTGTTGTGGTGTGTGCTCAGAGAGCAGCGGGTTAGAGGGCTGGAGCAGCTTCAGAGCCCGGTGGTTCCAGTGGGACTCCCCAGCAGAGCTGTTCCTGAGGTAACAGCAGAAGGCAAAGACATCCCTGGGTTTTGAGGCTCTTGGTAGCTGCCTTTGACTTTGAGAAATAGTCGAAGCATTGAGAATGGGATCAATTATGTTCTTCTTGTGAGGATGGAGGGACTGCAGTTGCTTTTCATTTTTCTGTCAGTAGAAATAGGCCGTGTTCTTATTATAGCAGATTTTTATATGTGTGTAAATATATTTATTCTTTTTATAACTGCCAAGACAATCTCTTATCTTTATGGATTTGTTGCAGACAAGCTCAAGTAGATTTTTCGTTTCTGTTGTGTTTTATAACTGTTGTAAAATGTGCTGTGTGTTGCTGTTTTTAACGAACATGACTCCGATTAAATATAAAAGATGATTAATCATTGCGTGAACATTGGAATTCTCGGGGAATTTTTACATGACCACTGTGCTAAGTTGTTTACCTGCTTTTTATTTTCCTGCTGGAAGAGCTGTGTGTTTTCTGTGCCTAAATTTAATGTACAGCCTGCCTACAGGAGCTCAGGAGCGGTGGTTATTTCAGGTTTTAAGAGGCACTATTCCCAAATACTTGCTTCACTCTCTTTGTAAACTGCAAAAACATTTCCAGTGCTTGGCTCTGGCAAGACTCAGAGAGCCCAGCCAGCCAAGCAAAACCAAAAAAACTGAGCATTTATACTCCAGCATCCCATTTTGAAACACAGCTGGAAAATACTGCCCTTTAAGCAACAGCAGCATCTTCCCCCTCCACGCTTTGCCACTCCTCTGCCCCTGCACGCACCCCCACCTCTCTTATTGATTAAACACTAACAGTTTTGGTGCGGAAGGTTGGGAAAACACCTTTTAGTGGCAGTTCCGGCTCGTCTGAGCGAGCGCTGCCGTAAAGCTCGAACGGCGAGCGGGGCGGGATGGCGAGAGCAGCTTAACAAAGGCGAAGGCTCAGCCGTGGCCCACCCTCGGTGACACACGGGCAGATGGCTTTGGTCGGGCTCCAGCTGCAGCTGCCGCCGGTGCCGGAGCCTCCCGGCATTCCAGGCTGTGCCTCGGGCATCCCTCGGGGATCTGGTACCCACCGGGATCTGGTACCCACCAGGGCTCACCCCTGCACAGAGCGGGCCGGGCCCCAAACAGCCAACAGCAGGAGGGTGAGAGATGGTTAAAACCCAGGGAAATCTCGGAAGAAGGGGAGTAGAAGCAAAATGTAAAGGAAGAGACAAAGTGCAGCACGGTCAGCGTGGATTGGTGGTGTGGGAGGGAGGGGAGCTGAGGGAATTGCTGGGAGGGAGTTGAAGGTGCAGCAGGGATTTCTGCAGGAGGCAAATGGAAAAGGTGGACTGAACGCCTGAAAGGAAAGGCAGCAAGTAAGAGAAATTAAAAGTATTTTAATGAAGCTTGCTAATGAAAATCTTGGCTTGTTACTTGCCAGCTTGGAAGGGGGCAGGGGGTCTGTTCTTGGCTGGAGTGTATCTTGTCACAGCCAACTTTTGGGGTCCTGGAGGGATTCTTGACTTCAGGAGGTGCTGCTGGCAAGGTGGGGGCCCTCAGAGCAGGCAGAGTTTCACATTTTTGGCTGTGTTTACTGTGACTGTTGATGGAACTCACGGGGCCCTGTAAATCTGAACGTTTCTACTAATGTTTCTTCAGCGAGGTTGAACTGGAAATTCACATGCTGATGAAATGTGTGGTATTGAAGTGATCTGTTCTGCATCCCTGCTTTGTGCCACAGGTTACGTGTTGTTGGGGCTTTGTTGTTTCTCTTCAATGTACCATCTTACATCGTTTTTGCAGCCGGGGTCTTGCACCAACTTTTTGTGGCTGAAGAGTGAATTAAACTTTAAAACAATGAAGCTTTTGGGATGCCCTTCTTTAGTCAAGAACTTTTCTTTGCTCTAATCTGGAAAAAATGTGGTTTGTCTGTTGCTCACTGTGAGGGGTTTTTCAGGGCTGGCTTGAAGGGGGCAACAGTAAAGTTTTAACACATTTATGTTGCAGTGAGATGTGGTCGTTTTACATCGTGTCCTTGGACTGGAAGAATCTTCTGAGATGGGCTGCTTGTTTGAACAGCCATTCTAGTGAATAGTGGCTGGTCTGTTTAGGTGTTTGTTAATATTGCTTGTGCTTGTTTTTATGTCTTCAAATATATCACTTTTATTTTCATATGGAAGTGCCTGTATACAGTGAAGTAACTCTGGTTTTTTAGTTATACACCAAAATAACCTTGTTACACAGACACTGCTTATGATGGGGAAAAAAAAGTATTTTAGTGAACCTGAGTTGCCCCTTAAAGGAGGAAAAAAAAGCCCCACCACTTTTTTATTCGTCTGTATGTTCTAGCCAGGCAGAGCTATTCCTTCAAGTGGCTTAATGAAGATTTGATTGATTTATTTTGCTCATCTGGAGAGTGTGTGGATTACCTCTGTCAATATTGGGCATGATAAATGAGGGCTGGGCACTTACAGAGCAATTTGAATTATTGGAGCCGTTCAGGAATTAAGCAGTGGCTTGATTCGAGAGGCATTACAAGGAGAAAATGCTGAGTGCATTTTGGGATCCCCTGAAGTAGCAGATCATGGTACAAATCAATGACCAGAAACTGATCTTAAACGTGTGTGTATGTGGGACTGGGCTCAGCCTGCTGAAGGAGTAGTTGTTGTGTTTTGGTGAAGCTTCCAAGCTGAGCTGGAAGGTGTTCTTTGGCCATGTGCACACCCAAAGGACAAGGCTGAGGTAGGATTGCTGGGTGCAGTGCAGTCCCTTGGCATTACAGAGGAGGTCAGAGAAGGTGATGTAATTGCTCTCTTGGGAGAGCAAATCAATAGGAAAAAAATCTCTTGTTGTTTCTGCTGTCATCTTTTAGCCAAAACAAGGGAAATTAAGAGTTGGATTAGATCATTGTAGTCGTGCCACCTTAGTTTTCTTAAGCTTTGTTTTGTCAAGTTTTGCCAAGAAGCCTGCTTACTGGGCAGTGCTCTTCCCTGGGTGGTTGTGTGTGCACGGGGTGTGCCAACAAGTGCCCTGGAAGGCTCTGGGGTTCCTGTCACAGGTGCCCTCCCTCACCTCTGGCAGCTGGGGCTTCATGTAAAGATGGACCTGAATGCCTCTCACTGGCACAAAATAGTGAAGAGAAGGATTTCAGCCACTTGTTTGTCGTGTTTTCTCACCCGTGTTTCTGTTTCAACTTGCAGATTTTGGATCTTTGTTTGACTTGGAAAACGATCTTCCCGACGAGCTGATCCCCAATGGCGAGTTGGGCCTTTTGAACAGCGGTGGGAACCTCGTTCCCGATGCAGCTTCCAAACACAAACAGCTGTCGGAGCTTCTGCGGGGCGGCAGCGGCTCCTCCTTGACGCCAGCCCTGGGCAATGTGAACTCGGGCAGCCCCGTGCAGCAGGGGGTCGGGGCTCAGGTGCAAGGGCAGCCCAACAGCACCAACATGGGCGCCCTGGGCGCCATGGGAAAGAGCCCTCTGAACCCGGGAGACTCGTCTGCTCCAGGCCTGGCCAAGCAGGCAGCCAGCACCTCTGGACCTACCACACCTGCATCCCAAACCCTGAACTCCCAAGCACAAAAGCAAGTGGGGATGGTGACGAGCAGCCCTGCAACATCACAGACTGGACCTGGGATATGTATGAATACTAATTTCAGTCAGACACACCAGAGCATTCTCAACAGTAATTCTGCTCACACTTTAATGAATCAGCCTCAGCAAGGACAAGGGCAGGTAATGAATGGATCTCTTGGGGCAGCTGGAAGAGGAAGGGGAGCAGGAATGCAATATTCTGCCCCTGCCATGCAGGGGAATGCAGGCAGTGTGCTGGCAGAGACTTTAACCCAAGTGTCTCCACAGATGGCTGGGCACACCGGGCTGAACACAGCACAGACAGGAGCAATGACTAAAGTATGTACATGCCATTTATTATATTCTATCTGTTGCGCTTGTTTCTTCTCCATACAGGTGTTTAGGAAACGTAGTAGACCCTTTTCTGGAATAGAACTAAAGGATGTGCTTTCTGGAGTGTGTAGCTCTCAGTTTCAGTCACTGGTGATATCCTAAAAGCAAGATAACTGAAGCAGTCGTGCTCATGTAATCAGAAGTGAAAGCACTTGTTGAAAAAGACATCCTTGAAGTTAAAAGTTGGCGAGTGCCTTAGCAGGGTGAATTAGAAGAGAGTAATGTAATCCTGCAGAAAGGGAGCAGGTGATTTCTCCTGTGCAGGATCTCAGTTCAGCTGCCAGACAGCAAACAGCATCTTCTAAAGCAATGTGAGCCTGGTGAAAACACTTGTGCACTGAGGGCAGAGGTGTAGCAATTGCTCCTCTGTAAAGGACCACTGCCAGCAGCTCTGTAGCAAGGGCTTTCTAAACATGAAGGAACTGATCTGGGAACATCAAATTCCACATGGATTGCCAAGCTAATGCAAACTCTTTGAAAGGGAAGGGCAGAAGTGGCCATTGCCCATGAGGGCAGGAATGTGTACCTGGAAGTCCCTGCCTCTGTCATGGGGCAGTATAGTTATTGCTTTGTTGTGCTTTGTTTTTCAGGTGTGAGCTTAGAGCAGTGTTTTGGCTGCTGTTCCTCCTGCCTTGTGTCTTACCTGTTGTCTGTGTTGCTCTGATACAGTTCCTTCTGGAAATTTTGATGGCAAACCCACCATGTTCTGATACATAGAAAAGGATAAAAGTTTCTCTCTGATCTTTTGTCTTTTCCTACATCAGTAGCTGTTATCACTATAAATTATTAACATGTAAATGTTAATGCATTGATGTGTTAGGAGTTGTGAAAAAATTGCATTGCCTGACATGAAAGTGTGTCCCCTGTGCTCTGAAGGGTTGCTGACATCACTGTGGGGTTCTGGACAGTTAATTTACTTATTTTTAGATAAAAAACATTCTCCCTCTAGTGAAGGAGACCCCTTTGCTTAAAGAAGAGCTGCTTGTGGTCTCTGTGAATGTCAGAGTATTTCAAAGTGGATGGAGCTGTTTCCAGCCTCCAAAACTGCTAATTTTGCTGTGTGGAGCAGATTGGTCTGCACAGAAAGAGAGTCAGCTTATCTCTCATTTGTTTGCCTTTGAAATTTGTGGGAAGGGTGACAAATTCTAATTATCTGGCTTATTTCTATAAACTTACAGAAATCTAAGTTCTTGGGGGTAGATTTTTCCTAGCCACTGCACAGCTCTGTGGTGAACCTACTCATTTTCTACATAAACCAACTCAAGGAGAATTACCCCAAAGCAAAAGGACTTGCTTAAGGTCTTCATGTGGCAGAGTCTGTGAGAGCCTGGTGGGGAAGGTTTTAAAGGTGGGGTCTCGTGTTTTAAACAAACTCCCCCTGCTAAGGAATGGGCCAGCACTCAGACAAATCCCCTGTTCCAAGGACTCATTCCAGCTGCAAATGGATTCAGCAGCTGGGGAGGGAGACCCAGACTTTCTCAGTTAACATGTGTTCAAGGAGCAAAGTAATGTTAGTCTGAGCAAGGAACACATTGGCAGAGAGTAGTGAAAGGGTGATAAACTGATGGGGCTGTGAAGGTGCACTTCAGGGAAAACAATTTTAAAAACTTGGCCAGCTTACAGAAATTAGGAAGATTGGTGTTTTCCAGGGCTCCATCTCTTGTTGAGCAAGATGAAGCTTAAAAGCATTGTGTTTCCTCAGCAGGGTTTTATTTTATTGACATTTAATTTTCTCTTAGTAAGGTGAGCTCAGTGTTTTGCACAAAGATTTTGGGTTTCCATTTTGGAACAAATACTTGATCCCTGAATTTTCTTCTGCCAAGCAGCAGCATCCTGTCTTTTTGCCATTTTCCTTAAATAGGGATTTGAGGCTTGGAATCCTTTTCCAGTTTCCTCCCATCCCCCAGTTTATTGTCCTAAAAGGATTATCAGCCATGATGGTGTGTTAGCTTTTTCTTATGGATGTTCCAGTGGCGAGGAAAGCTTTTCAGAAAAGTGAGGAAGGATTTCAGTGAGTTTGTCTGTTATCCTGAAACTGAAATTCCTGCTGAAGGACAATGTGGGTTAGTTCATTTTTTTCCCCTCCTGTTCCCTGATGTTTACCACTTAATGTGTGCAGCTTAAAAGATTTGAAGGACTGCAATAAACGTGAGGAGAGAGCTGATCTGCCTCATAGTGAACAACGTGCCCAAATTGGCTCAAAGGCTTAAAATGTGGCTGCCACTGTGCCTGAAGAACTGTACCAAGGCTGGAAGGGAATTCCCTGGGTGGTGACTGTGGCCATATCCTGAGGGAAGGAAAGAGGTGTGAGGGACAAATGCAGAAAACAAATCTAAAAGCACTTTTTAAACCAAGATTTTCTCACTGCATTTAAAATAAGTGATGTGCATCACTGCCTAACCTCATTCAAGTCCAGCTCATAGCCCACTTCTCCCAGTCCGTGAGCCTGTGGGACTCGTGACCCTTGATGGTTTGGGACCAGTTTTGTTGGGCAAGACCTTGTTCTGTGGTGGTTTGTTCTAAATCTTTTTTAGTAAATGCCTAATCTAGGGAAGTCCATTGCTTTTTCTTGTTTTATTTCTTGTAGTATGTTTTTATAAGCACTCTTTCTAGTAAGAGGAAAAGACAAATATCCAGAGTCTGATCACTGCACCTGCTCTCAGAAGTAGCTGGGATTCATTTCATGTGGATCATCATGAGCCAATATTGTTAATTCGGGGCTGGACTGGCCATTTTAAGGCAGAACTGAGCATGGTTTGTGTGCTTTCATAAGCCCAGGTGGGGATAAACCTTACCCTAACCAAAAAAGGGGGGTGGAAAATAACCAATTCCCACTGTCACAGGGCCAGAAGGTGCTGGCGTGCTGACAAATGTTTTGGAGAGATTAAAGTTTAATAGTTGCTCAATCTGTAGAGGTGCGAGCAAAGGATTTAATAGATTTTAGGTGATTCTCCCAAAGTCTGGTGATTTTGACCTCCTGAGGTCACCTGGAAACCTTTGAGGAACCTTCTCCTCCAAGCTGCTGTGAATATCTCTGCTCCCTTCACTGCCACGCTCCTGTCACAATTTTGTTTGCAGCTCTGGCATTGTAGCCCTGTTTTCTTGGATAGTTTTTGTTTGACTGGGTTGAAGTTCTTGAAACAAACCAGCTTTAAAGAGCAGAAGGATTCTTCCTTGAATGATTATCCCTGGATGGGGGTAGAGGAACAGATCACATTGTCACAGTCATCTCCAGTCGCAGTGAATTGTCCTATTGTGCTGTAGCGTGGTTTTGTTAAGTCCATTAAGTCCAGAAAACGGGTTCAAACCATCTAGAAAATCTTGTCAGAGTTGTGTTTTTAAGCTTGTTGGCTGTCAAACATGAGCAGCAGCAGCAAAGCTGAGCAGACAGGCATTGCCTCCATAGGGATGAGCCCTTCTCTGGAATCTTGCTTGTGCCTGGTGCTCTCCTCTTGCTGTGGGAGCTCGGCTTTTCCAAGGGAGGCATTTGAAGCCTTCCTGTTGTTCACTGTGGCTGGCAAAGAGCTTGAGGTGGTGTTTCTGTGGCTGAGTTGCTGGATAGTCTCTTGCTGAGGTGCCTTCCCCTTGTCCTGGCACTGCTGTCAAAGCCTGTGCAAAGTCAGAAGAAAACGTTGGAAGGTTCCCATTGATTTTGTGGGGTTCTCAGGCTTCCCTTGTGCACTCTGATGAGAGTTCTGGCCAGTGACTCACCTAACTGGTACTTGTGCTCTTTCCCTTGAGAAGCAGTGAAGTCCCATTCAGACCAGAGGGCTCTCCAGTGTTTCCAGGCTGTAATGCCTCCCTGCACAGTTCTCTGAAAGGAATCACCTTTTCTGCAGTCCCTGCAGAGCTGTAGCACTCCAAGAGGGATGTGCTGGTGCCCAGCAGCAGGAATTTAGGGAGAAGCCTGTGGGTGTGTGGCTGATGATCTGCAGAAGCCCTTGCTGTTGAACTGCAGTGAAGCTGCAGCTTGCTGGGGGCTCCTTTCAAGGTGTTTTTCTTTACAGAACTAATAAACCTACCTCAAGTTCAGTTTTCTTTCTGAAAGGTGTGGTTTATTCAAGTGTTAATTGGGTTGTGTGTGCCCCAGAAGAAGATTAAGCCATTGGGTCAGATCCTAGTCTGAACCTGTGAATAGATCAGGAGAAAACGGTGGTTTATTTTCATACCAGACTGTGAGGGTCACAACATTATCAGTTGGTTGCTTGGGTGCTTTTTGGGGATGCCTTTTGAAGATTGTACCTTTTGAGTAACCTCATTGAAAGCTCTCAAGGAAAATATTTGTGCTGATATAAAGCAGAACCTGCCTGGCAGAGAGAAACTGATAGAAAAGCTGTCCTGGCTGTCAGATCTTCCAGGGCAGGAATTCAGGAGGTGATGTGGGAGCAGTGAGTTTGGATAGAGAGCTCCAAGTGCTGCGTGCAGCAGTTCTGCTACCTCTGTGTGTGTGTGTGTGTGTATTTAAGCCCCACTGGAAGCTGATACAAGTTACTGTTGGATTGATATCAAAATCTGAACAGGCTCAAAACAATCTCTAACTGTGCAAACCCAGGTCTGTTCTGCTGCATTGTTTCCTGTGAGTTCAGGAGAGTTTTTTCTCTAGGCTATACTGGCCTGATTTGTTTGAACAGTGTGTGTTTTCAGCTTCGTTTTAGTCAGAACAGCCACATGGCAGCTGCTTGTTGCAGCAAGAGAAGGTTCAGACTAGGGAAGAGGAGGAACTCTTACTAGAAGTGAACTTCAGGAAACAGTAAAAGCATATTTTATTTCTACCAAGAGAATAACCAGTTGTCTTGTGTTCTTTTTTATTGTTGAGCTATAAAAAGTGGATTCTGTTGTTGTGAGGCTTGGTGTCTGTAGAATACACATGCTTTGGACGAGCACGTTCACAGTTTGGCTCCTTTTTGTTATTCACTGAGTGGTGTTTTGGTGTTGGGTATTAATCTTGAATAAATTCAATAAGATAATGATGTTAAAGAGGAAGAATTCTGGTGCAAGACTTCGATGGTGTGAGTAGTTACGTTATTTGTCTCGGTGTTGTGAGGAATCTGTGCTAAGGAAAATTTGGGAAACAATGGAGCAAACCATTCATTTCGACAGCTAGATCCTCCTGTTGATTGTGAATGAAGGCAGCTGAAGATGTCCCCATTCCTCTGCAGCCCTGTGTGTCTTAACAAACTGCTGGTGCTGGTCCTTCCTCTGGTGACTCTCAATCTGTCTGAGGCTGCCGCGACTGTTTTACCATGACTTGCAGTTAATTTGCTTCTCCTCCGTGGGGCTGTCCGTGCTCGGCTGCCAAGCTGCCTGTCCCCCAGCAGACCATGCCTCTGGCAAACACGAGTAGCCATCCAAATCAGGTTCCAAACGCTCCCATTTCAGGGCACTCCCCCTAACGCCGCCGCTCCCACCGTGCTCGCTCAGAGCTGTGTTGAATAACAAGCACCGAAGCAGCGTTTTTACTGAGGAGAGACATGTGTGCTTTTACAATCCTACAGACAGAAAGGGGATGTAAATGCAGAGAAACACACAACAGCAAAGCTCTCTGGCTCGTAGTAAAATGAAAGTCTCCAAGGCAGTTTTGTTTTGAAACATGACCGTGCAAAGTGGTGCTCCACAGATGAGTTTGCTGATATGTCGAGCAGATTTGGTGACTTAAAAAGCTCCCTTACCACAGCTCTTACTGCTGGCACCTGAAACGGAGCTGTTTCCTATTTCTGGGACATGAATTAAGCCTCGTCTGCAGTTGTGCAATGCCACTGGAGATCTCTGCAGCGATAGTCACTTGGCTTGTGCAGCTATCAGGGTTCCCTTTGGCTCCAGGGCTGCCAAAATCAGAGTGCTCAGCCTTGGGGGGGACAAACCCCACTCACATCCCTCTCCTGCCTCACACTGGGGCAGCTAAAAAGCCTCTCTGTGAACTTGCACGGGATTATCATCCAGCTGACAAAAATTGCATGGTGTGGGATCTTTCCAGAGGAGAATTGTGCCATTATCTTTGGCTGGGGTAACACAGCACAAACATCAAGGATTTTGCCACTAACCATAAACTGTGTTATTACAGCCTTGTAATTCTTCAGTTTTTGTTGGTGGAATGGCATTTATTTCTAAGAAGTGTGTCTGATAGAAGGTTTTGGAAGTGAAACCAAGAGACCCACCAGTTCTTTTTGAAAGGCACAGATTAAAAGCAAGATTTGCAGTGTTGTTTTGGGTTTATCAAAATGACATAAACTTCCAAGTTCTTCCTGACTGAAATGACTTCTTTCTAGTTTCAGACTGCTTTCACGTATCTCCTGCTGCTGTTCATAGTTTGTTTTTTTTCATACACAGGCAAAAAATGACTCAGATGTTGAGAGGGAGGAAAACCTGCCAAGTGAAACGTTGGTGTGTAGAAGTTACGAAATGCCTGGTTGCTTCAGTCAGGAGGAAATGTCTTTGTCATAGTAATTTTCTTAATAGACTCTAATCACGCATGTAGATATGATTTCACAGGAGCCTTTCTGATGACAGGACCTTTCAGCAGTTCTCAAAACTTGCCCTTACTTAAAAGAAAATATTGGTGCTTGACAGGGAGCTGTGATTTTATTGAGAATCCTGTAATTGGAAGGACAGACAGAAATGTATCAAAGCAGGGGATATTAAGATCTGAAAATTAATTGCTGGTGATCTGTTTCCGTAGCAAAAAGGCAATGCAGGAAACTTGGAAAATGAGAAGTGTGTCAGCCTTCCTGAGGAATGGATCAGCAGTGGAAGCAGTGAGGGGAGACTATTCTCCCCCTGCCACTTCCACAAGTGAAAAGCACTCTCTTGAAGGAAATGGGGCACTCCAACCATCAGGCAAAAAATAACATCGTGTTGGAAAGTTGCACCTTGGGATTTTGAAATCCCCTCACCCCCACAGGGGGCTGGAATGGCAGTCCAAGAGGTTACACAGAGCACAGCAAAATTGCCTTTGTAGTGGCAGATTATTCTTCTCCTTGATGAACTTTTAAACTAGAAAAGGTGTTTCAATCCGTAGTTCCCTCCCTCAGTCTCAAAAAATAATCCTGAATTCTTATTGCCACAGTTGCTGGTTTACCCTGGGGGGCTGAGCATAAGGAATGGCAAAACATAATGGCATTTTCCTTTCTCCTTGTGAATGTTTGGAGGAAATACCTGTTGGGTTTTGTGTGGAAGTTTTTGTGTGTGACATCAGCAGAGTTTGCTGTAGCCGTGCCTGAGTGGGACATGCTCAGTTCTCCTCCTCCTCCTCCTCCTGCTGCTGCAAGGAGGAGTATTTTTATTTACTCCAGAATTGCTGTGGTGTGAAGGGAAGTGGCACACTAAGCTTATTGCTTATGTTTTAACCCTTGATATCTCATCCATGAGATGGTTCAATTCGAAGACCAGAAATGCTTTGCAGAACTGAGATTTAAATGAATGAGGGCTTGAGGTGATTTTTGAACTCTTGGTGCTACAAAAACTATGTGTAATAACCCTTGGAAATGTCTGTGCTTGTGAGTTTTGAAGATGCTCAAGCCCCAAAGTGTCTGTATGTGCAAATCTGCTTTAGGTTTGGCAAACAAGTGTCCGGTGCCCAAAAAGGGCTTTAGCAGTGCTTTTGTTTTAGAATGAATCATCATGAAAATACAACATAATAAATATAGGAACATCCTTGCCAAAAAACCTATGAAATAGACTTCTAAAAGATAGGAGTGAATAGATTATTTAATGTCTGGCATTGCTGCTGGTTTGGGTGGTGGAAAGGTTTTGTGCTCGTGGAGTGACTGCAGCATTCTGCTGTCCTGGCTCCATGGCTGCTCTTTGAGGGGCATTTTTGGAACCCAACACAAAACAATGCCCTTTGAGACTTTTGGCAAATTGACTTCATTAAATAACTGCCTTTAGGATGGGGGGATCTTTGTACCCTGGAAATGGGCAAGTGTTGGAACATCAGGAGTCAAAACTGAGATGTCAGTGTTGGAATGAGCTGTGATTGCTTCTGTCATCTGATATGGGCTGAGATTCATCCTGGGCTGAAATCATCCCTTGTGCAGTTGTGTGCCTCGTTGGTTTGCACTGCTCAATTTTAATCATGTGTTTAAAGGCAACCAAAAAATCTTGCCCTCTTTAAACACCTGTTAGGAATTGTCTCTTGAGAGCTCCTGGGAACTGTTCAATCTTCAAGGCGAGCACCTTTTACAGAAGGACTGGAAATGTCACAGTAGCTCTTGCAGTCAGTGTGGTGTTTCAAATCAAACATATTTGGCTCTTAAAGTTATTTAAAAATTATTTTAGCAGTGTAAATTATTTATAGTTGCATTTCTCCATAGTTACTGTTAATGTCAGGCTGTGATATTTGTGCTAAGTGGTTGTTTTGAGTAAGCACTATTGATATTTGTTTCTTCTAATGCGTTTAATGTAACCTGCAGTGTGAGTTTGTTTCTTGTCTGTTTGATTTTTCTCCCGGGCCTGGATTGAATAGTTATTTCTATTAGAGGAACAATCTCTCTCTTCAGCATGCCCACTTTTCCTTTAGGATTCATGCCTGTCAAGGAGAGTGTGCATTGTAAAGGAAGGACAGAGAATCTCTCTTTTCATTATATTTCTGGAGATACTTTTCCAGTTGCTCTTACTCTGCAGAGCTATTCTTGCCTTCCCCCTCCCTGAGGAATATCACATCACAGGCACTGCTGGGTAAAGTATCCTCGGCCAGCGTTGGGGAGAGAATCTCTTAAGCAGCACCACTGCTTTTTCTTACCAAAACAGCTTATTCCTTACCATAGTAAATGTTTGGAGCATGACGTGCTCCCTGTTCCCTGCAGCCAGCTCTGGGCACTGCTGAGGTGCTGGCACTGCTTTGGGGGCTCTTGGGTCCCTTTTGAAATGCTGATGTCCAGTCTCAGGAAATAAAGGAACGAGCGTGGAGACGGTTTGAATTCCCTGTTTTTAGAATCCCAGGCTGGTTTGGATTGTAAGAGACCTTAAAATCCATCTTGTTCCATGGGCAGGGGCACCTTCCACTAGCCCAGGGTGCTCCAAGCCCTGTCCAAGCTGGCCTTGGGCACTCCCAGGGCTGGGGCAGCCACAGCTTCTCTGGGCACCCTGTGCCAGGGCCTGCCCACCGTCCCAGGGCAGAATTCCTTCCCAGTATCCCACCTAACCCTGCCCTCTGGCACTGGGAACCCATTCCTCCTTGTCTGGTTCCTAAACTTTTTTTCCGTTCAGCTGAATGATGATGAAATGTAGGAATTGGGGGAGGGCAGGGATACTCAGCTGAGAACCTGGGTTATAAAATCCTGTGTTTGTGTGGCTGTAAATGTGGTTTAGTACTCACTGAGGCTTCTTCTGGAAGTAACTCAGAAGATTTTGGCCTGTGAATAAACAATCAGGTATGTCCAGGGGTATCTTCATTGAATTTCAGTCTTTCAAAATCCTTTTAAGTGTTGTAGCATTACTCTTTGTGTCCAAACCAGATTTTCTCAATGAAACAAACCTTTGGAACATGTTTAGTTAATTTTGTGGTTCTGGTTCAGTTTCTATTTGTGTGTACTAAGAATAATTCTTGTTTATCTAAAGAAAGCCACTTGTTCTGCTTGGCACTCATAAAAGCTCTTGAAGCAATTGGAATACATTGATCAATTGTGGCTAATTAGCCATTAGAGCTTTGAAGTTGTTATTTGCAGAGGTGACACTCATTACAAAGTAAATCTTCTGAGCTTTATTCTTGATTGAGAAGTACAGCAGTGCTGCTGAGTGCAGAAGTTGTAGTGTGTTGTAGTCTAGTCCCTTGTGTTTGTTCTCAGGCTGCTGCAGAATTTTGGAGACATTTTCTTTCTCCAGGTATCTGTACAAGGCGAGCATATGATTATTCCTTTTTCTTTTCTTGGGAAAGGTTGATTTGTAGTTAAATATATTAAGAGTTTGTCCTCTGTATATCCAGTAAAGAGCGTTTTCCCTCGAAATTCTATCTTTTGCATTTCAGTAAGTGTGGGGAAACATTTGTTCATTCATTTAATGGTCTTGGAATACTTAAATTTCTCTTCGACCTCTGGGAAATGCTTGGAAGGGAATTTCAAATCTTATTACAAGTGGTGATAAAACACCTGTCTTCCTCTTAATGGGACTTTTAAAATTTTATTTTTAGTTTTACCAAATCTTTTGTAATAAAGGATGAAGTAAAATAGTTATTCCTGGGCATTTGAGTGTTTTTCTTTGAGTTAGCTTACCACTGGAGAACAGGACAATAATTCCTTCATGGATCTGTTGTGGCTTTGGTTACAGCAATTTGCTTAAAGAGGTGGGAGAGTGGAGGCCTGGAGCACGGGCTGGGCTTCCTCTGAGTGCTGGGAGCCAGATCATCATTTAATTCTCAAAACTGATTCTTGAAATGTTGCTTTTTTTTAAGGCATTCTTGCTACTGACTTTAAAAGTGAGTATTTTTAGCTGAGTGTTTTGTCACACTGCCAAAGCTGCAGGTTGGTTTAGGTGAGCTCTGGCATTGCCACCATTCTTGCACTGCAACTGAATTAACTCTTTTTTGTTGTTTTGGTAGCACCACTGGCTTTCTGCCATAAAATGATTAATCTTTTCCTTGCCTCTCCATCTGTCCCTCTGGCATATACATTCCAAGTGCCACGGTGACTTTCTCTTGGAACACGTTACTATAGGATGAAATAGTAATTAGTAGAGACTTACTTTTTTCTGTCAGTAAACAGATGCAAGATGATGCCAGCATAGTAAAGACAGCCTGTCCTTCCCCTTCCACAGCAAGCACCAATTCCTGATGGACCTGCCTTTTGCGCTTCTCCAAGAGCTGTAACCAGGGAGGTGGACCTTGCTCCATGGTGGAGCTTTGTGCTTCATTCCAGAGGGAGATAAGAGTCCAAAGAGCAAAGTCCTCGGTGTGTGCCTGCCTGGAAACCTGCTCTTTGGGGGTGAGGGGACCCGCTCTTTGGTCCCAAGCACTGGTGGGAGTCGTGGCCGCAGCACGCAGGGACTGAGCAGGGATAACTCCAGGTGGTTGATTCCAGGTCCTGGGACCTGGCAGTGAAGTGGTGCAGGTGGCAAAGTCCCTGTCTCATTGAGTTCCTGCTCTGGGAAGCAGGAATAAGCCTTTCTGTCCTCTTTCCCCGTCACTAACAGCGTTAAGAGCAGCTGAATTATCTGTCACTCTGAATTTCTGAGGCCCTCCATTACCCAGAGCAGATCTACTCTTTCATTCACAGTACTTTGTAGACTTCAGTTGTAACTTCTGACATCTCAGACACCCAGCTGCTTGATTTCCTTGTCTTGAGGGAGAGAAGAAAGTGCCAAAGAAAGGAAGCTAAAATTACTGAAGCCAGGCAAGGTGACATGCTGCTTGTTAGCAAAAACATTTCAGTGGATGGAAAGAGAGAAAGAGGGAACAAAATGCTGAGCTTTTTAACCAAGCTGCATGTTGAAAGCCCAGGTTTGAGGGAGGGGTGGTAATTTGATGACAAACTATTTGAAGGGCTAATCTGATAATGGATATTAAGTGACTAGTTTTGTTGAGGCCCAGAAGAGGGAAGCAAAGGGTACACGGGGTGGCATGGGCAGTTCTGAATCATCCCTGTCCTGCAGCTTGGGTCTGTGGGTCTTCGTGGGAAGGGCAGGATTCCCATTTCATGCCAGCTTGCTCTGTTTTATAGAAGGAACACAAGAGGGAGTAGGAAAGTGTCCCTAACATGTCAGTGGTGTAACTGGGGGTTTGGGGTGCAGCATGGGACACGCTGAGTAGCCGTGGGTTACTCAGGGTGGGAGAGTGTGTGCACATTAATGTCAGCCTAAAGGTACTGGTGATGTGTAACCCCAAAGGTCCAGCTCAGGCATCAAAAACAGCACCAGAGTTTGTAGCAGCTCGTGAAAGGTGGAAGTAGTTCTTGAGATTTATCTGATGTATGCCACTGGCTTGTTTCATTCCTCCCAACCCTGGAAGGAAGTGTTGGGAGAATGTCCTTCCTTGCAAATCCTGGGATTCAGAGGGAGGCAGGTGTGCTTTACCAGAGCAGTTCACAGTGCTGAGCAGCCAAGCCCTGACGTGTGTGACTCCTCAACACTGCTGTCAGTTTGTGGAGGTCTGGCCTATGAAGAGATCACATCGAGGATGCCTCTGCTTCCTCTCTTCTTTAATTATGACATGCACGTTCTGTTCTCTGAAATAATTTAAATTATTAATCTGGCGCTTACAGTTAAATTGATGTTTAGCTTTTATACCACAGACTAAGCCCAGAATAATGCAGGGATATGGTGGTGGCTCACTAAAAGGCTGACTTTTTGAGTTCCTCCTACAGCTCTTTTGTCAGATTCAGAGGTGTAGGAACAGTTTGGTGGGGGAAAAAGGCTCTGACCTTCCTATTTTCTATTGCCAAAACAAGTCAGAGAGTGGCATAACCAGTAGATTGGCTGTGTGTCCTCACGGCCACAACTGAAGCTGCAGTTCTTCACAACACCCCTCCCCAGGGGTCTTGTAAGTCGTTTCCTATCGAGCTTTCAGCTCCCTCCCGTGTCCTCAGATAATCTGTGAGGTGCTGACAGCACAAAACTGGCAGTGGTGGTGGCTCCTCGAGGGCCCCGGGTGCTGTGTGGGTGAGGGAGGGGGCTCTGTGCTTTGCTTCATGGAGATGTTAATCCGGGTGTCTGTCCTGCTTTAGGAATGGTATTCCCCAGTTCAGTGCTGGTGCTCCGTGTCCTGGCCATGCCCCCTCCCAGCTACTGCAGGAATTAACCCTGTCCTGGCTGGAAGCAGGACATTATCCACCCCTTATTCCATATACCATCCATGTCATGCCCAGATCCCACCTTCCAACTATATATAATAAACGTTAATATATAGCTGTATATCCACAAGCACAGGTATCATTTCCACAGACAATGGCCACCCCTCAAGGTGTCTGTGGAGTTCATTTAGTCCACGACTGTGGGTTCTGTCCCTCCTGGGTGTTTCTCTCAGGGCAGGAGGGCTGGGGTGCTGTCAGCTGGTTCCAGGAGCTCCCCACTGGTGAGTCTGGAGCAGTCCATCCTCATTGTCCATGGCAGTTCTGGCACACGGGGGCAGTGCCATTCAGCAACCAGGATTATACAATTCCACTTTACAGGCTGTTCTCACCCAAAAATCAAGTCCCCTTGAGCTACACATTGTGTTTCCCTGTCCCTGTGCATCACCCACAAGTGCACCCAGGTCCGATTGATCCCAACTGCCTTTCCTAACACATTCCTCACATGCACCATGGGGACTTGATCCCCTCCTGTGGCACGTGGAGATTCTGGTTGGGCAGGGCCAGCTCTTCATAGTACACTGTCAGTCTCCACTCTCCACTGGACTGGCACACTGGCCATGGAGGGCTGTTAAAAGGTGAGTGAGTCTTGCTGACCACTCCCTGGCTCTCCAGTCCCCAAATCATCTCCTGGATTTTGGGTCACAGAGTCCCAGTTCGTGTGGTGTTGCTGGTGTTGCACTGTTGTGGTGGCACTTGGTACCTGTGGCTCTTCAGCCCTCAGCAGTCCCACAGCAGAGGGGTCCTCTGAGAGACCAGGCAAGGTGTTGAGCTGTTTAATGCCCTCTGTCCCCACAGCAGCTATGCCAAGAGCCAGTCACAGTGGGGTGTTTTTTTGCCACTTCATCCCAGTCAGGGTCACTCCAGCTTCCAGCACAGTGAGCTGTTGGAATGCCCCTGTCACCCCAGGGATGGAGATGGACTCTGCCCCTACGCATCTCCAGGGCATCAGAGTACATTGTGTGCTGCTGTCAGCTCCTGTGGGTCTGCTGTGCCAAGGGATCCACACAGTCCAGTAGCCCCAGTTGTCCCTCTGCCCCACCCTTCTGGAGTCAGGGCCCCCTAGTTCTGGTCGTAGCACTCACTGCTCACTTACAAACATGGCCCAGAGGTCCCTTCAAGAGGCACAGAAGTAACATCATCCCTCCTGTTCTTCTGAGGACTTGCCCCTGGAACTGAGCAGCATTTATGCTTGGATAGTTTCCTGTGGGGGTTGTGCTTCTCTCAGCTCACATACCTGTGCTCACATCCCACATTCCTTGCCATGGTCGTGCAGGTAGGACCACAGGTCACCTCGTGGTGTGTGCCCTCTCTCTTGAGCAGGGTGGCACTTGCCCCCAACAGCAGAGGCTCTGGTCAGTACTGGCAGGACATGGGACATTTCCTCTCTAGTTTGGACAGATTTGGAAGCCTTGAGCACAGTTTTGGAAGTCTTTCCACAGCCGAGGTGCAGGTGAGTAGGGAGGAAAAAGGATGATCTTCATATTGCCAGAGTTGGGTGGTCATCCAACAGTGTCATAATTTACCTGTCCATCTCTCTTCTCAGCAGTCTTGGCAACTTAATTATCTGTGAGAGCATTAACAAAACTGTGTGTGGTGCCCTGCAGCTTCACCCAGCTGTGCCCAGGGCCCGTGGGGCACAGGGGGCTGCAGGAGTCGGATCCAGGTTTGGATCCTTCTCTTCTCTTCTGCCCCTCAGCCTTGCTGGCCTTTGCTGCTCGTCCCTGCCTTTGGTTAATGGACTCTGGTCAAGGGCTCATATTATTTTTACTTCCCAAGATGACTTTGTCTTCTCGACGTTGTGTTGTTCTAGACAAGCAGAGGTGACTTGTGATCTTTGTGGTAGGAGGTTCCATTTTATAGAGAATTCAGCATATGAAAATGAAAGTGGTACAAAGTCAGGATATCTCTGATTAGAGAGAGGCCTTAGGATTTTTGTGAACCTAATTCCTGTTGATGAACAGAGACTCATTTAAATAAAACATCCATATAATCTTAACAATTTCAGTGGTATTTGGTCACTTCCATTTTTTTCTGATTTTTCCTCTGTAGCTACAGAGCTTCAGCTCTTACCTGTTTATATGTCTCTGCTAAATGAAAAATATTTGTGACATCACCTTTTTATTCCTGAAATCAGCACTTTAGGATCACTTCAGTCCTTGCCTTAATAAGATAAGCAAATTAATAAGCTTAAATAGTAAGCTAAATAAATTAGGCTATTAGATTGCAATTAGCCTGTCTTTAGCCATGCCTTTTAGTCCTTTGAATAGTACTCGAGGCCTCCCTGGTCCTGTCATTTTTACCTGTTTCCTTGAAGAACTAACACAGTGTGTTGGTTGTTGCAGCAGCGACATCACTCCAAACCCACGAGGATGTTGCTTTGCCCTTCCCCAGTTGTGTTTTCATCCCTCCTGTTGGCACGTGGAGAGCCCAGGTTTGTTCCTCAAGCATTCTGCCTATTCATGGCTTCCCGAGCCCAGCCAAGCTTGTCTACCTTGCTGCCTTTCTTTCCAGGCATGTTTTCTGGTTAAAAATCCAGCAGATACTGAAATGAATATTAACGATAACTATTTTTAGTTTACAGGATTGGATCATAATCAGATTACTTCAGCCAGGCTTATTTCCCACTCAGCCCTTGCTGCTTTGAGTTCCTTGATTCTCATATCAACCTTTCAGTGTGTTTTCTACTGTGAGGCTCATCCAAACCTGCTGGTGGTATTTTGGTTTGGAATACTTGGCCTGAATAACCTCCTTCCATTTGTGTACAGTGCCACTGCTTCAAAACTTAATGAAAATCAACATTTAGCTTGGAGATAAGTTTGTTGGTTTGAGTTTCTGTTTTGTTTTTATTTTTTGGACGAATCTGGCTTGTCCAGCTAATTAAAAAAATAATAATTTATGGCATTAACTTTATGTAGGCAGTGGTGGTGCAAGGTACAAACCCAGGAGTGTGTTGGAGGTGGGTGCTGCTCCTTGGCACGTGCCAGTGCAGGAGCTTTCTCTCTCTCAGGAAAACTGAAAGTGAACTCAGCCTGTCCTGCCAGACCTTTTATTAAATTCAGAAACACTGGAGTGAAAGGTGGGTTGGGGCAACAGAAGAGAGCAGAATTTCCCAAGGGAAAAGAGCTAGCAAGGAGCAGAAGTGTGTGCAGTTGTGTGGTTTGTGACAGCAGGTTGGAGAGGGAGCTAAAAAAGGGATTGTGAGCAGGAACTGATGTGCCTGTAACAGAGAGCGGGGTTGGCAGTGTTGGGTGTGTGTCCTGGGAGCCCCAGAGGGGCGTGGGGATGGGTTAGCCTGGACTGCTGGAGGGAGGGAGCAGGCTGTGGTGCTGCAGGTGAGGAGACAGGCAGTAAATCTGAAAGGAGGAGCAAAGGGCAGCATCTATTCATGGCCTGAGCACTTGGTGTCCAGGAGGGAGTAGCTCCCTGGTGCTGGGCTAGAGGAAGAAGGACAGGGGGATGGCAGCAGTGCTAAAGGAGGGAGGAAGAAACAAACCTTTAAAAGCAGGAGGAATGGCAGGTGTGGAGATCCAGGCTGCTCCTGAGGTGTCTCTGGAATTAGATTGGTGAGCTTCTCACTTCCATTACATCCTCTCCGAGTTGCACCTTTGGATGAGGCTCAGCTTTGGTCACAGTCTTGCTCTGTAATATCCATGAAACTCCAGGAATTAGAGGCAGCAGAATTGCTGCTCTGTCTGAAAAGAGCTAAAAAGCCAAACAAGGGGAGGAACCCCCACACCTGCTGCTCAGAACAGGCTGCAGGGTGATGGCTCGGGTGCTCCCAGTCAGCTGAACAAAGGCTTGAAGTGCTGGGGGTTCTTTTCAGCGTGGAAGTTTGTGCATTCCTTGGCTTGGGAGACTGGAGTGAAACACCCCATTTCCTATCCACACTTGGTAATAGATTCCGGTATCTTAGAGAGTTGCCATGGTGATAAAAAAGGGAACAGAATCTGCTTGTCTTCCTGGGATAGCAGAGTTATTAAATTAAATGCTTCTTTTCCATTAAAAAAGGGTGTCATTATCATATTTCTGAGAAGAACTGTTTTAGAGCAGAAATAATGTCTTTAAGCTGGTGTCCTGCATTAATCATGACTCTTCTTCAGGCACCTCTAGCCTTGCCTTGTGCTTGGGATGCTCCTCTGCATCCCCTTGTTGCAGCTGGTGGAAAACACCTTGCTTGGGGAAAAGGCTGCTTTTGATCTGATGGACAGAGGTCATGGGGTTGTGACCACAAAGAGCTGGGCAAGAAGAGAGACTTGCCCAAAACTAGAACACAGGAGCACAAGTAGAAAAGGTGGGTTGCAGAGAACGAAGCAGGAGGAAAGGAGCTGCCCCAGGATGGAGTGCAGGGATTATGGCTGCCAAAAGCAGTGGCTGTGGCAGGGACATGAACTGAGAGAGGAGAGGAGAAGGCAACAGGGAGGGAACGTCCTGAAGCTGAGAACAAAATGGGAGGGAACAGTAACATCAGCAGGTTTTCAGAGAGATGCTTTCAGCTCTTGGCATGGAGAGGCACTGGCTGCCTGGGAGGGCTGAGTAGCCCAGTCAGGCACATCCCTCCCTGCCCAGTCGTTGCAGGTGGGAAAGGGAACGACTCACACTGCGTTGCTTTTTGCTTTGTTCCTTTCAGGAAAGTGAATTTAACGAACTTTAAGCCAAATACAAATCTTTGTGATGGCCCAAAGTTCCCCATGAAAACAACGGTTCTTACCAGGTTGTTAACTTCATGTCCTTGCTGGTTTGCATCATCTTCTTTGATGGCTTGTAATGACCTGGTAGTCTTCTCCTATTTTGGGAAGTATAAAAACAAAGGTCTCTGAGTATCTTCCTCCCCCCCAGCTGCCCCCTTATTCCACACGGGAAGAACCTGGGAGCAGAGGCAGGAGCTGCAGCCCTTGAGCCTCCTGAGGCCTTTGCTTTGGAGCTGCAGGTTTCAGTTTGCAGAATGGACATGCAGGGTAAAATCTTTCCTACTTACAGCCCCAATCCTCTGCTTCTATTTACCAGTTATCAGCTAGCTGTGGTTTAAAGTTCCACAGAAGCCACGGAGATAATTAGCCAGGAACTGCAGTTAATTCCTCCTGTCTTTCAGCGGGTGATTTCCTAATTCCTCCTCTCCTTCCACCTCCCATTTGCTGCCTTCCCAGCAGGGAGGGGCTGGCAGGGGTTGGCTGTGCTGGGATCCCTCCCTGGCTGTGCCTGGAGGTGGCTGCTGCTGCTGCTGGAATTGCATCAGTGACAGCTCTGGGACACTGGGGGTCTTGGGGCTGGTTGGCAGCAGGTTGTTCTGCCACTGAGACTCAGCCATCCCAGCTTGCTGGGGAACTTTTGGAAGCAGAGAAGGTTCCTTGGAGCAGGCTTTGCTCTCCTAGTCTCTGGAAATCACAGTCCTGGTGATCCGAACTCCTCCTAAACTGAGTTTAAAACCCCCTGAAACAACGAGCATCTTTCAGTTTTAATGAACTCGTCTAGTGATGAGTTTTTGTGTCCATATTTACTTCAGGGATTGCCACGTAAAAAAAGGGTCTTTCCACCTTTTCAGGTTATTGTCTTTAAATGGATTTCAAACAAGAAGAAATCTTTGGCTGTTCCTTTCCTTGTCAGTAATTTACAAAAATGAAGTGTAGTGGGTTAAAGGGCATGTCTAATGGTTTACAGTGTTATCAAGCTCTGCTATTTTTTAAAAGTTCTAGGCTGGTGTAAGTCCTTGGCCTTGGGTTCCCTTTCCTTAGGGAAGCACAGCTTTGGGCTCTGAAATGGGGCAGAGGGCAGGGTTACCAAAATGCAGAGTTTCAGCTGGAAGGGACTCTGCTTCAAAGGACAGCAAGGCACTTCTTCAAATTTCCAGCAAGTATTTATGACTTAATGACCACCTAGAGGAGGAAAAATTATCCTCATCCTACTAAGCACTCGGTTTGGAAGACTTGAAAGGTTGCTTTGTTGTCATACTGAGTTGTGATATGTTTAATAACAAGATCTATTGAAAAGGAAATGTTAAAATAAAATGAAACACTCACGTGGTGGTGCCTGTTAGGATTGCAGATCCTCAGTGCTTTGGGGGCGTTCTGGTGGTTTAGAGTTTTAACAGAATTGAAATGACTTTTTTTCTCTTCTTTGTCTTTTGAGACCAAAGTATTTGTAACATTTTTTCCAAAAAATCTCTTTTTCAACACATTAATACACAAGTGTTAATGAGATGAGGAACACCTCTCTGCTTCTTTTGGAGCAAGAACTTCAGTTTGGTGTCAAATTTGCTCAGTGTTCTCACTGCCTGAAGAAAAATCTTCCTTCTGCTTGTTGAAAATTGAACACCAGGCTGCCCAGCTTAGCTCAGCCCTGAGCCTTTCCCACCTCCTCCTCCTCCTCGGTGTCCAGGTGTGCCCCAGCCAGGGAGGGCTCTGGGGGGCCATGGGAGCAGGTTCCTGTGTCTGCAGCTTTCCTGGCTCCTCATTCAGCCTCACCACGCCTTTCCCAGTGCTGGTGGTGGCCCCAAGGATGTTGCAGCACAGGGGTGGTTGCCAGAAGAGCCAATGTATTATTGCATTAAAAGAAACCCAACAAACTCCACTGAATTTTCAAGCAAGATCAAAGAAGGCTGGAAGGGCCAAACCCCTCCATGGGCAAGTGAAGTTTGGAGTTGGGAATGAGGCACAGCCCAGCAGTTCCTATTCCTGTTGTGGCCTCTGGAAGGTTTCAGGAGTTGGTCATAATCTTCCTCAGAATCTCACTTCGAGTTTCAGACATTTTCTTCACTGTTAATCTGATAGATCCTCAGAGCATTAATGAATAGCTGTAGTTACCTTTCTCATACCTTGTCTGAATTAGTGGGTAATTTTATTAAATGCTTTGCTATTAATTCTTCAGAGAAGAGCTGCCAAAACCCGTGGTGTAATAAATAATAATTAAATTAATTTTTTTGAGCCATGCAGCCAACAAAGCAAACACAGAAGTACAGAAAATAAAATTTTTGGTGCTTGTGCAATGTGGTGGTAGCCAATAGCACTTTAAAAGCAGTCTTAGGACTAAACTTTAGATGCTGTTTTTTGGTCTTATGTGCTATTTGAATTATTCAGCTTTACTCTGGAACACAGCATGTACTTGATAACCCCCTGCATTGCCAAGTAACAGCTTTTGGGATTTTTTTTCATGTGTAAAGATAGAATGTCTTGTACAGTGAAAAAAGGCCCAAATTTGGCAACAGTCACTGTGCAGGATGCAGGGAGAGGGAGCGTTTCCTAAGGAAGCTGCTGGGCCAGCTGTCTGAAAGGCAGGGGTGCAAAGTTCATGGCCAGAGAGGGCAAGGCCTGGGCAGGCTGTGTTTGCTGGACTCTGCCCCCTGTCATTTACTGCTCCTCACCAGCACTTGGCACCTGCTCCTTCAGCCCCATTCCTGTAAGCACGAACAGCACCCTCTGAGTAATCCCTCCTTCTGGGGCTGTTACTGGGCTGAACTGGTGTGTGCCATGGGAACAGTCCTGAACCCCTGCTGGGAAGAGATCAGGACATGGAAAGCCACTGTGGTGTGTAAGGAAGGGCTGGAGAGGTCCAGGGAAGAGGAAAATACGGTTTAATATTTCCAATAAAGACTTTGCTCAGTGGTTGGATTTATATTTAAGAGGAGAACAAGTGTGGTCTGTTGAGCATGTCCTGGGAGGAGCAGCTGGGGGGATCATCCTGGAGAAAAGGAGGCTCAGGGAGGACCTTCTGGCTCTGCAACCCCCTGACAGGAGGGGGGAGTGGGGGCAAACAAGGGACAGGACAAGGGGAAACGGCCTCAAGTTGTGCCAGGGGAGGTTTAGGTTGGATATTGGGAAGAATTTCTTCCTGGAAAAGGTGGTCAGGCCTTGGAAGGGACTGCCCAGGGAGGTTTGGAGTGCCCAGTCCTGGAGGTGTCCAAGGAAGGACTGGGTGTGGCACTCAGGGCTCTGTGCTGGGGGACAAGGTGGGGATCAGTCACAGCCTTGATGATCCTGCAGATCTTTTCCAGCCTAAGTGGTTCTGTGACTGAAATTTCCTCTCTATTTCGAGGTGAGGAAGAAGGTTCCTAGTCTTAGTCACCCACTTTGGAAGAAATAAATTCCTGCTAAAATGTCTTTTCAGGACCTTTTGTTCAATGTGGCTCCAGTAACAGAGATGCCACCACTGGAGAGGCTCCTGCAGGCCAAGGGGCTCTTGGGGTGGACAGGGATTGTTCATTCAGTTGTGTTTCTTCTTGCTGATCTTGAGGAGTTTGGGGTGTCATTTGGCAGCCTTGGATAGATGTCCTTTTGCTCAGACACTTCTCAAACACCAAAACATAACCCAATAACCATTTGCTCGATGTATTCCCCTCCCTTCTCATCTAGACCATGTACAAAGTCATGCTTTGTGCACAGAATGCACAAACATCCCAGGACTTGAGGTTTGTTGGGTCTGCAAAAGCTCTTGTAGTGCTGGAAAATGTGATTTCTGTCAATGCAGATTGGGGAGGATAATCTTGTGTTTGCCTTTGACTTTTTGAAGTTGAATTGCAAGATGTCAGCTGTATGTATTTGTAAAGCATCTTTTTAGAATGTCTTTTAACTTGACTACAGTTGTGAAATCACGAAATTCCTATTGAGGGTTTAACATTGAGCAACTTAAAGTGGAATTTGGTCTCTGTGAACGCAAAGACGGATGTTTGACTATGTGGGGGTGGATTTTTATGTCTCTGTGGAATCACAGCAGTTCTAACCAGCCCATTCATTCTTTTCCAGATGGGAATGACAGGTAACACTAGTCCCTTTGGGCAGCCTTTCAGTCAGACTGGAGGGCAGCAGATGGGAGCTACAGGAGTGAACCCGCAGTTACCGAGCAAGCCAGGCATGGCCAACAGTCTGTCTCCCTTTCCTGCCGACATCAAGACTACTCCCGTCACCAGTGTGCCAAACATGGTGAGTTACACCTGCTGCTTCCAGCAGTTTTGCCTCCTCGTGGTGCTCTCTAAATCCTTGGGTGACCCACCTTCTGCCACGTTATCAAATGACTTCCCATTTTGGCACCAGCATTGCCCCGTGGCTCCTTTGTGTATTTTGTTATGCACTAATTCAACTTCCTAAATAATCCCAGGGGTTTGTAACAAGAATTGCAGTGCATCCTTTCATTTTGTCTGGGACATTTAGTTTCAAACCAGACAGAACTGCCTTCTTTAAGCCCTGTTTGTCAATTAGAATGTGTTGGATGTATCATCACCTTCCTGAAACTGAACAACCTCCCATTCTTGGAGCGTGTTGTGGTGAGCAGCCCACGTGCTTCTCACTTTATTCTGTGCACAACTTGCAGCTCACCAGCCTGTGAGAACAGTTCTTACTAGGATACCTTGCAAGTTGGTAGTATTCTGTTTACTTTGATTTTCTTTATGAAGTGATATTAAATATTCCCATTTGTCTCAGGATGTTGCATATTAATCAAACTGCTTGTGTTGTTTCTATGGAAACTCCAGCTTGTTGCATTTTATATTCTTATACATGATAGCAGTTACTATAGAAACTTGTAAAACCTTCCATAAGATGCAAATTACTTATTTTTTAAGTTAAAGCAAAAACCAACTCTTTTTTTGGCACGACCAAGGCTTGTCCTTCCATCAGGGAGTTTGCTACCTGCCTGTCACTAACAGGCTCTGTATGAGAGGCAACAGGATGTCATAAACTTCCTCTTTGCTCCTCATTTTACAGGACCACTTCCTAATTTTTCTTTACTGATGTTGTGAAATCTTTGTTTATTATCATCTGTCATTCACTGCTTATGGTTATGGAGAGGAGCTGATGGCTAGAATTTCAAACCACGTTCAGAATACCACGTGCAGTAGTGCAGGATATTTGTAAAAGGCAATTTGCTGCATGACTCCTCTGAATTTGTTTTGAAACATTTTGGATCAGGTGTGAAGCAAATGAATTATTGTCCTGATTCTGTAGAGAACCTTCAGGTTTCCCTCGGGGACTGAGTGATTTTGAAGCCTAATTTTGTGCTCATTTAAATATCTGGTTTTGGCAAGCCTAAGTTATAATATATTCACTTACTAGTACAAGATGCAGTGGCAGATACTCAGGTGGAGTAAAGAAGGTATTTGCCATCAAGGTCTGTGTAGTGGTGGGAGAGAAAAGAAAAAACTTCCCTTTCTCCCATCTTGTCCAAGAGACAGAAAAGTAGGAAAACTTTCCCAGTACTATCAATTGTAGTTTCTGTAAAATGTCAGAAGCACCAGCTGAGAGAACAGTCAGGGCCATCTTCCTTTGTTTCCCGGGTGTCAGAGGGTTTGTGTGTCCAGTGGATGGAGAGTAGTGGCCATTTCAGCCAAAATGTTAGTGTTGGAACTGTTGAGCCCAAAGGTCCCAGCTCATGTGTGGCTTGGAGGGATGATGCTCCTGACAGGGGTGGAACTTCAAAACCTGACGTTTCCATCTAAACACTTTCATTGCAAAGCCAAGAATTTAAAAGGGAATGTCACACTTGTTAAAATTGAACCTTTCTTTGGTAGCGGTGGGGAAGGCAGTGTGATGGTTTGGGAATGCCACATGGCCATTTGCTGTTCCTTCCACTGGGACTTTACTTTGCTCAGTGACCAACATGAGCAGAGCCCTTGGAAAGAGCTCCTGGTCAACATCTCGTTCTGTTTTTGCTGCCTGGTGTGTAACTGTGGACACTGTTGGGTGGATGTTGTGACATATTTCCCTCAGGCTCTTCCAAAGGGCTTTCCCATGGCAGCCAGCACTGGAGCAGGCCTAACATTTAGGATTAGTTAATTTTTGCAGCTCCTCTCTGGGGTAAAGATGTGTTGCCCCAGTTTTAAACACAGCAAGACTGGGAGAATCTGCTGACTCAGAACTGGAGGGGTGTAGGTTCTGAGTTGCTAAACCTTATTTCATATGTTAATATGTTCTCCAAGGGTACAATAACACCCACAGCAGTTCAGTGACTTACAGGAGCACACATCTAAGTGACATCTGTGTCTCACACTGGGCAGCTGAAATGTGACCCAGAGACAGAGGCAGGTCCCCAGAGCAGAGCTGCCGTGGTGGGGCAGTCATGCCCTGCTGCAATCCCTTTGCCATTTCTGTGCCCTGGGATGTTTCAGCACCCTGCAGATGATGGTGTATTTAATGTGTGGTCTGCTGGAGACACTGCCTGTCCTGAGCCCTGAGGGGTGTTGTGTTAACCTCTGTCAAAAATGAACCCCTGGAGGATCAGCTCAGGCTCCATCTACTACAGCAAGTGCAAGACCAACTGCATATTTTAGAAATAAAACCCTCCAGGGTCTTTGGTGGGATGATTGAAACCACGTATCTTGCTAAAGCAGCCCTCTGTAGTATTCTTATCAGAAAAGGGCCCCAAAAGTGCTATTCCATGTGAGAGACAAGCCCATGCGAATGAGAACACTGGTGATATGTGGCATATCTGAGGCAGCAAACCACACTGCAGCCTGGCATTGAACACTGTTTGCCACGGGGAGTATTTAAATAAGAAAAGAGGAATTAAAAAGGTGCAGCCATTGCCTGAAGACCCCAAAGTCCTGGAAAACAAGATGTTTTTTCAATGCTCCTTTCAGTCTTTAGCCTTCCACCTTATATGTGTGCTGCAAAAGTAAAAGATGATGAGTAAGTTTCTTACCCCACTTTATTCTAATTGTTGTGTGACACTGCTGTCCCCAGCACTGACCAGGAGTTTTGGCACTGGCAGGCATGCCCCTGGCAGCCAGCACAAGTGTGCTGCAGCTGTAGATTTGGGGGTTTGGGTCCAAATTCAGGCTGCCACTCTCCAGAGAACAGCCCTCTCTTCCCTCCCCATAAAGCAGGTCTTAGAATTGTTAGCTTCTTGCAGCCTGTGTTCCAGGCATGACCTTACACTACAACCTGAGAAGCACATTTGGATTAATCCCTTTAATTAGAAAAGAAGAACAAACCTTATGGTATTAAAATGATTAAAAGGTCAGCATTAAGGTATTAATTTTCAGTGCCAGCAGGATGGATTGATTTTGCTGTTTGTTTTCTTTTAATGGTGGTTCCAAACAGTGTATTGGCTCTTAATTTGTCTGACTGCTACAGGATCAGTCCTCCTTACAGCACGGGCAGCTTGAAATCTGGAGGGAAAGGCTTATTTCCAAAGGAGAGCTGTTGCTTCTGATGGTGCTGGAGGTTTTGGTGACACATTCCTGAGATTCAGTGTCAGATTCAGGACTGTGCTGTGCTGAGATCATCCCTGGGCTGTGCAAGGGAGCCACGCTCTGCTCCTGGGCACTCACTCAGCACACTCTGCAGCCTGTTCAGGAGCCAGCAGGCTGTGCCTTTGGGATGTGCAGGCTGTGCCTTTGGGATGTGCAGGCTGTGCCTTTGGGATGTGCAGGCTGTGCCTTTGGAAGGTGCAGGCTCCAGGAGGAGCTCTCACTGGAGGGAACCCTGGTAGACTTTTCCATCACGCTCTCTGCAGTGCTGCCTGTTCCAAGGGTGCTGATGGATGGTTCCCTCCTGGACATCCCAGTAAATCCATTATTTCTACATGGATTAGGAACACAATGGGTGGAAGTTTGCCTTCCAGACACCAGCCTGGCTCCATAGTTATCCCTATGACCAGCAGATGGAGTTGAGAGAATGTTACTTTCTGGAAGCAAAGGAAATCGTTTCCCCTTGGTTCTTGACTTAGAATTGGAGCAGCACATCTTCTTCTGGGTTTTTTTTTCTCATCTCTTACTAAACTACATCAGGACCTTTCTGTTGAGTTCTTCTTTGTTCCTTTTTATGTCCTTCAGGGTTTTTGTAAGAACAGATGTTGATCAGAAGAGAGGAGAAGTGAGAGGGTGAGGATGGCTCAGGTGTGCCTTGCTGTGGACCTCCAAGAGAGAGCAAGAAAGCTCTTAAACTGGGAGGCCAGGTTGAATTAGAACAAGTAGAACTGATGCTACTTAAAATAGACAACTGGTATTTCATTCTAGAGACCAGAAATAAAAGGCTTTGTGAAAACTCACTTAACTCTTGTGCCCTTCCCGGGAGGAAGGCCTGTGTCCTTAACCTCTCTGTGATTTTCCCTCTCCTGCAGCACAGTCACTCTGCTTTTTCTCTGTGGGAAAGGTCTCTGGCTGTTGCCTGGGCATCGTGCTGTGTCTGCTTGCTGCTCTCTCCAGCAGCCTCCCAGTCTCTGGGCTTAGCTCTGCTCACCTTCCCCATGCCTGCCCTGACCTCCTCTCTGAAAGTTTGCTGCTCACAAGGCACCAAAGTTATTTGCTCACAGTCATGTTCACTCCTGCTCTTCCTCGAGAAAATCCCTACTCATTTACAGCAGTGAACAGCTGGGAAAAGCTCTTGTCCATGTTGCTAAGCCATGGTCTCTTACAGGAGAGGATCTCAAGAACCTGGAACCAAACCCAGCAGTGTTCAGGGCCAGAGAAACAGGGTCGTGTCAGGAGCAGAGAAGGCATCTCTGTCCTGCCTTAGTGCAGGGGTTCTTCCTGGGAATGTGGTTTGCTTGGAGTGGTGGAACATCTGAGCTTCTGCACCATCCATAAATACAGGGCCAGGCTGGCAAATCTGACAAGGAGGAGTTACTCTTTCCACAGCACTCCTGTCCATGTTCTGCCCTCCTGTTCCCCATATGCAAACACATGTGGTGGAGAATATCCTTTGCTGTTTCTTGCTCTCTTCCAGATGTGGAAGTGAAGTACTCCATGGTCAGCATGGCTTTCCTTCCCTTGCAAACTTCTTATTTGTCTCTTATCTTTTGTCCGTTTGGGATTTGCTCTTTGGGATCATTGATGTTCATCAATCCTCAGTCTGTTTTATCCCCCAGTAAAATATTAATATTTATGTAGGATGTATAAACCCCTCAATGTTTCGTTCAGGTGATCTCCTGTATGTGAGAACTAAACTCTGTCTAGAGATTGCTGTATTTTGTCCCTTTTTGCTACTTTGAAACACTTCCTCAGTGTGTGTTTCTTGGCATTTGCTGCTCCACAAGGGGCTAAAGCTCCACGAGTGTATCCTTAGGAAAGATGCTGATCCAGCCTTGATTCCCAGCAGAGCCAACTGCGTAGTCCTGGGACCTTGGCTGGTTTTAAAAGGAAACTCCTCTAGCACTTAAAAGACCAGTGCACTGAGGGTGCTCTCCAGGACCAGCTGCTCGGGTTCTTTCCATGGCCTGGCCACTGGAGCCTTCTTACCTTGGTGGTTGTCGTGGGCTTGCAGGGTCAGTCCCCAGCACCTCCCTCTGAGGTGGAACTCACACTCTGTAGGGGTCAGTGAAAGTTGGAAGGGGAAAATATTCCCATTCTCTCTTGACATGAAAACTCTACTTGTGTTCACATCAGTGCCAAGGCTTTGAAATAAATTTTGAGCTCTAAACATGTTAAGACTGTAGCCTGAAGCTGCTCCAGGGCAGGTTCAGGGTGGGCATCAGGAGGAATTTCTTCATGGGAAGGATGGTCAGGCACTGGAAGGAGCTGCCCAGGGAGGTTTGGAGTGTCCAAGGAAGGACTGGGCATGGCACTCAGTGCTCTGGCCTGGGGGACAAGGTGGGGATTGATCACAGGTTGGACTCAATGATCTTGGAGGTCTTTGCCAACCTCAGCAATTCTGGGGTTCTAGGATCATGCTGGCTTTGTGCTCAGGAGCTGAGTATCTCCTTCCCTCTCTTCTCATTTGCTGGAGCATGGCCAGGTTGCTGCTATTAACAGGCTGATATAATTTCTTGACACTTGAGTTGTTTTCCCTCCAGAGACCATGACCACCTTCCCAGGCTGTATCCAGTTCAGGAAGCCTTTTCTCATTCCCTCTGAAGTTCTCTGCCCACGATCCAGACTCAGATCCTGACTCCTCCTGCTCCTTGGGTGAGGAGAAGCAGCACTGCAGGGTTTGGGGCACAAATGCAGGTGCTTGTGCTCGTGGCACTGGTGCCCATGTGAGCCTGGGTTGTGTGTGTGTGAACCTCCAGCCTCTGGGGCCAAAGCAGACCTTGGGATTCCTGGGCTCAGAAGGATTCTTCCTTTTTGGATAGGATCAGGCTGTTCAGAGCAACTGGTGGAACCAGAGAAACCACCATGCACGTGGAGAATATGAGAGTGTGTGAAACAAGTGTAAACTGGTTCTGTGCCCTTTTCCCAGTGGAGCTGTGGTTGTCCCTGGAGAGAGCCTGGGTGCCTCATCCTTGATGCCATCTGACAGCTGCTGCTTGAGCTGTCCTTCAGTTTGGGGACACAGTTGGGTTTTTCAGAGCTGGCTCTGCACTTATTAGAGCATTCCTGCAATTCCCGTGTGCAGGAAGGACTTCTTTGAACCTTAATGAGAATGTATTTGGGGACATGATTGGGGGTGATCACACTGGGAGCACTTAAATCAGAAAATGCTGCTGATGAGAAATGTTCTTTGATATTTACAGTTCACGTGTGTACCCACTTTATGCCCACTGTCCCTTCTCTGGAAGGGACCCTCAGGATCACACTTTCAGCCTGTGGCTGAAGGGGAACTGAAGAAGTTTGGGTGTGTTTCACCTCATGTACTCGTGGCTGCCTGAAAGCAGAATTTGTGGCAGTGGATTTTTAATTACCTGACTAAGATCCACTGTTGATTACAAACCTGTCCAAAAGAAATAAATGCGTTTTTTAAACACAGGATTTGTCCTAAAACAGTGATTCCAGAAAGTCATATTCTTCTACCAGGGAGAAGGGAAAAACATGGAAGTAAAAAGAAATCACAGAAGAGGAAATGTGTTTTAAAACCTAATGCTCTGTGGAAGCTGGGCTGGTGCAAAGCTCTGTATCAGATTGTTTATCTGCTCTGAGATGGCACCACTGCTGAAATTGGTGGCTGCCTTTATAAGAAGAGGTGCATAATGTTCCATCTTGACAATGTTGAGTGGTTTTGAATATAAACATCAAAACATAGAGAATTGCTCACCTCAGTAAAGTAAAATACCAGGGAACTCTGTGTCCATCCAAGTTCTTGACAATGAGGTGCTTGTGCAGGATGTGCAGGAAGGTTTTGCCCTTCGGGATAGGGACAGGGCAGAATCATCTTCCGTGGGAATAGAGTGGCTGTAATTGAAAGGGCATTAATAGCTGTGTTACCCTCTAGAAATGTGTGTTGCTTTGTTTCTAGAAAATTGGTTAATGAACCTCCCACCTCTGTCAGAGGTGTAGCAGACTGACAACCCCTGATCCATTTGCTCTGTTGATGGTGGAGCTCAGCAAGTGGCAAGGGAAACAAAACCATCTCTTTTACCTTGTGTATCTGGCCATTGCAAGATTTATTTTAATTGTGGGGGCAGAAGTGGCTGAACTTCCTTCTTCAGCCAGAAACCTGTTGGTCATTGAGGTGAAGCAAACAGAATCCTCCTGCTCGTTGTGGAGTGGAGCAATCCCTGCCCTTTGGTGTGCAGACCAGTGTTCTGGGATTGAGACTGGCAGGGAAGAAAGACATCAGCTCCTCAAACAGTCAGCAGTGCTGGGGAGCAGGACAGGGACTGTTCTGAGGGGGTTTTGTGCCCACCTGCAGACACTCTGCTCCCATCTGGGCCCAGACTGCTCCTTCTTCACACCACTGGTACTCTGTAATTCTGCTTTTTCCTCACTCCTCAAGAAGCCCTTTTGGGTCAGGGCATCTGTGCTGATACAGCTGCAGTTGTGCCTCTTGACTGGGAGGGGAGTAACAAAAGGAGGACTTGGCTTGGGAAACAATTCTTTGACTGGGATGAAAACACCACTTCCAACAAGATTTTCTTTGGCATGGTCTCTGTATTTTTTTGCAGATTGACTGAACTAATTGTTTCCTATTTGTGACCCAAGAATTGTTTCAGCAAAACCTGTCTGCCCTGTGGATTTGTTCACAGGAGGGATGGAAGACTGACTTGCAGCTGCTTGTGCTGGGAGCAGAACTGGCTGGGTTTCCTTCATTCACCCTTTTTTCCTTTTATTGCTCTTTTTCTTGTCTTGGCAAGGCCAAGACAAACAGATCCAGCAATTCCTCTTTGTTTAAGACTTACTATAATCATTATCAAGTGGCAGAGCCCCCACCTCCTCCATCAAACACTGGCCATGGTGTTTTCTACTTGATCTTTTGTGCTTCGTTCTCCAGAAGAAAAGCCAAGCTCTTCAAAAGCTGATGTGCAGGGACAAAACTTGTTGCTGGAGTGGTGACAACTTGTGCCAGGGAACCTTCTGTTCACCAAAAACAACAAAATAAAAAAGATTGTTTGCTGTTATTAGGCAGTGGAATTTTCTGGGGAGTTCCTTCTCAAAGGTCAGAATAGAATGGGCTACAAATGGTGTATTGTGTGACTTTAACACGATTTTCCTTAAATGTAGTGCACAGGCTTTGGTCAGGAGTGGACAGCACTGGACTGGTTCCTCTGTTACCTCCCCAGTATAATCCTATTCTTCCTCTATTCTAAGTGTTTTTAATGGCTGATTTTCCTTAGGTGGCTTGGAAATGGTGAGCTTTTCTGTGTTAACCTGTTTTCACAGGGCATAATCAAAGGGATTCTTGGGACAGTTTTGTGTTAGTCCATGAGATTATTTCAGGCTGCAAATCACAGGAATTTCAGCACTTCAGCAAGTCCCATATCTGCCCCTGCTAGGGGAGTCATTGCAGGCTGTGGATGTGCTAAAGGTTTGAAAATCAGGTTTCTACGTTTGTCCAGGAAGGTAGAAAAGCTGCTAAATCTGTGCTGGAGAAATGGCACATTAAGGGGGCTGTTTCCCTCCTGCACTGTCATGAGCTGGGCCTGGCACTGAGGATCTCTGTGGGTTTGCAGCTGTCAGGCAGAGCTCGGGCCTGGGGACAGAACTGTGTCCGTAAAGAGGGGATGCTGGAAATAAAACTCTGAATTCACTCCAGTAGCCATAATGCAGCCCAGATTTAGGTGGCCCTTTCTAGGGGAAAACCATGTACAGCTTATCCGGGGCATTTTCTCTTTGAAAGGAATATCAGCACTCATTTGTGAGACAAAGGACTAATTTATGCTTGGAAAATCAGCTCTACCTTTTGTTGTAGTATGTAGAGACAGTCATACAGTTTTGGCTGTTTTCTCCCATTGGACTTCTCTTTCTGTCAGGGGTGAAAAAGATTTAAGTGTATAAAACCTATAGTATGAAAATATAACACTGAACAGGCTTGAATTCATAGCATCATAAAACGGTTTGGGTTGGAAGGGACCTTAAAGAATTCCACCTCCAAGTGTGACAAGAGCTTATTCCTGTTGGAATTATGGTCTGTCTAATAAACAGAAGGTTTTGAGGGGCTTGTTATTTAAATTCTTGTCTGT
The DNA here is from genome assembly GCA_035047865.1 of Dendrocincla tyrannina. NCBI lineage: Eukaryota > Metazoa > Chordata > Aves > Passeriformes > Dendrocolaptidae > Dendrocincla > Dendrocincla tyrannina. Next base: position 2,407,244 of record JAWWMP010000033.1, read on the forward strand.
AAATGTTTTCACAGAGGAACCTCTCAATACCTCGTTGTTCCCAGGTTAGAATAGAAAAGTTTGAGGATGCTACAGGGAGTGGTGTAATAATCCTTGTAGCCTGATGAATACCCTTGTGGTACTCACGGGATATGCCGGGGTGGGAGGGACCCACAGGGATCATCCCCAAGAGTCACTCCCTGTGCCCCCGAGCATCACCCAAACCCTCCTGGAGCTTTGGCGGCCTCGGGGCTGTGCCCACTGCCCTGGGGGAGGAACCTTTCCCTGATACCCACCCTAACCCTGCCCTGACACAGCTCCAGCCATTCCCTGGGTGCTGTCCCTGCTCCCCACAGAGCAGAGCAGAGTGTTCCCCTCCCAGTTTCCCCCATGATGACGACGGGAGCCGACGCTCCGTGGTGACCCTCTGTGTCCTCTCAGCCGCAGATGCAGCCGCAGGTGCAGCAGGTGGGGATGGTCCCGACACAGGCCATGGCCACGGGGCCCACGGCGGACCCCGAGAAGCGCAAGCTGATCCAGCAGCAGCTGGTCTTGCTGCTCCACGCCCACAAGTGTCAGCGGCGCGAGCAGGCCAACGGCGAGGTGCGCGCCTGCGCCCTGCCCCACTGCCGCACCATGAAGAACGTCCTCAACCACATGACCCACTGCCAGGCCGGCAAGGCCTGCCAAGGTGAGGGCACCGCGCTGGGGCTGCTCCCCTGGGGGAGGTTCTGGGGGTTCTAATGGTGCTCCTCTGCTTGGCGAGGGGATTGCTGCACCAAAACGGGGCGAGCATCCTGAGGATGGAACTGCTGTTGCCTTTGCCTGGTTTGCGCTTCTCGTCTCTCTGCAGGTGTCAGTTTGAAAAAGATAATGCCCAATTTGCCTTTTGCAAGGAGAGTGGTGCCAGGGTGGCCTTGGAAGTGTCTTTTGCATCTCCTCTGTTGTATAAGGAGGGTGTACCATCCTCCACGTCTTTAGATGTTAGTGCTGGATTCCTTCATAATCTCCTTCGCTCATCCCGAAGAGTTGGAGTTGGGTTGAGCTGTGTTTAGTGTCGCTTGTGAGGGAGAAAGACTGGAATTGCTGTGAAAAATGAGGCTGAGTGAATTGAAAACCTGCTTGCCAAGCACCCTAACTGCATTGCTTTCCCTTGCTGCAGTGGCCCATTGTGCATCGTCGAGACAAATCATCTCCCACTGGAAGAATTGTACCCGGCACGACTGTCCTGTGTGCCTTCCTCTGAAAAACGCCAGTGACAAAAGGAACCAACAGCGTGAGTAGCTCCCTTACTGCTGCCACCTCGGAGTGCTCCTGGGAAAGCCCAGCAGCTGGGCACTGCAGGAATAAACCTTGGCACTGTCCTCACAAACTCAGTCTGAGCTGGTTGTGTAAGGATGAATTTACCAGTGAGTTCTCCTTTCTGGTCGCTGAGTGCAGTTTATGACTCAAATACACAGTAATTGGGGGGGTCTGAGCTCAAGCCCCCATGTTTTTTTAAAGGATGTGGAAACTTCTCACTGGTGTTGCTTTGTGAGGCAGGTCAATAATTCCAGTTGTGAGGCAGTTTTGGATAAAGATGGGGTTTGGGGAAGGAGAGAAGCTACTTGGTTGTTTTTCTTGCTGCTGGAAACAGCTTAAATTAACTAATTTAGTGCTAGTGGTTGAAAATAATCAAAAATGTTTGGAAAAAAAAAATCTTGGATTCAAAAAGATCTGGTCTGGGTGTCTTAATAATGAAGTGTATTAATTGCTGGTACAGATTAGCTGAAGTCCTGCAAATCACAGTGCCCATGCCTGGTCTCTGCAATAACTGAGCTGTTACTGATGCTTGGGGCACGTCCATTTCTGGTGTGTTTTTATTTCCTTCTTGCTCTGAAACAGAAAAGACTGAACTTATGTTGGTAGGTTTTGCTTCTCATCAAATCCTTTGAAAAGGTGCCAGAATGGAACATTTTACAGCATCGACACTGCAGTTCTAGGAGTCTGAAGTAATGTTATGCCTGAGTATGTTTAAGTAAGGGTTAAGGAGTGGAAAATAGCTGGAGAACTTGCAGAGCTTGTACACTGGAATTGGGTTGGAAGCATTCTGCTGATTTCCAGTTAGGCAGTGAGGAGCACCAGTAAACCTTGGAGGATGGAGAGTTGCTCCTGAATTAGGTGGGATTAAATCAGAGGAGACAGGAGCTGGACAGACTGTCAGAACTGTTCATTGAGCATTGCCCTCCTTATGGTTTGAGGAGGGGGTTTCCCCCTCCAAAACTGAAAAAATTACAGCTGTAGAGGTTGTAATTACAACTTGGAGGTCAGGAATTTGTTTGTGTTTTACCAAACTTCTTGGTAAACAAGATAAGTCTTGTGTTTTGAAAATAGTAATTTGTTGCAAGTGATTAGTTGTTTGGCCCTCGAAAAATGTGTTGAAAGCTTTGCTTTTTAATATGACGTGGTCCATTTGTGCATAACATCCTTATTAGACAGTTGTTGTCAAAGTGCTAACAACATCTAGCACAACAGAATTGTATTTTTCAGTGCAAGCTGCTGTAGAAAAGTAGTTTGTGCAGTATTTTTGTTGCTCACGCAGCTTATCCAAAGAGAACAAAAACTTGAACACAGGCAGTCCTCAAAAATAATTTTGTTTCGGGATGTTGTTTGGCTGCAACAGAATTCTGATGAGTAATTGTAGAAATTGGCTCTCTTGTTGCATATGGGGGAGATGAATATGAAATTCCTTCTGACAATTAATCAATAACCCAGTGGTACATGGTTCTTTGTCCTGGGTTGTGCCTCTGAGTCATACACGGGACAGCTCATGGTTTGAAAGAGGAACACTAAAAATACTTGTGTAGATCTATTGTAAAGGATGCCCTTTTTGGGCAATCAGGAGGGTTTGTGAAGTGGTTTGCATTAATAAGTGCATCTGAAAATGCTGTGCCTGTTCAGGGGGAAACTAACCTAGTTGTGTTAGTTTAAGACTGGAAGAAGGTGTTGGTTGCCTTAGGAATAAATGATCACAGAATCCACTAAATTGGAGGGAAGAAGGTGTCTGGCTTTGGCAGAATATGATGAGAACATTTAGAAAGGGAAAAAGAAATTAGAAGTGCAGAGACCCTGGATCCCTTGTCAGGCTGCCTTTCTTACAGAGTCTGGATCCCTCCTTCCTGTGCCCATCTCTGTCCTCCTGCTTATTCCAGTCCTGCTGTGTCCACGCTGGGCTTTCAAGCAGCTTCTACAGAGATTGCCCATCTTTCAGAAGGTTCTGCAGCTGAGCCTTTGCAATCTGGTGCCTCATTTCCACCCTTGCTGTGCTTTTGCAGCTCTCTGGTCCCACTCCTTGGGACTCTGTGTCCTGCAGAATGTCCTGGGCTTTGGGTCATTGCTGTGTATCTGTTTCTGTGCAGGTCTTTCAGTGTTCAGGTGTTTTGCAAAGCACATCTGGGCCAGGTTTCTTTTGTATAGCTTTTTTTATTCTTTTAAAGCAATCTTGAGCTGTATTTTATTATAATGGTTGATAGTGAGCTGAATTTCCTATTCCCAATAGGAAATATTGGGACAAGTTTGAAATTCTTGCTGTTCCACGTGGCTCTTGTTGTGTGTCCCACGTCCCTCTGAAGGGCCAGGGGAAACTGGAAAACAAATGTTGTTTGGCACATGCTAAAATATTAAGATTTTCTTTTGAATGAGCAGGTGACTCTTGTGTTTTGAAGTAATGGCTTGAAATATTCTGGGGCTTTCTTTAGGAAGTGCCTCCTCCTTGCTGAGCCCACCACAATGTGAGTTCTAAACTCTTGCAAAGAGTTGTTGATGTATTTCCTGAGTTTGTAGCTAGGAATGATGTTTTTATCTTGTCATGCACATGCTTGAGCTCCTCAGTTCTTGCACTCCTGACTTGGGCAGGTGTGTTGTGCCACAGCTCAGGGCTTTTGCTGCCCTCACAGCTGTCCAGGTGTGCTGTGCTTGTGTCCTGGGCCATCCTCCTGCAGTGCTTTATGGGCTCCCTTCCAGCATCAGGGGACACCAGAAATCCCCTGCTCAGGTGGCTCAGGCTGGGAGATGGAGTTGTGAACATGGAGCTAGTTTCCTCTGTAATTTTAGCTTGTAGGAAAATTTTCAATAAAATGCAGCAAGGAGTAAGCTGGATTAAGGAAAATTAAATTTGAAACCATCAATCTTCACCTAAAGATGTGATTTTAAAGCCTGAGCCAGAAATTCTGGAGTATGTGGACTTGGGGATGAAGAGTGGGAATCTGGTGAGGGCAATGGAAATAGGGGCCGGGAGCAGAAAAGGGAAGAATGTTGAGCTTTTGGGAGCCAGCCCTTTGCAGAGAAGGAGGGAGTGCCTTGGGGCACAGGGAATTGTATCCTGGAGGAGGAGGAGGCAGCAGCTTCTTCAGCAGAGCCTGTTCCCTGTGGAAACTGGAAATGAAATCCAACTTGCTCGAGCCTTACTGTCAGTAACTCTGACATCTGCAAACCAACCCTGTTTCTTGTTTGTCCAGTTGCTGGACATCAGATCTGTAATGGTGACCCATCAGTTGCCCCAGGGAGCCCTGGGATAGGTGTTTAGCCCATGGATTAAGGAGTTGCAGCCATAGACTAACGTGGTGCTGTACTGGGAAGGCTTTGGGTTTAAGGCTTCACTTAAATAGGCACTAAAATGGCATTGGTGGTGAAGTTTAAGTGTTACTATTGACACTTCCTACCTTCAAGTTCCTCGTAAAATCTTTACCCCATGGTTTGATTCAAGATGCAGCCCTTAATGAAATGATTGTGAATTTACCTTTGTGTCCCTGCCTGATTCTGGGGGCAGGACAGGCTCGTGCTGAGAGCTGAGTCAAAGTCACGAGGACAGGACAAGTCTCTTTTGATTTTAAATCAAAAATTTAAACAGATTTCTCAAAAGTGGATTAACATGTTCACTGGACCGGTCAGGTTAGAGAAGTGCTGGGATTTATGCTTAAAATAGAATTAGGAGTCTGTGTTTAAAATAAATTTTAATTAGCTGGAGGGGTTCCCCTCTAGAAGACACGAGTGCTTCACACTTGTGGTTTCTGTCATGGGCTCATCAATGTCTGAAGCATCAGGTAATAAAAATAAATTGCAGCAGACATTGTTTCGTGTAGCAGTGGCCTAATGTGATAGCTTCTCTTAGTTCCAGGGCTCTATTTATTTTAATGGACTTTATTTCCTGCAGTACCTGCCTCAGAAGGGACAGTGTTTGACTTGTCTGTCCAGAATGGAAATTTAATGCTCTCTGCCTCCATCTTCTCTTTGACAGACTGCAATAATGTCACGCCTTCATATAAACCCAATGAACAAACAGACACAAAAAGTCCTCCAGAATCAGATTCCTGGTGCTGGGAAATGCTCAGCATAGTATCCTATAAACTGAGTGGTGAAGTGTAGAAAGGCTGAGACCAAACAGGCTGAAGCTGCTCTAACACAAGGGCTGAGCTCGTGTCTGTAGGAACTCTTGGCGCTGCCAAAGCCCGGAGCAGTGGGCAAGAGGGGCTGGACTTCTCCAGCTGAGCCTCAAGCCAAGCTGGCAGTGTGAGAAAATCAATGTTTTTCTCCCTGTGAGGAGTGGTGAAAGGCTGGGCTTTCCTCAGAAGCCTTTGTCTGGTTCCCAGACTTGGGCATCACCCCTGCTCCTTCTGCCACCTCCACATTTACAGCCACAGAAAGCACTGGGGGGGTTGGTTGTAGCTTTTCTGGAGGAACATCTTCCTCTTCCTCTGACAAGCTGGAATTCTGCTTGGCTCCTGAATCAATCCATGCTCTCACAGCAGCCTCTGAAGCCTTTTGAATCCCAGTTTTGTGGTATTTAACCTTCCTGGAGACTTCCTATTGCAGTTCCTTGGCTTGCACTTGTGTGAAGGTGTCTTCTCTTAGGTGGTGTCATTCCAGAGTGTTATGTGCAAGTCCAACAAGAATTCATGTAGTTGCTCTTTAATATATCTGGGGTTTTTTAATTAAGCTGATAGGATCTCAATCAGCTTATGACTTTGTTCTTAAACTCTCTTGGAAATGATCATTGAGTTCAGAAGTTACTGTGAATGTGCCCACAGAGTGTAAGTATAAGTAAGCTTAATTTCTATGGTAGCCCCAGTGTTTAAAACACTGTGGATTGTCCTTTGGGGGGAAAAAAGAAAAGCATGTTTTCTGTGGGGCTCCTTATTGTGGAGAGGGAGATCTCTGACCATGTTTATTTGTAGTTCTTTGGGAAATTAGATCAAATTGAATCCTCATCTGGAGAGAGGAAAGTCTGGCCTCTGTAACGTGTGTGTTTGCTCTTGGGTGGGAGCTGAAAGCCTGTGGATGTCCCTGAGTGATTCTCTCAGTTTCCATGGTGGGTAAGGATTTAAGAAAGCCTGGATAATGCTGTTAATGTCTCAGAAGGCTTGTTTCCCTGAGTTTTTTATCTAACCACGTGCCCCTCCTCATATTTCAATAAAACAGTTATTGTTGCCAGTATTAAAAGCCATTACTGTTGCTATGTTTAGCTCACAAATTTGTAATGCACTTTTGTAATTACTTGAAGGGGAAAATAGGAAGGATGAGTTTCTTCTACCAGAGTCTCAGTTCTCCAACTGAAGGGTATAATATTCCATGGGCCAGTCACAGTGGAACGTGCTATTACTTGGAGTGGCAGCTCAAATGAGGTCCAGAAAGCAGAATTTTATTTGCTTCTGGGTTGGGTAAATCCTATTTTTCCCTGTTGTTTCCATTTCCTGTGTACAATGGAAGTGGCACGTGTGTGGTGAGAGAGGCTGGTTGGTTGGTTGGTCATGCAGGTGAGCACAGCCTGAGCCCACCAGAGCTGTCAGATCCCTCAGTGATGGGGTTTGGGGTAATTTGGCCTTCAGAGGGTTCGTGCAGTGACTGCTCACAGGGAGTGTCTGCCACCAGATCTTCAGGATTCCCTCAGTGTCCAGGACACAGCATTCCTGCTGAGCTCAGGGTCTCTGCTCTGGAGCCCAAGACTTTGACAGAAAGTGGGATTGATGGGAAAGAGGGAAAGAGGGAAGGAGAGGAGTAAAATGGTTTTTGCCCTTAGCCTACTGTCTCAAGCATGAAAATCCTATTTAGCCTCGTACAGGAGCCTTATCTTTTTATCTGTTCCAGCAATTATGGACTTACCTGCCTGCAATGCACAGCCCTTCAGACTGCATGGATTAATAGCTAGGGGGGGTTCTGTGGGTCCTGTGCCATCCAAGGCTGAGTTCCCCTCTTGGCATCGTGGGTATCATTCTGTCCTGTGCCAGGAACATACACAGAACCACATGCGTGTCCTGGCGATTCTTGGCACGCTCAGTTTTCTTATTTATCCTCCTGGATTTTCAATTTTCTCTCACCCTTTCCTTCTTTTGCAGCCCTTTTAGGGTCTCCAGCTGGTGGAATCCAGAACTCCATCGGGTCTGTTGGCACGGGCCAGCAGAACACGCCGTCTCTGAGCAATCCCAACCCAATCGACCCCAGCTCCATGCAACGAGCCTACGCTGCCCTTGGGCTGCCCTATGGAAACCAGCCCCAGACACAGCTGCAGCCCCAGGTGCAGGGCCAGCAGCCAGCACAGCCCCAGGCTCACCAGCAAATGAGGACCATTAATGCACTGGGTAGGTGGAGGAAGCACCAAGAAAACGAGGGCTGAAATCATTTAGGTTGAATTTTTAGAGCGGCGCGGTGTTTTGAGTGGTCAGACTAGCGATGCTGTTTGTATTCCCCACTAGTCATTTATGTGTGGTAGCAGGAGGGTTTGAATATATTGCTTTTGCCAGATAGCAGGAGGTGTAGTGTCTTTCAAAACACAGCTCAGAGCTTCTTGCTGTGTGAGGTGATGAGCTAGAATTGCTGAAGAATTTTGCTTTACCAGTTGTCACCTGTTCTAACAGACAATTCTGTCTCAAATGCCACTTTCGTTCTGTGGCTCCTTAGTATTCTCTTCTCTTTAGCTTGTGGATCTAATATTAAGAGTTTGTGAGTTTAAAATTTCAGTAGGCTCGTTTTTGTAGTTCAGACTGAAAGTAACTTGATTCTCTAAGTGGCTGCATCTGTGCACCACAGCAGATAGTATTATAAAAATACCTCATTCTTCCACTAGTCACTTGGGTCAGTAAAACGTAGTTTTGTCATATTATTGTCAAAATTGTGAACTGTGTACTGATGATGTTTAATTTTGTCCCAAAGGAGCCAACCAGATGAACCTTCCCGCAGGAGGAATAACAACAGACCAGCAACCCGGTCTAATTTCTGAAACTGCTCTTCCAACATCCCTTGGGACAAATAAGTAATGCACATATTTTCATTCTCGCTCAATTAAACATTTATTTACGTGCTTGTGAATGTAAATAAGAAGCTGCTTTAAAAACTGACTGTATTGGCATAGAAATGGTCGGTGACATCTATAGTGCCTTCTTCTTTCCTGTTTCAAATCTAGGGCTTCGTGCCTTGCAATGTTTAGTAGTTTTAGAAGAAGGAAGAATATTTTGCATTTTTAAGTGTACAAATACCTTACCAGTTGTGATTCTTTATCATTCACTCTGTGTCTTGTAAACTCGTGAGCTTTGCTGCAGTTTGTTGATACCAAAATTTCACTCAGGGAATGTTTGATGCAACAGCTGAAATTACTTCAGGCATCAAGCCTACAACAAAACTCTGCCTTCTTGTAAGAGCCCCTTTTGTTTGCTCTCAGCCCCCTAATGAATGATGGCACCAACTCTGGCACTGTTGGGAACCTCAGCTCCATGCCCACGGCGGCGCCTCCCTCGAGCAGCGGGGTAAGGAAAGCATGGCATGAACATGTCACTCAGGACCTGCGCAATCATTTAGTGCACAAACTGTGAGTATGCACCAAGGCTGCCTTTTCCCTCTCTCTTGTCAAAGAATTTCATGCAGTACTTCTACTGTTAAGCTGAAAAAGTTGTCAGTGATGGTTCTCTGGGCCACTGAGGAGGAGTTTGACCTTTAATCCTCCTCTTCAGTTCTTTCTTCATGCTCGCTAAGGAGTGGGGCATGAGAGTAGTTTATATTGCCAGGAAATGTGCTCTGCTGTACTGAACAGGTATTTAAACTCCAGACTCTTATTTTCATCATTAAATTCCCTTTAATCCGGTGAGAAATAGTAAAATACTCATTTATTTTTTTGACAAGTTTGATGAGCTTTTCCATCCCTGGTGTATAAGGGAATGTCCAGGGTGACTGTCATAAAGCTGTATTGCCTTTTGCTGTTATTCTGAAGCATCTTTCTTCTGTTCTTCCTCCTTCCTTGCAGTGTCCAAGCCATCTTCCCCACTCCTGACCCAGCAGCACTGAAGGATCGGCGCATGGAGAACCTGGTGGCTTATGCCAGGAAGGTGGAAGGGGACATGTATGAATCTGCCAACAGCAGGGTATGTTGCCCGAGCCCAGCTGTTAAAGGGCTGTGGTACCACTAATCTCACAAGTGGAATGAAAACCACAATCATTTCACTGCTTCCTCCATGAGCACAGTCATGTTTTCTGCCTGTGACAGTGTTTGTGTAGTCCCAAGACAGCTGATTAATGTCACTCCACGCTAATCCACCTCCCTCAGCTCCCTGCAAAGCAGACAGCATCATCCCAGCCCTACCTGAGTTCCTCCTGAAGGTGTGATTGCTGTGCACCAAGCTTGGAGTTCTTGCAGTTCCCCTTTCTGGCTTCCTCCCTTTTTGGAAGTCTGTGTAAACAGCAGTTTTAAAACTTTCTTGGTGTTTCTTTACCACTGGAGGTTTTCTCTAGGGCCCAGTGCTGTTCCACTGCTTCCCTTCCACCTGCACTGCTGGGATTAGTTCCCTGCTCAGCAGCACCCACGGTGGATTGGCAAAGGCACAGGAAATCAGTTTGCCTGCCTTTGTCCCTGTGCATGGACACAATTCCTGTTCTTGCTCATGATTTTTGCTCTGTCTGCAAAGAGATGGCAGTTCCAGCCTCTCCTCCCCAGAGGGAGCAAACCCCTGTTGGTTGACAGGCTGAGGATGTGACACTGTGGTGATTCCACCCCAAGGGAACCACTCCCTGGAAGTTTTCACTGGGAAAAGACATGGTTGGTAGTGTCAGTAATGACAGCTAGTGAGATCTTACCTGATCAGGATCCTGAGCTCCTTTCTTAACGAAGGAGTAGTTTGTGGCATTTCAGTTGATAATTATTCAGTAAGACACTTCCTCTGCCCCTTTCAGCCCATTTCCCAGGAGAACTGAAGGTGGAAGGCGAGTTTTATTCCCTAGAGATAAATAGGCAGTGACCACACTTGTAATGCTGCTGCTGTGTCAGTGCTGGTCAGGGTTGGATCCTCCTGAGAGCAGGATTACAAGGAGGACTTGGGTGTGAACACCCTCAGTCACCCTGGCAGTTTTAGAGGGAGGGAGGATTTCATGGCCAGACCTCAGTACCTTCTCAGTAAGGATGAGCATGGCAAGCCCCTGGTTATAAAATGAAGTGTCCTCTGACAGGCAAATACCCAGAAGTGTCTTCTCCTTACCTCTCAAAATAGCTGTCAGAGCTCACTGCCAGAAGTTGCTGTTACTGGAATTCATCTGATGTATTTGGCTGCAAGCAGCAAACTTGGAAGAAGGGAGTAATTGAGAATTTATTGATGATGCCATGAGGAATTACATCCTTCTTTTTGAGCAGCTCCTGTTCTACTTTGACTTTGGAAAGCAAATTAGTAAGAGGCATCATTGCAAGCAGTTTGGCTGTTCGAGTAGTGTGTGCTCCTTGAGAACACAGCCTGCCCAGGAATCCTTGCAGTGGGAAAGGAGCACAATAATGAATTTACAAGTAGGGAGTCAGAGGTGAAGTGGCTCGAGCAGGAGGAGAGAAGGGGCTGGGGAGTTCTGGTACTGGACAGCAGAAAGTTTCTGCACTGATTTTGGGCACATTTGGAGGAAGGAAATGACCTAAACCCAAAGCTTTACATTGCATCATGGCACTTGCTTAACAAGGCTGCTGAGGAATACCCAGCTCATCCTGAGTGTTCTGGCATTCCCTCAATCCTGCTGTAATAACAGATTGTGGTGTTGATGAGAAGTGAATAAAGACATACTGACTGTGGGGCAAGCATCACTCAGCCTGTGCTCCAAGGAACACTGGAGAGCACAGGTGACCCTCCAAGAGAACTGTAGTCCTGAGGGTTTGGGGGGAGTTTTGCCTCTCCCGGGTGCAGAATCTCCTGCTCTTGGCAGATGGATGTCCAGCTATTGCTGCCAAGCAGGATTGTCTCCCCAGTGTGCACTGTCACTGTCTTATTGGATCTGTTGTCAGTGTGGGTTGAGTGAAATGGATTTTTCATCTTGTACAGATGTAGTGTTTAGCTGTCTGTGCCTGTGGACTATTTTTCACTGAATTTCCTCCATTCCTTTGAGGTTTTGTCTGGTTTTGTTTATCCCTTGCCATGATTGTTGATAGTCAGACTCTTTAGGAAAAGAGCAGTTCTCTTATGTAAAAATTGATCTGTTCTTAACATCTGTCTCCCAAAGTCTATTCAGTGTAACTGTGTGCTGGGAATAGCTTTTTCTTTTGTCTGTGGATTAGTAGAAATGTTTATTATCAAAAAAACATTTAAAAATCGTTAACATTTAGAAACTAAACCACAGCTTCCTGGTTTCTGTCGAGGCAAGAGAGAACCTCCAGCCTTCTCCTTTGCTAACCTGCTCAGAGCAGGTATGAAGGGGAGCCATAAAGCAAGTGTGTTTTCTGGGAGCTTTGTTTTCCCTTTTCTATATTAAAGCAGTGACACTTCTGAAGAGAAATATTCCTTTGCCACATAGATATTAAACCCCAAAAACCAGGTGATGGTATTCGGGTAAACGAGTCCTGCTGCCGTTTTCCTCTACTTGATGCTGAGTACTCTTGGGTTTTTTCCCCTTTTAGGATGAATACTATCATTTACTAGCAGAGAAAATCTATAAGATCCAGAAGGAGCTGGAAGAGAAACGGAGGTCTCGTCTCCACAAACAAGGGATGTTGGGGAACCAGCCAGCCTTACAGACCCCTGGGCCGCAGCCCCCCGGGATCCCCCAGGTGGCAGCTGCCATGGGCCAGGCACAGCCCGTCAGGCCTCCCAGTAAGTGCTGGGGGAGGTGTCTCTGCTTCCCATGGGCTCCCTGCTGACCTCCAGGCTGGGTGGAGGTTCAACCTTCAACGTGGTGGTGCTGACCTTTCTTCCCCCTGTTGTGTTGCAGATGGGCCAATGTCCATGCCAACCGTGCCTATCAGCCGTATGCAGGTTTCTCAAGGTATCTGTTTTCCTCTCTCAATTGCAATTTGTGGGTTTGAAGTAATTGTTAAGGGGGGGGAAAGCTGGTCTTGTGTCGGGGTGTTTGGAGTTGGGGTGGAGGAACTCGTGGGTCTTCCTGTTTTCAGCATCGTTCGTGGTTGCTGTGTGGCAGGAACTGTCCCAAGTGCAGTCTGAAGGACCAGCAATATGTCCCCAAAACGTTCCTAGCAATTGGGAATTAATTCAGCCCTTCCAAAGGGGACCCTTCAAGCAAGAATACTGTGGATAATCTCACTGAAAACACTGTAAAGGGGGAAGGATGTTGGCATTTTTTCATCAGTTAATAGCTGGACACAGAGCAGGTTAATCCTAGAACCTATGTAACTCATGGTACCCTTTCTTGGTTTATGGTGCAAATGCATCTAGAAAACCCTTGGAGCTTGTTCATAGCACTTGCCATCACTGACTGAAGATGCTGTGAGCTCCTGGGTGGGGTTTTTCTGAAAAATATAAACCCAGGACTTCTGGGTGCTTCACCTTCCTTCAAAAAGTAGCCCCAGTCGGTTTACTTCATGGTTCAGAGTTTGTACTAAGTCAGAACTTGTGTTGAAATGTCCTTGGGAAGTTAAATGTTTTAAAATTCATTTGAATAGGAGAGCAAGTTGATAGCAAGTTTAGCTCCATAGTTACACCTTTAGCCAAACTTGGGGGTTTTGGAAGAGTTAAATGTCTTGTATAAAAAGCACAACCCCAGTTTAAGAGTTTTGCTGGCTTTTGTCCTGATTTGAGCCTTGGAGTTGCCTTCATATATCCAATATGTACTTTTATCATATTTACTTCAACCATTTCAGTGAGTCCTGAATAAGACATTGCTGTTTCAAAGCAAATGCCTGATTTTAAGAAACCATCCCCAGGTATTATTTATAAATAGCATCGTGTCTCTGCAGATCATCCCCACTCTTCATCTTTTGCATTCAATTCTTTTTCCAGACCCCAAAAAACTGTATTTCATCCTAACTGGTGTCCTTCTCGCATCCCGATTTGTCTGTGAAGTCAAACACTTTGAACCAAGTTAAAAGACAAAGCGTAGGGCGGTCACGTTTCAGTCGTAATAACTTGTGAATTTTATAGTGGAATCAATTCCATGCCGTGTTCCTAATGAGTTGTTTTGGGGGTGCATTTGCAGGAATGAATCAGTTTAACCCCATGTCCATAGGGAATGTACAGATGCCACAAGCCCCGCTGGGACCCCGGGCAGCGTCTCCGATGAACCACCCGGTGCAGATGAACAACATGGGCGCCGTGCCCGCGGTTCGTACCCCTCCTGCCCACCCCTCCACCCCCAGCCCCTGAAAGGGCCCTGCCTCACAGCACTGCTGTAAATTGCAGGGCAGTGTCATAGAAAGGCTTTCATTGAGGTGTTTGTTTGCAGTATTTACCCCTGCCCTTAGAGAGCTGCGTGGCAGAGGGGCAGGAATTCCCAGCTCTCTGGGGAAGAGCGTAATTCTGCCAGAAACTGGCTTTGCAGTATTTACAACCTTCTTTATTCCTCTGTGAAAGCATGTTTTATTCTTCAGGAAAACAAAAATATGTTCGGTTTCACTGGGCGCTCTGTTATCTCAGAGAACAAACGCTCTCTAGACTTTGGACTACTACCTGTATAAAAATAACTCTCTCATGAATGTTGGGGAGCAAATGCTGAAGTTCTGTGCATATCCCCACTTCCATCTGGATGGCTGAAGCCAGTTTTCCTTCTGTTTTTTTGGTTGATTACATTGAGGGTATTTTCCTTTGTCTTGCTCCATAATGCTAGATGGTAATTAGTTGATTTGGGTGTTAATTTTCAGATGGCAATGTCTCCTTCTCGAATGCCTCAGCCACAGAACATGATGGGAGCTCATTCCACCAACATGATGGGTCAGGCTCCCACCCAGAACCAATTCCTGCCCCAGAACCAGTTCCCTGCATCCACTGGGACAATGAATGTGAACAATGTGGGCATGGCTCAGTCAACGGCTCAGGCTGGGGTGGCACAGGTAAGACGGATTTGCTAATTAGCTATTTACTCTTGATTATTTTGCTTTAATTTCTTGGGTTTGCTTGTTTGTGGTTCCACAGGCAGTGCTCAGTGTAGTCACCCCAGGTTTGGGGGACCCTGGGTTTACATCTGCCTTTTTCAGGGGCTCTTACATAACCCACTGACATCTGTTAATGGGGGTACAACACCCTGGAATTCCTCATTTAAATTCCTTACAAGTGCATGCTGGCAAGATTTTTAGGGGGAATATCAGCAATCAATTTAGGGGATGTTTAGGAACATATGTTTCGTCTCTGTGTGGACCCAAGTAGCTAACTTTAAATCAAGGTTTATAATGAAGTGGTTGGGGAAAGTCTGAAGTTTGTTTTAATCTCTCTGGTTCTGAAGAGAAAATGGTTGGGTTTTTCCTGGGATGTTTTTCTGTCACGTTATTGGCCAGTTTAAGTAGCAGCTGTGCTTAGGATGCCAAAGTGTGTGCTCTTCCACAAGGAAGGCCTGATTGTTTAGAGCTCAGAGTCCAAGGAATTTAGGCTGGTTGAGACCTCCACAGTTCTCTAGTCCAGCCCTATCCTCAAATGAGAGATGATGTGGAGCAGGTTATGGAGGGCTCTGTCGAGTCAGGTTTGGAATATCTTCAGGATGAGCACCTACAGTTTCTTGGTCCCTGGCTCAGTTGTTTGACTGCCTTTGTGGTGAACATTTGTTTTTCTAATGCACTTAGTTCAATAAAACTGACTATAGATGGGCAATATAGAAGCATGTTTTAAATTTGAAAGCTCATCTGCCGGAAATTGTTAACTGATTTGGGTTTCTAAGAGAGCAGTTACATCTGAGGATAGAATATTCTTATTTTATCACTGGTTATGTGATGCAATCATCAGCAAAATGTACAGTTTAAAGGTTTAAGTACATCCAGAATACTTTATTATATTGCTGCTCTGAAACACAAATCCACAGTTTCCTTTAGCATCTGAAGCAGTCTAATTAGAATTCAAAAGAAAACAAAAAACCCCTCCTCTTCAGTCTTGCTCTGTGCAACTGGGCAGCTTAATTAAATGTGTTGACCTGCCCTCCAAAGCAGGGCTGCTCCAGAGGCCTGGCCTAAACCAGGGATTTGCTTCAAACCACGTTGTGTCAAAGCCTGACGTGCCTTTGCCCGGCTCATGGCACGATGGTGGTGGTGGTGAGGATTCCCTCCCTGTGCCGGGATTCCTGCAGGACACCCATGGCATATCTGGGTCTGGGGGAAAGGTCTTTGAGAGCGATGGCACCAACCAGGGCACCGTCCCTTGCCCCAGCAGCATTTGTGTGTGGCCCTGACTGGGCTGAGACCCTCCTGTGCTGTGACTCCCAGCACTTGGGGAGCCCCCCGTGTGACAGACCCTCTCTCTCCCCCCAGCAGGGGCAGGTTCCCAGTGCTGCTCTTCCCACCTCCATGCCCATGCTGGGCCCGCAGGGCGGGCAGCTGCCGTGCCCTCCGGTGACACAGCCGCCCCTGCACCAGAGCGCGCCCGCCGCGTCCTCGGCCGTGTCGTCGGGCGCGGGGATGGCGCCGCTGCAGCAGCACCCAGCGCCCACGGGGATGGCACCAGCCCAGCCCGCAGCGCCCACGCAGCCCACCACGCCCGCCTCCTCGTCGGGACAGACCCCCACGCCGACGCCGGGCTCCGTGCCCACGGCCACGCAGGCGCAGAGCACGCCCACGGGGCAGACGGCGGCGCAGGTGACCCCGCAGCCCCAGACCCCAGCCCAGCCCCAGTCGGTGCCAACCCCGCAGCCCGCCCAGCAGCAGCAGCCGACGCCTGTGCAGGCACAGCCCCCGGGCACCCCCGTAAGTAGCAGCACGTCCTGCTGTCCCTGTGTGTGGCATCCCATGAGTCCCCCTGTGTGTTGTGGCACCGTAGAGCCCGTAGTTGGCAACAGCAGCTTCTGCTCTAGACCGAGGGGCCCGTTGGAGTGTGTGAAATGTGTGTGTTTGGATGTTCTCAGCCTTGGCTGACGGAGGGGGGGGCTGAGTGACTGGACTGCTCCAGGTCAAACGGGCAGCGGTGGGCACAGAGCTGAGGTGTGACGAGCCTGATGTTGTGCTTGGCCACAATCAGAACCTTTTCTGAGCCTGAGATGTGCATAAGTTTTTTTTAAGATGCAGTCAGGCAAATGCACATTTCAAGGAATGTACAGTGTCTTACTGGGCAGGTGTTTTCTCTGTGAAAGAAGCCACTTTGGGGCAGAATTCTGCCTCGGCTTCTCCTCTGTAAAGCAGAGTTATTAAATGTGTGATATCAAAACTTGGCTGCAGTGACCTGTATCCATATTCTGCACTGTTTTAGAATATCATCTCATGTCTCTTTTGTGCTGTTCATTTTTTAGTAAAGGAAAAATATTTCTATATATGCAGTGTCTTTCTTTTGTACTGTTTTTACAACAGCTATCCCAGGCAGCAGCTAGTATTGATAACAGGGTCCCCACCCCTGCCTCAGTTGCTAGTGCTGATACGAATTCCCAGCAACTAGGACCAGATGCACCAATGCTAGAAAGCAAATCAGAAGTTAAAACTGAAGAAACTGAGCCAGAGACTAGTGAGACACAAGTGGAAGCTAAGACTGAGGTAAATGAGATTCTCTACAGCTTAACTGAAAGCAGTGATAGATATAAAAGCACTTAATGATGTGTCTGAATCGGTGAGCTAAGGGGCGAGAGGAGGGTCGTTACTGCAAAGTAACTGTCCTGAGGAAAGCCATGGATGATGGAAAGTGCTTCAGCAGCCTCAGACTAATATTTTGGTGGCTGAAGTTTGGGCTGGAGATGTAACAGCGCATCTTGTTGCATCCTTTCTTAAGGTGGAGGAGGATTTACAAGGATCTTCACAAGTAAAAGAAGAAACAGATGGAACAGAACTGAAGCAGGAGCCGATGGAAATCGAAGAGAAGAAGCCTGAAATGAAAGTAGAGGTTAAAGAGGAAGAGGAGAGCGGCACCAATGGAACCACTTCGCAGTCCACGTCACCGTCTCAGCCCCGCAAGAAAAGTACGTGTATGAGAACCCAGTTTCCCTGTGTCCTTTGCTTTCACTGGCAGTTGTTTCCCACTGTCCCAGCTCCTGCTGGAAGGTCTGTCTGGCACTTGTGTTCCAGCACGTGGAGCTCTGGGAGGTCAATACTCTGTAACTTAATTTTGAAACTAGGATTCTTTTAATGCTACATGAATCACAGGTGAGGAAAGCTCCTGATCCCAGCAATGTCTGCCCAGAAGGGCCCAGGCAGTAAGGCAAGGATTGCTGGAGGAATTAAAGCCATAAATCCCTCCCTGTGCATCCTGGTGCTCTTTCAGGGGAGTTCAGTGTGGATGAGTGATTTTGGTTATCAAGAATATCCACGGCTTCTATTTTCCTGTTGGAGGCTGCACACACCACCTTCATACTGAGTTTTAGCAGTCACTCCTCTGAGAATTAAGCAGCTGAGCTCCCCTCCTGAGCCTGGGTTCCTTCTAGGCTGGGCTGCTGCAATGGGCCTACACTTTATTTTAAAGGCCTGTGTTTCCAGGACTCCAAAGTTTTCGGTACAATGTTCATTTGTGAGCTTTCTCCTTGGAAACAGCTCAGCAGTCTCTTAGGGGGCACAGATTGAGGTGTGACTGTGTCTGTACTCAAGGCAACTGTATGGCATTACAGATTAGAGAAATGATGGAGTGCCTTGGGTGAGTAAGAACTAAACAGAAATAAAAGACTACACTTGCAGGGTAGGTTTTGTGGGAGGCTGCAAGATAGAAGTTTTTGGACTCAAAGCCCTTGGCAGTTCCCAGACCTCTGTCTCTTGGCCTCTGCTTGTTTGAGATCATGTCTTTTGTGGTTAGTTTTTAGGTTTTGACCAAAGGGAAGCTTTCAACACGCTGCAAATGTCAAAAGTCTGGATCTCCTGGATGCCCTTTGGGTTGCACTTGGTTACTAAACGTAATCTCTCTGTAATAAAGATGCACATTTTGCTGCAGATTGATTATTTCCAGTTTGCAGAGCAAACAAGAGGGCCCTGCAGAGCCTGTTGTGACTGAAATGTGACACAGGGAGGGCAAAGCTTATTATTAGCATTTATGAACCAGCACTGTTCCCAGTGGAAGGAATCGCTGCTCCCTGCTAGGAATGCACTTGGATTAAACGGAGGCGAGTGGCTCAAGGAAGGTGAAAGCTGCTCTGGGTTGCTGCACATTCCAGGGCCTCCTTGAGGAGTTCCCTCTGGAAGGGTTGTCCCTGAGGAGTGTGGTGTGGTGCCCCTGCAGCAGGGGAGGCACAGCCAGAGCCCGGGGTTTAAACAGTGATGTTTCCTCACCAAGGAGTTTGTTCAGCTTTAACCGAGCGCTGGGATTGAAATGCAGAATAAACCACGAGGTAGAGGAGGGTGGGCACTGCCTGTGTGGTGGTTTAAAACTGCTGAAGAGGCTGGACAGGGCTTTTCCTGGGTTATAAAAGTATTGGGAACTTCTTCCTTCCCGTGAGGCAGATTCCTGAGGTACCTCCCACAGTAGCTGCAGAAGTGCAGTGGAGAGTGTGTTATAACTTAGCAAGTCATAACCTTGTTTTGCTTTATTTCTGTAAATCTAATGGCAGTAAGACAAGGAGATGGTGGGTTCTTTCCCTCTTCCCTTGCAGGCTCAAAAACCACAGCATAATACTCCTTTGGGCAGCTCCTCTCTCCTTGTAGGTGACTTCTTTAGTTTGACCTTGAAGATGAGTTTTGCTGGTTTCTTCCCTTCTTTGTAAGGCTTAACTCTGCAAGGGCTTGGGCTTGGGGGTTATTCAGGTGTATTGTCCTTAGCATTGTGAGGGTGACTTCTCTTCCTTTAGGAAGTTTCTCCTTAGTAATCACAAGCAGGCTTGCCTCTGTTTGGCAAAAATTGATGAAGGTAAAAAAGGTAGCATTGCTCTCTGCTTTGGCAGATCATACGTCATCATGAGTCAGGCAAAGAGCCCATTTTCTTTTTACCACCCACGTATCCAAGACAAAATGGGATAACTGGATGCCAGCTGCTTACAAAAGTCTTCTACCTAAGGGAGGAGAGCTGAGAGCATTTGATTTGGGGGAAAGGAGAGAGGGGAGGACAAAACTTCCCTGTCAAATTAGCATATGGGGAGATCAAATATGCTGTTATTAGTCATAATCCTGAGAGGCAGAGCAGCTAAAGATGAAGGCAACTTTTCTTTATGTTTTTAGGGATAACTGGATTTTTGGTTTGATTTTCGAAATGGAAGTAGGTTATAAACTTTATCAGCAAAAATAATTAGGCTTTAAGGACCTTGGCAAAAGTCGTGCTGAATCTCTGTAGTTTGGGTTGAAGGTTGGATTTATTTTGAATGATGCTGTAGCTCAAAGGTGTGTTATTATAGCAGAAAGTTCTAGAAGCAGTGTCAAGCAGGTAGCCAGAAGGTGCTTTTTGACCTTTAAATTTCATTACATGAAATAATTGAGATTGTCATGTTATGAACTCCCTGAATCAGAGCAGTGAAGAATACTGTTCCTCATTAATGGATTATCCTATTTCTTTCTGTTCTCAAGAATCCTGGGATATAATTTAATAGTTGTTTATAAAACTTGTGGTAGGGTTCCCTGCATAGGAAAGTGCCTGTTTCTATGGTATTGATAAGTATGGGAAAGAATTACCATTTCATTGGAACTGGGATTGTGGAACAACTGAAATGATCCCATTGTTTGAACCCAATGTAGTTGTGTCAACTTAATTTCTTGTCTTGTTTTATTTTTGTGTGTACTTTCTTAAGTCACAGATTTTGAAGTAGATGGCTCAAAAAGCAATTTACATCTTACCAAAATACCATTTGAGTGAGAAAAGCAATGATCATGACTCTTAAGGGGTCACTGAGCCCTGTGGATTCAAGTGCTTTTGACAGAACTAATTGCTCCATTTTATTGATATTGTTCACATTTCATCCAGGTAGATAAATATTAGATGCCATCCTGCTTTCCTTGGTTGTCTTTCTTTCTCAATAACAGGCATTCTTCCCTATGCAAAGTCACTGTTCCTAGGGAAATAAATGCAATTACACCGCTGAGATGTTCAAAGAGCTCTCCAAGTTATCATTATTTGTCAGAAAATGTATTGCCTGTTTTTTTTGGGTCCTTGTCATCCACTCCTGAAAGAATCGTGGCCGTTGCCATGCCACTGTTGCCAAGTGGTGCCATACAAATCTGGAAGTATTAACATTTTCAAAATCAATTAGTGATCCATCAGACCAGGACTGTTTGCATTCTGTGGCCAGAAAAATACCTGTGCCAGCTCTCAGGACATCTGGTCGCTCTCTGTAGAGCTGGCTCTTCATCCCTGTCCACTGCCGTGGGTTTTGCTGGAAGAACCTTGGCTTGCAAACAGCAAAGAAGGTTAGAGGGGAGGGAAGGAAAAACATGTTCAGTCTCTTCTCTGAAGAGAAAAGGTTCCTCCATGTTGAAACAATTGATTTCCTTTGATTCTGTACAAGATTTGAGGGGGTTTATGCCCTAGAATATGTATCATTATGGGCCAGAGTTGTTCCCACTCCTCGTTCTGGGATATCACTGGATGTGATGTGAGCTCTGTGGTTCCCTCCTGACTGCAGGTGAGGTTTTACCTCTCCAGGGCTCTGTGTTCACACACTTCTTTATGTTTTTGAGGGCAGTCTAGAGGGTAGGGAGCATGGCAAGCAATGTTCTGACCTGTGTGACTCTCCCGCAGTTTTCAAGCCCGAGGAGCTGCGCCAGGCTCTCATGCCCACCCTGGAGGCGCTGTACCGGCAGGACCCCGAGTCTCTGCCCTTCCGCCAGCCCGTGGACCCCCAGCTTTTAGGGATCCCGGTGAGTCGGCCTTAAAAACCCTTCAAACATTCCTCCCTTTTGCCTTTGCTCCTGGAAACCCTTCTGTGTCTGAGCTGAGGGCGCTTCAGCCCCTAAAGATGGAGCGTGCCTTTGTGCCTGGCAGGATTACTTCGACATCGTGAAGAACCCCATGGATCTGTCCACCATCAAGCGCAAGCTGGACACGGGGCAGTACCAGGAGCCCTGGCAGTACGTGGACGACGTGTGGCTCATGTTCAACAACGCCTGGCTCTACAACCGCAAGACGTCCCGCGTGTACAAGTTCTGCACGAAGCTGGCCGAGGTGTTCGAGCAGGAGATCGACCCCGTCATGCAGTCGCTCGGCTACTGCTGCGGCCGCAAGGTGTGTGCTCCTGTCGTGCTCTCCCACACGGCCTGGGGGGGTTGGGCAGGCAGAGAATGGACTTTGTGCTCTCTTTCCTGGAAGGAAAAATACTGAGGGAAAGGCTTGCTAGAAGTGTGGCTTTATCCTAAGGTGTGCAGAGGTGGAAAAGGTCAGCAGCGTCCTTCTCTCTGCTCTTGTGTTGTTGTTGGTGTGGTTTGCTCCCTCAGAGGACACCTTGCTTGGCCACAAGCAGCATTAAAATCCCCTCCTTGTTTCCCATGGCCACTGCAGTAAAGCAGGAGGTTGGAGGGTCAGCTTTTAAACTCAGTGGTTGTCATGAAGCTGAGAGGGCCGTGCTAATACGTTTATAATAGCTCAGAAAAGCGTGCTAAACCCGACAATCTGATGGCCATAAGCATCAGGTTTGCACGCGAGGTGCTTGCTGACCAAAAGCTCCCATTGTAAAGCTCTTTCCCCCTTGTTTTGCAGTATGAGTTCTCTCCACAGACCTTGTGCTGCTATGGGAAGCAGCTGTGCACCATTCCCCGCGACGCCGCCTACTACAGTTACCAGAACAGGTGAGTTCTGCCTCAGCCCGGCCTTCTCCCTTCCTTGGGAAGTGACATGGCCGTTGATTTCTCTGCACAAATACAGGAGGAGGAGGGCTATTCATTTTGGCTTTTCTAAGTCAGGGAGAAGTGATTTTCTTTCCCTCTCCGTGCTGTCCTTTTGCAGGTGGCTCTTTGTTTTCCTGTCTGTCCTTGTTTGATGCACGCTGTGCTTTAGTGCTGGCTGGGAGTTAGGCTGCCCCATGTCCATGTTTTCCATAAAAAGAGGAGCAGGGCTTGCTGGAGGGAGAGAGGCAGAACTGCAGAAAGGCACTGGGAAATCCTCTCACCTTGTTCTGGGGGAATTGAGAAAATATGCAGGGTTGGTTCCAAATTAGTGCCAGAATTTGCCACGTAAAGGGTGCAGCGATTGATTCCAAGACTTACATTTTCCCTTCCTAGTCAGTGCTTAATTCCATTTAAATTAACTTGAAAATAGCATTAAAAACTACCCAGAGACTCTGTGAGAAGCTGTGAAAGTCATAGTTTCTCTTCATTTTTAATTAATATTAGGACATGGTGTTTGTATGATTGTTAAACAATTGTTAGCATTAATTTTCTATTTGATGCTTAAATCTCCAGTGTTATAATAACAAAGCAAGCCCAAAACCTGGCTTTGGGTTTGGGTTCTTAGGTGATGTGGGTCATCCCCCACAAAAACCCTGCAGAATAGCAATGGGCTGAGACACAAGCTTTGTTTTAAGCAGGGAAAAGGAAGTTATGGATTGTTTTGCAGAGGCTGGGCAGTCTCTAAGCCTTGCCAGCTGTGAAGTGCCCAGGGCTGTTGTCTGAGTGAAGTTAAAGAACCAATTCAGACATTCAGCACTTGCATTTCATCTTTAGGGCCATCCCCAAACACTCTCTGAGGTGGTTGGAGCCTGTTGGGCACCACCACACTCGAGTCCCACCTCGTGTCTTGGGTGGCCTTTGAGGGGCAGGAAGTATTGACAGGGAGGAATAAATTCATGGGCTCTCTTAACAGGTTTTATGCAGCCACTGTGGACTCTGGGAAAAAAGTCAGGCTGAAGAGAATTCAAGCAATTAAAATGCATTTTAAAAGACAATAACTCAGTGCAGGAACTGGGGGAAAACAACCCTTCAATACCATCACTGTAGGTAGAATTTAAACTGCTTTCCATGTTATGCATCCAGGTATTTCAGTATTTGAAAAGAATAGTGACTCCAAAATTAATTGAAGCAGGGCTTGTTTTTCTTTCAGTTTTCCTTCCCTGTGTAAATTCTTGTTAAGTCCTTGGGGTTGTTCCCTGGTGAAGAGTCCAGGGTAGGTGGGGAGTGGGTTCCTCTGCACTCAGTGTGGCAATATTTCATTTCCTGCCCATGGCAGATGTGAGAATGCCTTGAAATTGGAGATTTCTGTTCATCCAGATGTCTGGAGAAAGGCTTGGGGTGGGTCTGAGTTCAGGGGGAATGTGAGGTTTCTGTTTCTGCCAACTAAACTGAGTGAAAAATGGGGCTTTTTAGGAAAGTGTTTGTAAAAATTTATCACCCTATTTTTAAGTGTGCATTTGGACTATCAGGTCACAGAAAGCCCCTGTTCATCAGCTCTCTGGCTCTAAAACAATCAAATCTTCTGTGACAGTGATCTTTAAATCTTAGATGTTCCTGGCAATAGAGAAAATAAGTGAAAAACAAATGCTGTGCTTCCAGCAGGTCTTTAATCTGGGAAATGTTTGTGAATTTTCCACGTGCAGAACAGGCAAAATGGGATGCACTTGGAAGTCCAGCATGTCACATAACTGAGACTAGTCAGGCACCATTGAATGAATGAACTCTGGCACTGCAGTTCAATGATTAAACGTTAATTATTTGGTACAGAACTGTTTAGATTCCCTAACAAGGCAGAAATTTAGGTTAAAGTGTTCAGAAAATGTGCTTTGTATGTGAACATCCAGTTGAGAAAACTGATTGGTGTTTCATAGAGTTCTTAATTTAGAATTTCCTTTGAATGCACTTAACTACAGTTGGGAATTGTCCTGATAATGCAGAGATTCAGCATTTTCTGGACTTTGGTACTGAACCATAATGGTGCTCTTTGATAAACGGGAGTCAGTCACCTGAACAGTCTGCATTTGAAAAGCTTTTCATGTTTGATGTGTTGCAAGAAGGACATTCTGTGGGGTTTCTATGGCTGTTGTAACTAGAATATTGGATGTTTTCTGTGGGGTTTGCTGAGGGTTTGTGGGGACATGCAAAAGGCAGGTCTTTGTTTCTGAGGGTCCATATCCATAATAAATTATGGCTATTGCTTCACCATGGTTATTTTATGGACAAATGCTCATGATCTTTAGGTGATTCATTTTCACTGTGCTTCAGTTTTTATTTCCTCATTTTAGTATCATGGATTAAGGCTTGGAGTGCTTTGAAAGCCCATAAATTATTCTGAAAATGGATCAGAATTAACCTTTTCTGGGATTGTTTAAATGGAGCAAAGTATTAATAAGAGCCTTGACCATGGATTTTTCTGGCTGTGAGCTCCTGGGTTCGGGTCCGTAAAATGATGAGCAACCATGTTAGTAAGGAAAATGATTGGGGGGGGGTTAATTGAAGAAAAATTTAAAGAAAGGGGGGGAAAAAGGACATGAACAATGAGTAAAAGGATAAAAAATTCTGAACCTCTTATATATGAGTTGTGAAAAAAAGTTTTGGTCTCAGTTTAGGGGTGTGGAGTGAGGGGCAAGGGAGGTCAGTGTCAGTCCTCACTCCTGAAACCCTCTTGTGGTGTTCCTCTTTAATAACCACAACACATTTATCATTCCCAGTGATCCCAAACACATTTGCTCTCTCCTGGCCTTGCCCTGCTGCATCCTCAGCCCCAGCCCTGGTTTCCCTCGGGAGGGCCACGTGTCCCATCCCACCCTGGGGTGCCAAGGGGCAGCTGCCCCCTGTGGGGGTGGCACTGGCTGGGCTCAGACACCCCTTGTCCCCTCGGGGTCGGTCCCACAGCGTGGGCAGGTGGCTCCTGGCTGGCACAGCAGCTCCCAAAGCCAGACCTGGGAGCTGCTCGGGGTGGGCAGTGCGGGTCTCAGCGGGGAATTCTGATCCATCCCGAGCCATCCTTGCTGCCCCCGGGAGGGCCCTGGAGCTGTCCCCAGCGGGGCAGTGTCCGAGGGGTGCTGGAAGGGGCAGAGCTGCCCACGGAGCCCCCCGTGCCCTCGGTTGTTGGTTCCTGGTGCCCCGGGCAGTGCCCACGGCTGTCCCAGCACTGCCCCCGCCTCGCCCTGTGCTGCCCCCGCTGCTCGGCTCTCTCGCTCTCCATCCTCCATAAAGCTCCTTTATTTTGGTGATCCTTTGTGGCCTTCCTGCGTTTTACAGCTGTGGCCTCTCTGTTGCCTTTGTTCATGTGTGAATTCATATCCTTTCCAAACATTTAGCTTCCTTTTTTTTATTTATTTTTGTTTTTTTTTATTTTAATGACCCTGACGACTTTGGTTCCAGTTCATCTGAAACAAACAAACAAAACCACCAAAACACCCCCCCAAAAATCCATGTAGCCTTGATTTTGTGTTCTTTTTTTTTCAAATGCAGATTGTATTTTCGTAGAGTTGTATTCCAATGTACTCAGCTTGGTTTGCTAAACTGCAGAATTGGTTTTGCTGAGTATGACTCGGATTGGCTCTTGGTCCGGTGACCAGAAATTGTACCTGCCTCCTATTCAATTTGTAAAGCTTAATTAACTCCACCTCTTTAATGTACCTGAGAAATATATTGTATGTATGTACAATATTTCATGTTGTTCACATATATACATATATTGTATTTATAGAGATAAATGGCTGGAAACTCTGACCCATAATTGCATTTCTGTTAAATGTTTGTCTAGAGTATGGATTTGGTTTCATTTATATTGAAGAATATTAGCTGAGCAATTGGTCACATTTAATCTTCGAGTCAAATTTTCAACTTAATCCTTTTGTAACATTTAATATCACGGTCAAATTTTCCATTTAATATTTTCACAGATCATTTTTTTTACAATACCAAGAGTTTCTGCTCTCGCAGTTTCAACTCACGATCGGCAAATGCTTCTAACACATTCCCTAATGATTTAATGTGTTCCTAAAGCTTTTTGACAGGCTGTTTTTTCCCCCGAGCAAACCCCATCAGCCGCCAGCCTGGAGTCAAAGAGCATTCCCCCCCTGAGCAATGCAAATCAAATCCAAATTCTGCAATGTGAAGCCTGTGCAGAGGGAGCTCCTGGGGGCTGCCCCGACTCGGACTCCAGACTGGGAGCGATGTGTGAAATGAGACCGAATGCTAATCTGTGCTTTGCCTTGGCTTTCTGCTCTGTGTTGTCTTGGTGTTTGCGTCTTACCTCTTACGTCTGTGCTGTTTGTTCCCTCCCCTGTTCTCTAATCCTGCCCTCCCCTCCCTCTGTGCCTCCTCATTGTCCACACTGACCCATCAATCAACCAACAACGTCCCCCCTTCCGTCGTGGTCGTGCTGATCTGCCCTGCCCTGGTTGGTGGCTCCGTGCTTGGGTGGCTGTGTTTGTGCTGGACCAGCTCACCCAAATATGGCCTTCTTGCTGACAGGTATCACTTCTGTGAGAAGTGTTTCACTGAAATCCAGGGGGAGAATGTCACCCTGGGTGATGACCCTTCCCAGCCTCAGACGTAAGTGCTTCCTTTGCTCTGCATGCTGCCCGTTGGCGTGGGGGGTGCTCTTTGGCCTGGGGTGGGAGTAAAAGCCAGACCCCTTGGGTGGGGTTTTGGGGGGGAAATGCCTTGTTCCTTGCTAGCAGGAGACCGTTCAGGGACAGCATTAACAGCTGTTGCTGTGCTGGGGCTGGGACTCTGCCCAGCAGTGCCCAGTTGAGCTGCCTGTTCCAGGGGCAGGCAGACCCTGGATGATGTGCTTGGAGGGGGGCAGTAGGGGCTGCATCAATAAATACCACTAATCCATCACCTTTTCGAATCAAAGACCTCACCTAATTCTGGTGTATCACCTTTTGGAATCAAAGACCTCACCTAATTCTGGTGTCTCACCTTTTGAAGTGCAGCCTGTATTTTTAAAACCAATGGCTTGCCTTTAACCTGGCCAGAAAAATCAGATTTGAGGAACACAAGCTCGGATGTGGCTGTTTTACTGACAGGAGCTTCCGTTGCTCTTTTTGATTTTAAATTGACCTGTATGCCTGGGTATCCCTTATTTTGCTCTTAATTTACACAGAAACTGAAATGGGGACGATGTTTTCTGTGGCTTAAGCTAAAATGACCTGAATTGCTTGCTCTGCCAAGAAAATAAACACTGAGGTGCTTCTTCAGCCTTGAGGTTTGCTGCAATTCAGCAAAGCATGGTGTTGTCTCAGGCTCTGACAGAGAAGTGCTGCTGAGTTTTCATATTAACTCTTTGTCTCTAGAACCATCTCTAAGGATCAGTTTGAAAAGAAGAAGAACGACACCCTCGATCCGGAGCCGTAAGTATCAGGCTCTTGGTTTGCCTGAGATAATCCCACTGCTTCCCATTGTCCTTTAGCCAGGAATGGGGCAGGGAGTGAAGAACTCCTCCTTTTCCCCCAAACAGGCTGCAGAATCTTCCCCTAAAGTTCATGGCACCGCATCCAAAGCTGATGCCTGACTTTGTTACCCTAAAGGAAACCCGAGCCTGTTCCACGGGCAGTTCCTGAGTCTGTGATTTGGGTGATTCCAGGAATCTGCCACGCTCTGCCCGGGGCTGGGAATGGCCTTCTGTCACACAGAGCCTTTCACACCCAGCCCTGCATTCCTGGGGCACTTCTGCATCTTCCTCTGCTGCTCCTAAACCACATTTTTCTCCCCACTGAGTGCTGAGTCCACCAGCAGAGCCATCCTGCTCCCTTCCATGTGTTTCCCTTGGGAGCTTCAGGGACAGCCCAGCTGAACTTCCCTTTGGGGGCTCCTGCTGCTTTTCCTACAGTCCTCAACTGTCTGCAGAGGGATTTTATCTCACTCTTACTGTGTTCTCTGGCAGTTTGATCCACCATGCACTTTGATTGCTAATCTTACCTTTGCAAACACTAAATGGAGCTCCTCCCCAGGCCTGTGAAGAAAGGTGGGCTGGGATAGACCCCCGTGCGTTTGGCTTCATAGCCAAGCCTGCAGTCTGGGCTGGGAAAACCTCTAACAGGTTTCCCATCCTGAAAAAGAACTTTGACATATTATTTTGACCAGAAAAAAAATAAAAAAAGAAGACTACAGCAGAGCCATGCAGGCAAAGACAAGCCAATGCATGTTTTCTTGGCAGGGTGATTCATGACTGACTGGTTCTTACCTTTACAGTAAGTTGAGCAACCCTTTAGTCAGTTTGTGGTTGTTGCTGCAGTTGGAAGTGCACTGTGTGGAGGTATTGTTGAGCAGGGTTCTGTGAAGCTGAGAAGACTCAGGACTCTGCTGAGGAAAGGAGAGAAAAGATCCAGAAAAAGTTGTGCTTGACAGCCCATTGCAGATTTTTAAACTGGAACACTTTGTTATATACATACATACATATATATAATTCACACATGGATTGATAGATGTAGATCCGAATCTATTCTGAGTATTTTTTAAACTGACACTTAAACTGGGCCTGTTGGAAGTTGATTCAGTTCTCACCAGAGCATTGGCAAGTCCTCCCTCCTTGCTGAATTCTGGAAAAGCCCTTTCCTGACCCCAGAAGTGACTGGCTGCTGTTTTTTCTCCTCAGGTTTGTTGATTGCAAAGAATGTGGTCGGAAGATGCACCAGATTTGTGTGTTACATTATGATATTATTTGGCCTTCAGGGTAAGAGATGTTTGTTAGTTTTTTACCCCTGGTACAATCAGACAGATGTAGTTTATATAATAAAGACTTTCTGCCTTTGTTCTTTAATATGTGGCCACTGCCCTTTAGGAACTGAGCACAAAAAGACAAGGCATTTCTTAATAAAATACATTTTGTGACGTTTGGGGTCTTATTTCAGTCTGTTCAGATAAAACTGTGCATGAAACCAACTTTTCCTACTCTTACAAAGCTTTCTGTGGTTTCTTTCTGACTCTAAGCAAGGGCAGGTGGTTGGAGGGGAGTTGGTGTGCACAGAACACAAGTGCAGGTGTAACTGCTTGGCAGAATTGAACCGTCTCACAAAGGCTTGAAGTGCCTCAAAAATGAATCAATACAGGCTGTTCAGATCCAGGGAAAATGGTGTCCTACTCTGACATTTAAATTATGGGTTCAGACACTGGGTTTAAGCTCACCAGTAATGGGCTTGTGCTGAATTTTTGGCTTTTTTTCTCCCACTAGGTTTGTCTGTGATAATTGTCTGAAGAAAACCGGCAGAACACGCAAAGAAAACAAATTCAGTGCTAAAAGTGAGTTTGAGATTTCTGGGGTTTATCTCCACCACTGATTTTCCCCCTGCCACCCCAACAGCTTTCTGATGGAGACTCGGTGTTGTCACCCTGGACAGCACAGGAACATGTGGAAAATGGGGAGTGGTGTAGCCTGAGGCTCTCAGGGTTTGAATCAACATCGATTCTCTATGTCTGTGGTCAGCCCTGAGGTGTTTGGCATCTTTGGCCTTATCTTTCTAGGATGAAAAAGCAGAAAGAGGGGCAAACAGAGCAGGGAAAGCACGGGGCTGTGTGCACTTCCCTGGCTATATTTAGCCATGTTTCCATGTAGTGTTGAAACTGTAGTAAATGACTGTCACCTCTGTGCCCTTCCAGTGCCACGCAGAAACAAGCTGTGCTGCAGCTCAGGTGCTGCTGCCAAGCTCAGAAGGGTTTGAAGGGCTTTCCTTGCCTCCAGAGCAGGCAGTGGGACCAGCACTGTGCACTGCAATGAGCCACCCACGGCCCTGTGTGTCTGATTCCCTTGGCAGCAACCCCTGCCACAGTGTTGTTGCAGTGGGCACTGAAGGGAGGGCCACAACATGCCAGGGCAATCCTGTCAGTGTCGTTAGCAATCCCCACCCTGAGCTCTCTGCAGGCTCTTCACAGCCGAGAACAGAACTCTGTCATTGCCACTCACCCGGGTTTGGAGGGAGGGCAGGAGGAGAAGGGGCTGGGGGTGGAAATGCAGTGTCAGTGCCCAGAGCAGGGAAATGGAGGCAGTGTAGGCACAAGAGGGTGACTCAGCCACTTGGACAACTGGAACCTGCAGGTGCTCTTGATCCCTGCCTGGTTCTTCTGTCCTTGGAAGTTCTGGGCATTCCTGTGTCTCAGTGCCTACCCAGGCCTGGGGCTTCCACGCTGAGATGAAGGCAAGGGTTTGCATTAAATGGGACTTCTTGATAGCTTGGTGTGTGGCTGATTGCATAATAAGAGGGGTGAAGGGGGCTGATTTGGAGGTGATAAAGCTGGGTGAGCCTTTACTGGTTACAGGAATCACAGCAGTCCCTGGAGGAACCTGAAACACATAAGCCAGCATTGTTCAAAAGTCTAAATTAGCCTCATTAAAGACAGATTACAATTGTAACAGAACATTAATAACACGATGAAATAAAAATGTAGGTTTAGGTAAGCATTTTAAGTGGATGTCTGTTCTGTTACATGCTGACCTCCCAGCAAATATTGCTGTAAATTGGCTGAAATAAGTGTTGGTGCCCCAGATTTCTGCAGTGGTTCTGTGACACTGCTCAAGGTTTGTGTGACCAGCCATTTGGTTCAAGGGAACCACTCTGTTCTGGACAGGGAAATCGTGGTGCTGTTTTCCTTTTTCTCTTTTTCCTTTTCCTTTGCCTGCTCTTTGACTGTCCTGTGGTTCCCCATGGTTTTCCCAGCTGTAATCCACTAGTGAGATCAGCTTTCTCTGACAGGGCTCTCGTGGGGATGCAGGAACAGGGAAGGAAAAGGAATGCCTGGTTTTGTCCAAATCCTGGTCTTTACTGCTGACCTGAAACCAAACCTGAGCAGTGAAAGATGGAAACATTTACATGTTCCCTCTCCCCATACAAACTTGTGCAGTCTTACAGTCAAGTGTTAATTGCCATCAATAATTCTATGCTCTTTCAAGCACTGTGGCCCAACTGCTGATAAAGAGCCCAGAGAGCATTAGGGAGCATTGAGATTCCTAATGTTTATTAAGTGAAATTGGTTAATTAACTGAGAGCCTGCCAAATACAACCAGTGTGCAGCTGTGAGGCTCCAAACTTCTGAAGTATTTATTTTCCTAGGAAAGCTTACAAACAGCACTTCCCAGTGCAGGGACATTCAAAGACCAAAGGGATGCTGACAAATAAGGCACCCCAAGATGTTTCCTGACAGAAAGTCCCAGTGAGCCGGGACTGTGACCTTCTCCCCATGTGTCCCTTTCCTCCTGCACTCCCAGGTGTGTGGCCACTGCTGCTGCCACGACCTCCTGGGCTGGGCACTCCTTGGAAACAGTTTGGGTGCCTTTTCCCAGGTTTGCACTGCAGGTGTCACCCAGTCCTGAGCTGGTATTAGAAGTTCTTACATGAGAGGGGTCCAAGAACCAAACTCTGGTTGCTTTCTAAAGGAACTTGCATGTTCTAATACCTCAAAATAGGCAAGTTTTACCTCCTTTCCTTCCAGTACCTGTGGCCTTAATGCAGCCTGTTTGTTTTGTCTTCTAAGCTGGTCTTTTTATGTTTGTAGCTGTGTGAGCCCTAATGCTCTGCAGCATGAGGAAGGAACAGATAGCCTTTGCCTGCTTAGCACTGGGAGATGAGCAGATGAAAACACAAGGCAGTGGAGTTAACTCTGCTGGCTTCCTAACTCATCACCTGAAATGGGGCCCTTTCTCCTGTTTAGTCAGAGGAATCAACAGAACAAAACAATGTCCTCACAGAGTATTTGTGAATTCCCTTTAACACCAACCTCCCCCTGTTATTTATGGAAAGCCCAACACAGTGTACTGGGCTGGGAAAGGCCAAGGTGCTGAAATTTATAAAGGTGTATTTTTATTTTAACCTGCCTTTAAATTTAGTTATTGGGTCCCAAGTAAATGATATTTAGACGGTGTTGTGCTGGTTCTAACCACATAATCTCACTGGACAAGGGGACAGGCTGAAAGATATAAATCAAGGTTGCTGCTTCTGGCAAGTTCTATCAACTGATTGTGATTAAGCTGCCAGAGGGCAGGATTAGGTGGGATGTTGGGAAAAATTCCTCCCTGGGAGGGTGGGCAGGCCCTGGCACAGAGTGCCCAGCCCTGGAAGTGTCCAAGGCCAGGGTGGATAAACTTGGAGCAACCTGGGCTGGTGGAAGATGTCCCTGCCCATGGCAGGAGGGTAGAACAAGATGATTTTGAAGGTCCCTTCCAGCCCAAACCATTCCATGATTTTATAAAATAATTCTAAGTGTAAAAAATCCCTTTTGATTATATGTGGGGGTTTTCCCCAATACGGGAGCCTGAAATAATTTTTAGCCTTGATATTCCACTGCAACTTTCTGCTTGTCAGGAGGAAGGAAGAAACAAGAGCCTTGTGTCAGGAGCCAAATACCAACTGAAAAATGAAGCAACAGAGAGCAGAAATTCAATGTATTTTAGTAAAGTGAACATCTGTAGATTACACCATCGCTTTGGAAGAGAGAGCAGATTGACCATAAAATGAAATAGAAATACTGGGTAGTAAAATAAGTCCAGCAGGATAAGAGAAATGGTCATAAACCCAGTGGGTCATAAATCTCCAAGTCAAACCAGTGGGCTCCTTCTGTTTCCTTAATTTACCCCCAAATCTTCATGGGGATTCCTGTAATCTGTCGTGCCTTTATTTGAAAACCATCCCATCCTGTCAGGCCACAAACCCAGCTCTCCCCACAAAAGCCAATTGTGGTGGAAAGACCAAAGGGGGGATGTGGACAGTCAGTGGACTTGAACTTTCCAGGACCTCTGTGGCCGTGCAGGAACCCTTTAACCCTGGTGTGCAGATTCCTGTAAGTGCAGCCCGAGAGCTCTCTGGGAGAGAAAAGCCAAAGCAAGGAAATCTCCACTGGAGTCAAAAGGCTTTTCATTTCTGGTGATTTGCTTTGCTTTGCTTGAAAAGGTGTGGCGTGGAGCCAGATCTATAAAGTGATGTCATCTCTGTCAGGCAGCCAGAGAGTGGGTTTGGCAGGAGAAAACATTTGCAGTGTTCATAAAATAAGGCTGCAAATTGAAAAATGCTCCGTAAAGCCGCCTTTGTTGGGTCACTTGCGGGGTAATTTTCCCACTGTAGTGGTTTCAGCTTCCACCACAGGGTGTGAACACTCAAGGCTTGGGGCAAAGCATGGATGGGTTTGCTTTTTTGGCATTTTGGCTGTGTAAATAAAACCGTCGCATTTTCATACGGAGGTAAAACAAAGAGGGGGGAGAAAAACCTACTTCCATCCATCCAGAGAAGCTGAAAGAGGTTCAAAGCACAGCAACCCCAGAATTGAGTTTCCATTGTCGTGTTGTCCCCCTCCCCTTGCAGGGCTGCAGACAACACGGTTGGGGAACCATCTGGAAGACAGAGTGAACAAATTCCTGCGGCGCCAGAACCATCCTGAGGCTGGAGAGGTCTTTGTCAGAGTGGTGGCAAGCTCAGATAAGACAGTAGAAGTCAAACCAGGAATGAAATCCAGGTTAGTTCTCTAAATTCTAATAGCTGCAACCCTTTGAATGGATTTTGTTTTGAGGTCTCCTTGCGCGGATTTTGCAAAACTTTCACGATTTGCACCTTAATCCCTTCATGCCTTTTTGAAACTTTGGCTTGAGTGAGATTGTGGGAGGTAAAAAAATACCAAAGGAGGGGACAGCTGTATTTGGGCTGTTTGGGGGGCAGTGGGAACAGCCTGGGTTTGGTTACAATACTTTGTGTTTAGCAAATCTTCAGATTCTGCCCCCCTTTTGGTTGGTGTCACAGAATTCATGGTTTAGTTTGGAGCAGTTGCTGAGATTCTGTTTCCTTACTGTTCCCCTCACTTCATGAGTTTTTTTAGAAACTCTTTGGCTTTCAGGAGGGATTTTTGATTTGCCTCGTTAGAAATGAGAAGCTTGAAAGGTTTATTCTGTGGAGCAGCTTGGCTTTAATTCACACAGAGGGTGTTTGGGTGACATCACTCCACAATGCTCAGGATTTCTGCAGCCTCTTTAAAGGCCTCTGGTCCCCGAGGATGTTCCGGGGCTCAGTGCTGGCCTGTTCAGTCCCGTGCTCTGGGTGGGAACAGCCTTTCCATGCACTGACAGGAACAGAACTCCTTGGTTTGCTGCAGCTTCGGTGTGAGGGGCTCAAACGAACACTGAAAGGAATTTACCACCTGGTTTTTGTTGCTCTTTGCTGCTCGTGCCCTGCAGGTTCGTGGACTCTGGCGAGATGTCGGAGTCGTTCCCGTACCGCACCAAGGCCCTGTTTGCGTTCGAGGAGATCGACGGCGTCGACGTGTGTTTCTTTGGCATGCACGTGCAGGAGTACGGCTCGGACTGCCCCCCTCCCAACACCAGGTACTGCCCTGCTGCACACCCAGCACACACAGGGCACTGCAGGTGGCAGCTAAAGCATCACAATATTTTTAACATTCTGCTTTCCATTTGGCCCCTCGATGCGTAGCCCACCTTTTGCTTTTGGGGAGCGTTCAGGCCACGTTAAGATGATGGCACAGGCATTAGTATGAGTTTTAATTAGTGTGGATGTGGCTGGTGCAGGAGTGAGCTGTGAGCAGCCCTGGGGCCCTGGCTGAGGGTGGCTCTGCTCTCTTGCTGCAGGCGGGTGTACATCTCCTACCTGGACAGCATCCACTTCTTCCGGCCCCGCTGCCTCCGCACCGCCGTCTACCATGAGATCCTCATTGGCTACTTGGAATATGTGAAGAAACTTGGGTAAGTCAGCTCTGTAGGCAAAGAAATCTGGCTTTTGGAATCCAGTCTGCCGAGTGGTTTTGCATGTAGGGTAGTCTTTGTTTCCCTCTGTGCTCTCCAAGGTATGGGGAACACACCCCTCGTCTGCACTGGACAGAGGAATTGGGATTGGATCATGGAAGTGGATTGTTGTCAGGATTCTTAAACTGACAGCACATCATTCACTTGGTCAGGGGCTCCCTTGGGATTTCAGCTTTGTTGTTACATCCCAGACCTCATCCCTTGTCTAAAGAGAAGTTATTGCCTTGGCAACTTTGCTGCAAAATAAAAACCATAAAAAACTGAAGCCAGAGCTCTGAATTGATGCATCAGTTTGAGTGAAGTGGATGATGGCACTGACAGATTCTGCTTGCTGTGTCACCCCAGGTATGTGACAGGGCACATCTGGGCCTGTCCCCCCAGTGAAGGAGATGATTACATCTTCCACTGCCACCCACCTGACCAGAAAATTCCCAAGCCCAAACGTTTGCAGGAGTGGTACAAGAAGATGCTGGACAAGGCATTTGCTGAGAGAATCATTCATGACTACAAGGTTTGCTGCTCTTTCCTTCCTGCTTTAATTGCACGGGCTTTTCAAGCTGGGCCAGTGTTGTACAAGGGGTTTATGCCCAGGCAGTGTCTTCATTTTCTTGGGTTTTCTTGAGGTTCTGCCTTTCAGGCTGAAAATCCCTTGGGTTTGATGTCTGAATGAAGAGAAATGTGCAAGAACCTGCCTTTGTGTACTTGTCTTTCACTGCAGTTTTCTAGGCAAGGAAATAGGGAGCTTGTGAAGAAACTGCTTCTGGTAATTGTGGAGGAGCTTGTGGAATAATACTGGGCCCCACCAGTGTGGGATAAAAACCTCCTTATTAAAGGGGTGATTTTCTTAATTGGAGAACATCACTCATGTACCCAAGGAAATACACTGAAGGTGGCAAAGGGAGCATTTGCCACTCCTTTTTTACACTAATTCCTTCATGGTACTGACAGTGCTGGAGAAGAATGGATGTTTTGGTGGCAGGGGGCACTTTCTCAATGTGCGGGGTAGAACAGCCTCTACCAAGCCTTGCCAGGGTGTTTAGGCAGCAAAGAGCTGGAGAGTCTGTGCCTCCCAGTAAGGTGGCCTTGAAACCAGGGAGGGCTTTGCTACAGTTCCAGGGCTGTCTTGGTGTCTCCCATCCTGTCAGGAACACGAAGTGGTGGCACGAAGGGGGTTCAGGGGGGGCTCAGCACTGTCTCTCCAAGATAAAACAGGGACTGGGCTGTTATCAGTGTTGCCAGCTGGTTTGGAGCTGCACCCAGGGAAGGAGGCCTGGCAGGAGCTGTGGGGCCATGTCTCTGGTTCTCCTCTCTCCCCTGAGTGATCTTCAGGTATTTATTCCTGAGTTGTGTGATGTTCTCAACAGGACATCTTCAAACAAGCGACTGAGGACAGGCTCACCAGTGCCAAGGAGCTGCCTTACTTCGAGGGGGACTTCTGGCCCAACGTGCTGGAGGAAAGCATCAAGGAGCTGGAGCAGGAGGAGGAGGAGAGGAAGAAGGAGGAGAGCACTGCAGCCAGCGAAACAACTGAGGTGGGTCAGCTCCCTGGGCTGGCTTTGCCCCGATCCCAAACCTGACAATCGAAGAGAGAGTTCACAGCCAGCCAACTGGAAAGGTCTCTCACATCAGCCATGAAATCAGGGGTCCCTTTCACTGCTTTGCTGGGATTTTCATGGTTAACAAACCCCCTGGTGGTTTGGCCTGGGGCCTTTAGCAGGCTCAGGAGTGAGTTGTGTCAGTTCAGCATCTCCATCCTCGCAGAGACGTGTGAAGCTGCTTTTGTGTGGCTGCATTTGCTCCGAGTGCTTTGGCTGAGCTGGTTCCCACCTTTGCAGGGCACCTCCAGTGCCTGCATTTTGGAAGGTGCTGGGCTTTTCAAAGCTGGATGAAATGTGGCTGTTATTCAAGCACAAGCACTTGTAGTCATCTGCAACAGAAAGGGGCTGATATTTAAAAGCATTTATTGCAACCTTTGCACTGGTGGGAAACGTTGATCCTGGGGGTGCTGTTCCTTCACCACCATTCTCTCTTTGTATAAAATCCCAAACAAAACCCCAAAACCCAAGTTTTTCAGGGCCCTGGCTGGACTTTCATCACTCACTTTTATTGCTGTGTCAATTTTATGTGTAACCAAATGGTCTCAGCACTTTGTACTGTCCCTTTGACTCGTGATTCGCAGCAAGATGCTTTGAAAATAAATATTGTAGGAAAATCTGAAGTCTGATAGATGGAGGGGGAACCAAAGGCTTTACCTGGGAGAAACCTGTCCTCAGCTTCAATGCCATGACTCTGCTTACAGTGTGTGTTACATGATGTGGGTGTGGATGGTTGGACCCAAATCCATCAGTTCAGAATGTCAGGAGGTCCCTTCCATTAGACTTCAGCAGCTCCTCCAAAGCTGGTTTAGTTTGTTGCTGTGTTTTTAGGGAACCAAAAAGAGAGTAGCTTTCACTTTGTTCCTTCTGAATGTAACATTGAGTATGGAGAGATTTCAACAAACAGAGTGGTATAAAAAGAAGTGGAAGACAAGGCTTGGGCTTAAGCTGCAGCCCTCTGCTGCTAACAGGGTCATTTCCAGTAAATCAGAGTGAAAGCATTGACTCTGCGTCTAAGAGGGGCAAAAAGGTGTTTAAAAGCCCAAACCAACTAACTCTGAACTCATACAAGTTGTGGCCTAAAGTGAGACAGAGCAGCCCTGGCTGAACCTCCTGGTGCTCCCACTTGATGCAGCCACTGCTGCTGTTTGGGCCAGCAGGGCACAAAATCTGCATCCAGGCTGCTGAGAGGGCACCCAGGAACTCAACAAGGGAGAGACAGTGTGGGCTTTGCCATTTGGCTTGGAAAAGGAGGACATTTAAAAGTGGGAGAACTTCTGCAGTGCAGAGACCTAAAGCTGGGACACTTCATGGAGGAGATGCCCAGCCATGGGGATCTCTGGGGTGGCAGCACAGGAAGAGCCCTGGGATTGAAGTGGCACAGAATCTGCCTGTCCTTTCTTAAATTCCTCATCCTGAACTTTGTGTATGTGGAGAGAAAGCTTCTTAAAGTACAACTTGTGCTGCAGGTTAAAGAGAGTCTAAAGAGGTGGGAAATACTCAGAATTCTTGGAAAATTCTGAAGGGGTAAGAGAGACATCTCTGGGGGACATCTCTGAATATCCAGATAAAGAGGAACAAACACAATCTTACAACTTCTTACAACAGGTTGGAATACTTTGTACAACTGACCAAATATAAACCTGGTAAGGGTGGAGTGGAAAGAAGGCTTGGGCTGTTGGATAAGTTTCAATCTGTTCTTCCTTTTGGTGTTTAAATTTTACAGTCTCTGTCGCTGCTCCAGAATGTGCAGGCCCCAGTTCCATCAGGGTAGTAGAAAATGAGGTGGGAACATACAAGAGCTCTCTTCTGAACCCCTTCAGATCACTTTGGTTCCCCATAAAATAGGCTCATTTTAATTTCCAAACAGGTTTGGTCAAAAAGTCCATAAAATTAGTTACAGAGAGCCCAGGAGTGGGCAGGGAATTCCTGTCCCAGCCCAGTTCATGGCACAGGAGGGTGGCAGCAGCCTGGAAATAGAATTGCTCTCTGCAATGGGACTGATTTGTCTTCCCTGAATAAACCTGGCTGTGGATAAACCCAGTGTTTGCTTGTACGTGCTGTTCATGGCACTTCCTTGTATGTGTGTGTGTATAAATATATTTATATACACCAGGCTATTTCAGTGGCTTATTTTTAATTTTATGGTGACCAACATTCTCACAGTCAGAAAGGAGGTTTGACTGCTTGGGGGTTGATTTTTCAAGGACATGAGAACTCTCAAAGTTCTTTCAGCTTTCCCAGGTCCTGTAAATAACAATATCTGCTGGGTTTCACTCTCTTTACTTCCAGCCAGTGTTCAGTGCATGGCCCGTGGTCTGGGTTGTAACTTGGGCACAAGGGAAGGTTTGGGAGATGATTTTTCTGGGGTTTCACCTGCAGCTGGAAGTCTGCAGGATGGAGGATAACATGTTTTATTGGTTTCAGTTGAAATCCTGCACGTTCTTATCTGTGTCCTCACCCTCAATTTGTATATAATATAATTTATTAGAATTTATAATAAAATAAAATAATATAATGTAAAAACAAACCTTAAAGCAGAGCTTGATCAAGTTTGTGAAACCCCAAATGCACAACAAAGCAAGATCCTGCAATCCTGGAATTCTTTTGAGGTCCATTTTATTTGTAGCTCATTTTATCATCAGATATCTTTGTAAATAGATATGTAAATCAGATATCTGTGCAAAGCCAGCAGTGGAAGGTGAAGTGCAGTGTTTGAGAAGGCAAAAAACCAGTGTAAGGTGGGAATTATTTAATGTATATACGTACCTTAGTCTGTTTTGAATCAGTGTTTGGATTTGTTTGCCTGCCAGTTTGGCTTTTGATTTTTCCTGGAAGATAGGATATATTTAACCCAGCAGGGCTGATTTGCAGGCATTGGAACCAAGTTCTATTCCTGACAGCAGAAGTGTGTCAGTGTGAGCTCAGTGAATGGGAGAGAGCTCTGTAAAGTGTAACATCTCACCCGTGCCTCTCTTGCAGGGGAGCCAGGGCGACAGCAAGAATGCCAAGAAGAAGAACAACAAGAAAACCAACAAGAATAAGAGCAGCATCAGCAGAGCCAACAAGAAGAAGCCCAGCATGCCCAACGTGTCCAATGACCTGTCTCAGAAGCTCTATGCCACCATGGAGAAGCATAAAGAGGTACTGTCAGAATGTGCTGTGCAGAGAGAAGGGTTTATCCCTGGCAATCCAGGCACGATGACACTCCGAACTGAAAAATCAGGAGGAGTAAAGCTCGGGGTTGGGTGGGTTAGAAATGTCTCTGTTGCATAACAACATATTGGAAGAGCTCAGCTTAAACTGAGTTAATTAGAGAAGGTTTGCAGCACACCCAGAGCAGCAGCTTCTTCCTGCGAGATTATCCAACCTCACTGACTTTCTTACTCCTTTCCCCTTTTGTCTGCAGGTGTTCTTTGTGATCCATTTACACGCTGGGCCCGTCATTAACACCCTGCACCCCATCGTGGACCCGGACCCCCTGCTGAGCTGTGACCTGATGGACGGGCGGGACGCCTTCCTCACCCTGGCCAGGGACAAGCACTGGGAGTTCTCCTCCCTGCGCCGCTCCAAGTGGTCCACGCTGTGCATGCTGGTGGAGCTGCACACCCAGGGCCAGGACCGCTTCGTCTACACGTGCAACGAGTGCAAGCACCACGTGGAGACCAGGTGGCACTGCACGGTCTGCGAGGTACGTGGGGCCACCACCTTGGGTCAGTCACCACCTTGGGGTCACCACCTTGGGGTCACCACCTTGGGGTCACCACCTTGGGCCACCGCCTTGGGCCACCGCCTTGGGCCACCGCCTTGGGCCACCACCTTGGGCCCCCACGCAGCTCGGCCCCCTTGGGCCCCACAGCTGAGCTTCAGGGGGTGTTCTGGGTAGTGCCCAAAGTTCCTCCAAATGAAGCCTGTCCTGGTAAAAGGGCTGCTAAGCCTTAAGGGTAGGGGATTATCAAGTGGGTACCTCTTCTTACTAGAAGAAGGGACTTTAGTTTCTCAGTGTGGGAAGTCCTGGAGTGGCTCCTGGTGCACTGTTTATTCCTCTATGGCTCCTCTGCACAGAGAGCTTTTTAACTGAATTTTAAAGAATCGTGAATCTTAGGGTGGTTTGGGTTGGAGGGGACCTTAAAGACCATCACAGACACCTTGCACTAGAGCAGGCTGCTCACACGTCAGGCCTGGGTGGGAAGGTGGGACTGTCAGCCTGGGCAGAGTCTGCAGAGCACTGCCTGCTCCACATTCTGTGGATGTCCCTGAGGGCAGTCGAGTTCCCCTCCTGCAGGGTCACCTCCCTTCTGCTTTACACGTGGTGCTTGTGCTGTACAGAGCAGAGCCAGGCCGTGTCCCAGAGCTGGGAGAGGAGGCTGCCACAGCTCCTCACGGGTGTCCCTTTGGTCCAACATCAGTGGCCCCCTGCCCTTCACATCAGACCCATAACTGCTCCTAACCTGGCTCAGTGCTTTTAGGGACCAGCTCTTTGAGAGCACGGGTCACTTCTGCTGGTCTGTGTTGGAGAGCAGTTATCCGTGGGGCTGGGCCAGTGCTCGGAGGAGAAGGGCTTGTGTTCACCTCTGGCTGTAGCTGAACTGAAGACATTTGAATAAGTGCAGCCTGGTTTTTACACTACCAGTTATTGCCAGGTTTGTGGTGGGAGAGCCTTAATTGATCCCTCTGAGGAAAGCGTTGAGCTGGGCTCCTGGAGGCAGAGCTGCAGGAGAGGGATTGGACACACACGGGGAATTAGGGGCTGGAAGGAGGTACCACCTTTAGGCTGCCTCGGGGTAGCCCTGTGTTAGGGAGTGCCCTTCCTGCAGCAAAAAAGGGACAGGGCACTGAAAATGGGGGGGTGAGGAGATTTTCAGCATGTCGTAGCATGAAACTTGCCCTTGATTTGAGGAGGGGTTTAGGGACTTAAAAACCCCACATATTTCAGGGTAGCAATTATTAGTCAGTAACTACACTAAGAACAGCTAAATGGAGAGCAAACCCTGCCTTTTAGGCAGTGGCCTTAGGTTTATCTGGCTAGTTGGAGGTTTTGGTACCCAAATAGGTGTCACAGAAAAATAAACAGTTCCTGTCACCAAAAGGGAAAAATTAAAAACCCCAGTTCTTGCGAGGCTTTCTCATGTAATGAAACGACCCAAGGCCAGCCCCTGGTTGCTTTGTTACCCCCTGCAGTCAGGAGCTGTGGCTGCAGGCTGGCTCTGCTGAGCCTGCTGCCCTCCCTGCCCCAAAGCCCTGACACGGGTGGGCACTGAAGGGGCAGCTGTTGGCAGGGCATGGCTGTGTCTGTGTGGTTGCACCCAGGGACACCCAGAGTGTTCCTGCCCGTGGGGCTGGCGCTGCTGCCCTGCCACTGCCCTGCTGGCCTGGCGGGGTGGCTTGTGCTGTGTCAGCAGCTGGCTGAGCTCTGGCTGTTCTTCCCTTCCAGGACTACGACCTCTGCATCAACTGCTACAACACTAAGAGCCATGACCACAAGATGGTTAAGTGGGGCCTGGGTCTGGACGATGAGAGCAACAGCCAAGGCGAGCAGCAGTCCAAGAGCCCCCAGGAGTCGCGCCGGCTGAGCATCCAGCGCTGCATCCAGTCCCTCGTCCACGCCTGCCAGTGCCGCAACGCAAACTGCTCCCTGCCATCCTGCCAGAAGATGAAACGGGTTGTCCAGCACACCAAGGGCTGCAAGCGCAAGACCAACGGGGGCTGTCCGGTGTGCAAACAGCTCATCGCTCTTTGCTGCTACCATGCCAAACACTGCCAAGAGAACAAATGCCCCGTGCCATTCTGTCTCAATATCAAACACAAGCTCCGACAGCAGCAGATCCAGCACCGCCTGCAGCAGGCTCAGCTCATGCGCAGAAGGATGGCGACCATGAACACCCGCAACGTGCCTCAGCAAAGTTTGCCTTCTCCTACCTCAGCCACGCCTGGTACCCCCACCCAGCAGCCAAGTACGCCGCAGACACCGCAGCCTGCCCCCCAGCCCCAGCCCTCCCCTGTAAGTATGTCACCGGCCGGCTTCTCCAGCGTGTCCAGAACTCAGCCCCCCACCACCGTCTCGACAGGAAAACCCGCAAACCCGGTTTCGGCGCCGCCGCCTCCGGCTCAGCCCCCGCCGGCCGCCGTGGAGGCGGCTCGGCAGATCGAGAGAGAGGCTGCCCAGCAGCAGCAGCAGCTCTACAGGGTCAACAACATGAACAATGGTTTGCCCCCGGGCCGCCCGGGACTCGTGAACCCCGCGGTGGGCTCGGTGAACCAGATGCCGCAAGTCAACATGAATGTACCGCGTCCCAGCCCGGTGAGCGGCCCCGTGATGTCCAACATGCAGGCCGGGCAGTGGCAGCCGCCGGCGCTGCCGCAGCAGCAGCCGCTGCAGGCGGGGCTGGCCCGGCCGGTGATGCCGATGGCGACGCCGCAGGCCGTGGCCGGGCCCAGGATGCCGGGCGTGCAGCAGCCGCCGCGCAGCATCACCCCCAACGCACTTCAGGACTTGCTGAGGACCTTGAAATCGCCGAGCTCTCCGCAGCAGCAGCAGCAGGTTCTTAATATCCTTAAATCCAACCCTCAGCTTATGGCAGCTTTTATAAAGCAAAGAACAGCCAAATACGTGGCGAACCAGCCCGGGATGCAGCCGCAGGCAGGGATCCAGCCCCAGCCCGGGATGCAGCAGCCGCAGCCCGGCATGCAGCAGCCGGGCATGCACGCGCAGGCGGGCCTGCAGAACATGAACGCCATGCAAGCAGGAGTGCAGAGACCCAGCGTGCCGCCACAGCAGCAAGGGATGGGAGCGATGAACGCCCAGGGACAGGCGATCCCCATCATGAACCCCAGCCACAACCCCAGCATGGCCAACATGAGCCCGCAGTACCGCGAGATCCTGAGGCGGCAGCTCCTGCAGCAGCAGCAGCAGCAGCAGCAGCAGCAGCAGCAGCAGCAGCAGCAGGGGGGGGCCGCCATGGCAGGAGGGATGGCAGCACACACCCAGTTCCAGCAGCCCCAAGGCCCGGGAGGTTACCCCCAAGCCATGCAGCAGCAGCGGATGCAGCAGCACCTCTCCATACAGGGCAGTTCCATGGGACAGATGGCTCAGATGGGACAGCTGAACCAGATGGGCCAGCCCGGCCTGGGGGCGGACGGCGCTCCCAACATCCAGCAGGCCCTGCAGCAGCGCATCCTGCAGCAGCAGCAGATGAAGCAGCAGATAGGGTCCCCCGGGCAGCCCAACCCCATGAGCCCACAGCAGCACATGCTCTCAGGACAAGCGCAGGCGTCTCATCTCCCCGGCCAGCAGATCGCCACCTCCCTCAGCAACCAGGTGCGGTCCCCAGCACCCGTTCAGTCTCCCCGCCCCCAGTCCCAGCCACCACATTCCAGCCCGTCTCCCCGGATACAGCCCCAACCGTCACCGCACCACGTCTCTCCCCAGACTGGTTCCCCCCACCCAGGACTCGCAGTCACTATGGCTAGTTCCATGGATCAGGGACACTTGGGCAACCCAGAACAGAGTGCAATGCTTCCCCAACTAAACACCCCCAACCGGAGCGCGTTGTCTAACGAGTTGTCTCTGGTCGGTGACACCACCGGGGACACATTAGAGAAATTTGTGGAGGGTTTGTAGCATTATGGGAGCATCACTTTTGTTTCTTCTTTCCTTTCGTGTTCTTGGATATTTTGTACTGAAAAATTCAGACATCTGGGTTGTTTTGAATCCTAGATGGAACTGCTGCTTCCTACAGATGGAAGAATTAATTGCTGTTTAAAAATAAAAAGAAAAAAAAAAACAATACAAAGAATATATTTTTTTGTTAAAGCCAGGCGGTTAAAATATCTGGTCTCTTTTGTGGGTTTTTTTGGTTTTTATTTTTTTGTTGCTGTTGACTCATACCTTTTTTTTAACGGGGAAAACAAGTTCATTATATTCATATTTTTTATTTGTATTTTCAAGACTTTAAACATTTGCGTTTAAAAGAAGAAAAAAAAAATAATATTCAGAAA
Source organism: Dendrocincla tyrannina (assembly GCA_035047865.1). Taxonomy (NCBI): domain Eukaryota; kingdom Metazoa; phylum Chordata; class Aves; order Passeriformes; family Dendrocolaptidae; genus Dendrocincla; species Dendrocincla tyrannina. Next base: position 2,451,687 of record JAWWMP010000033.1, read on the forward strand.
CTGTTTCCTGAAATAATGCAACATTATAGCGTGTCCCGGTAACTTTGACACATGGCGGGAAGATTTTTGTTTTCTATCTCTAGTGAACTCTGCAGGCGTTTGAAGTATTACCCCTGGGAAGATAGGAATTGACTCTTGCACACATTGGCCAGCGCCAAAACCCTTGTCTTGCAGATGTAGAAATTGTTGCTTTGTTTCTCTGATAAAACTGGTCTTAGATGAAAATAGGGATGATCACTCTTAGGCCGTGCTGATCTGGATAGAGAAGAAACATTCTTTTCTTTCTTTCTTCTGTGTGAAACTTGAAACGAGGAAAGCAATTCTAGTGTAAATCATGCAAGCGCTATAATTACTATAAATAAGAAAATCCAAGAAGATTCAATCACTGTATAGAATGGTAAAAAGAAAAACAAACTCATTTCTTACTTATAATATCATATTGTTAAATAAACTGTGTGCAACAGACAAAAAGGGTGGTCCTTCTTGAATCCATGTACATGGTATTAACACTTAGTGTTTGGGTTTTTTGTTATGAAAATGCTGTTTTCAACATTGTATTTGGACTATGCATGTCTTTTTTCCATTGTATATAAAGTATTGCTTAAAATTGATATAAATTACTGAAGTTTTTAACATGTATTCTGTTCTTTAAAATCCATGTAAGAATGTTTAAGGTTTTTATTTATTTATATATTTTTTTGGATCATGTTCTTTGTAAGACATAGCTATGACGATTCACTCACGACCCGGAGCAGCCAGAGGCAGCGGTAGGAGTGGCAGATCCATGGATATTGTAGGTAGCATGTCTGTTTTACAACACCCTTAGTGATTGTTTCCTTTTCGGGGAGGGAGAGGAGAGGGGAATGATTCCCAGCCATCGACTCTTTGCAGGTGTTCATCCATAAGGGTTAACTGGAATAAATTATTAATAGCCGTTGCTTTTTAAAAAACTGCATTAATTTAGAGAAGGATCACCAATGAAAGGAAAATAGAGAGTATTGAGTTAATTCTAGGCTAATTTATTTAGTCTACAGTAAAATATGAACCTATTGACTTTAACACTATTTTTCTGCTGTTAACTCTGAGTCTAGATTTGAGGGTTTTCTGTGGAATAAAAAATAACAAATCATGTACATGTTCCCTTTAATATCCTCCCGTCCCTGGGACAGCCCCCCCTCCTCCCCGCAGTGAATTGCTCTCTCGGAGTCCAAAAGCCCAGGGAAGCTTTGGCAGCGTAGGTGTGAGCGCCGAGCCCAGCGAGCCGCCCCCGCCGCCCCGCGGAGCCCGAGGCTCCCCGGCCCGAGCGCCCGGCCGGGCACCGGCAGCGATTCCAGCCGGGAATCACACGCGGCTGTCCACATCCACTTAGCGCTTCCTCCAGCCTTCAGGTTTTTCTTGGAACGCTGTTGGGGGGAGATGGGGGGGTGGGGGGAGAAGAGCAAATATTTATCTCCACTTTTATCCCTGTACTGTGAACACAGTGCGCTGCAGCGCCTTTTTAACTGGAGAGGGTCTCTGCTTCAACTTTTCTCGCAAACTTTTAACTATTGTACCTTTTTCACCACCATCGGATTCATCTGCCCACGCATTTGTCTTCAGCAATTCAAGATGTCAAAATTTGGGGCTGGGGTGAGGTCAGTGAACACTAACCCAAAGCTTGTCCAAAAGAAATCGCTGTACAAAAAAAAAAAAACAGGAAAAAAAAAATGATGGAAAGCCCTGATACTGTGTCTCATGCTGTGTACTTAAAAAGAGGAAAAATACTATATTTGTGATCAAAAAGAGGAAACTTGAAATGTGCTGGTGTTTCTAATAAAAGCTGGTAAAACTGCTTGGATTGAAGGATGGTTCCACTTGGCTGGTGCCCGCGAGGATCAGCGGAGCCCGGTGCCCCAGGTTAAGATAACTGCTCTCAATCCCACTAATTCCTCTAAGCAGCCTCCTTTCTCAAGGCACCGGCCCCGCTTCCGGATTTGGCTAAGCCGGGTGTCGGCCCGTGTGGCTCAGGCTGCAGCTCCCGTGGTGCCCCTGCCTGGGCAGGAGTGGAAAAAACCAACGCGTGGGAAGCAAACGCCGGAATGTTTTTAAGTACAACCTGGAGTGTGGTGAGATCACAGAGTCAAGGGATCGATGTGGGTGCGATGACTGCAGCTCTCTGGAGCAGGTGTGCTAGGGAAGAGCAGGGGGTTACCAGGAGGAGACGGGAAGTGCAGAGCTGAAATCAGACCTGGGCTGGGGGTGCAGCCCCTGCAGCCTCAGGGACGCTTCACTCCAGTGTCCTGTGAGTGCTGACAGGAAATTCAGCGTGTCTGAAGACTGGACGGGCCGTGGATTGTTCCAGTCCTTGCCTGTGTTTGGTGGGGGAGGTACTGGCAATGAGGAACAGCGTCCTAGAAACGTGGGAATTCATAAGGCAAGAGTGCACCGGGGCTCGGTGCAGCATCTTTACCACCGGACAGGGTGGGTAAGCCCTGCCCTTCAGTGAATTCTGGAGGGCAAGAAGGTGCTTAAACCTGAACGTTGAGCTGCAACCATGGTTCTCTGCTCTTCTCCGCTGCTGCCTCTCCTGCCTTCCACCACCACTGCTGCTGCCACAGGCTGGGGCTGTTCCCTCTCGCTGCAGGCACAGCTGGGACACAGGTCTGCCCACAGCAGTGTGTGAGCACAGCCTGCTGGGCCCTTCCACCCAGATGTGTTAGAGCAGGGCTGAGGAGCAGGAGCCGAGCAGGCAGGGACAGTCCCAGGGCAGGGGAGATCAAACAGCCGCCGAGGAGCTGGGGGAGCACTGCAGAGCACACAGCTCGGTGTGTGGGGTGATCTGTCCCTCCCTGCACTTCTCCACGGTCAGGGATTTAAAACGAGCAGCGGGATGCTGCCAGAGCAGTGGTTAAAGCCAGTTGGTGCCAACCCTGGACTAGTGAAACAAGCCTGGATAGAGGGAAGGATCCATACCAGACCCCCACACCAGAACACCATGGCTAATGGTCAAGGCACACCCGAGGTGAGACAGGAGGAGTGGGTGTTTCACAGCAGGCACAAGAGCTCCTTAAGGTTAAGGAATGCCCCGGGGTCACCTGGAGGTAGCAGCGAGCACGTTTGAAAAGGGCTCAGAACTCATTTTGATTTTGGCTGCAGCACAGGGAATCTTGCAGAGGGCTGGAGTTGGTCCCGGGTGGAAATGCAGCTGCCAGAAGGGTGCAGGAGTGGTGCAAAGGCTCCTGCTGGGTTCGTGGCACCTAATCCATCACATCCAGCACGGCACAAACCTTTTCTTTGATGTGAACCTCCAAAACAACACTGGGCTCGGCGTCGTCCCAAGGATCGCTGCAAACATGAGTGAATTGCACACAAAGCTTTCCACGGGCCTGGGTTACAAAGCTGGCTCTGTTCAGTGGGCACCATTCCCTCCTGGAGGCTCCTCGGTCTGCCAGTGGTTAGTGCTCCCTGAAAGGAGACCTGCTCCTTCTTTTATTTTTATTTTTGGCTGTGGTGGTCATCGAGGCCAGGCTCTGCCCTCACGCACGTTCCAAATCTGGCTATCACCACAGCAGTTCATTTCTGCTCTCACCTGCACCCCGTCTCGTTCCTCAGCCCTTGAGATCTCAGTGAGCTACGCTCAAGCAGCCCCGGGAGATTCCAGAGGAGCGGGAAAACGAGACCTTGAGCAGTTTAACCCGGGGTGCAGCAGGGTAGCCTGGCCCAGGCGTGGCACACAGGGCCCTCCCGAGGGCTGCTCCCAGCCCGCACAGCCTGGCCTCGGTCCTCGGCTCCCTCTGTAGGGAACCCGGCAGGACGGCAGTGCCAGCCCCGAGTGACACCACCTGTCCCTGCCACCACCCGTCCCTGCCACCACCCATAGGGAATGGCCTGTTCCTGCCATAGGTAATGGCCTGTCCCCGCCATGGGGAATGGCCTGTCCCTGCCATAGGGAATGGCCTGTCCCCGCCATGGGGGATGGCCTGTCCCCACCATGGGGGATGGCCTGTCCCCACCGTGGGGGATGGCCTGTCCCTGCCATGGGATATGGCCTGTTCCTGCCATAGGGAATGGCCTGTCCCTGCCGTGGGGGATGGCCTGTCCCTGCCGTGGGGGATGGCCTGTCCCTGCCATGGGGGATGGCCTGTCCCTGCCATGGGGGATGGCCTGTCCCCGCCATGGGGGATGGCCTGTCCCTGCCATGGGATATGGCCTGTTCCTGCCATAGGGAATGGCCTGTCCCCGCCGTGGGGGATGGCCTGTCCCTGCCATGGGATATGGCCTGTTCCTGCCATAGGGAATGGCCTGTCCCCGCCGTGGGGGATGGCCTGTCCCCGCCGTGGGGGATGGCCTGTCCCAGGGCTGCCCATGGGGACAGCAGGCTGGAGTTGTGAGCTGTGGCTGCCTCCCCCCCCTCCTAATCAGAATCCTAATCTCCTAATCATTTTCCCCTCAGAACCGGATTCTGACCACCAAACCATTCTGAAGTGGCGTCCTGGGCTCGGCATCCAACCTCCTGGCACAGCCTGGGGCATTGAGGGGAGGGGACCCAGCCTGGGGCCATGAGGGGACCGACCGGGGGGGACCGTGAGGGGACACGGGGGGGGTCCCTGAGGGGACACGGGGGGGGGCCGTGAGGGGACATGGGGGGTCCATGAGGGGACACGGGGGGGGGCCGTGAGGGGACACGGGGGGTCCGTGAGGGGACATGG
>JAWWMP010000033.1:2456474-2487456 GCA_035047865.1 Dendrocincla tyrannina
CCCCCGGCCCCCCGGGCCCTCCCGGCAGCGACCGCGCCGCGCCCGCCCGCAGGTGAGCGGGGGGGACGGGCGGCGGGAGCGGCCGGGCGGCCCTCCCATCGGTCCGGCCCCGGGCGTTGTGGCCCGGCAGGGAACCGAGCGCCTCCCTGCCGGGGCCGAGCTCCGCGGGGGCCGTGCCGGGACGGGGCACGGCGCGGGAGCCTCTGAGCGCTCGTGGCGGGCACGGGGCGCGTTCAGGGCACCCTGGCCCGGGCGGGGTGTGTAGCATAGCCCAGGTCCTCTCTTGGCTCGCCCAGCATGGTCTGATCGTGTAGCCTGTGCCAGTCCGTGCCCTGGGTCACACTGGGCGGACAGCAGGGCCCCGCTCATCTGCTGGCTCACGCAGCGTGTGCAGGGTGCCCAGGTTTGTCCTCTGGCTCATGCAGGCTGTGTAGCATGTTCAGATCATGTGCTGTGTTCGTGGCCCAGCTCATACGGCACGTTCAGATCCTGCAGCACATACCAGTTCTGTCCTGGCTCACCCGGGGTGTGCAGCATGTCCAGGTGTCTCAGCTGGTTCCCACAGGCTGTGTGTCCTGTTTAGGTGGTGTGTGCTGTCCCGGTGCCTGTCCTGGCTCACCCGGGGTGTGCAGCATGTCCAGGTGTCTCAGCTGGTTCCCACAGGCTGTGTGTCCTGTTTAGGTGGTGTGTGCTGTCCCGGGGCCTGTCCTGGCTCACCCGGGGTGTGCAGCATGTCCAGGTGTCTCAGCTGGCTCCTGCAGGCTGTGTATCCTGTTCAGGTGGTGTGTGGTGTCCCGGTGCCTGTCCTGGCTCACCCGGGGTGTGCAGCATGCACGTGGGTCCCTGGGTAAGGGCAGAAGGCAGCAGTGGTCTGTTCTCTGGCCATGGCAGTACCAGGGGGCTTTATAGATGAGCCTGAAAGGTTTGCATTCCCGGGGGTGCACTTCAGCTGTGCTCTCTTACCATGCCCGGGCTGCAAACGTTGTCATTAACAGAGGCACAGTGAGGAGCCGGTGCAGTGCTCTCTGTTTCCTTCTCTCTTGTCTGGCCCCTGATCCACTCATCTGTAGGTTGTCACTGTGGTCTGTGGTTTCCCTGTGGGTTACGAAGAGAAAATGTGACGGAGGAAATTGTGTGACAAACAGGGTCACTATCGGGGTTGGGCTGTCAGATTTATGGTGCTACTGAGTGCCACTTCGGTGTGGCTGGGCAATCCAGCTCTTCCTGCACGGAAATCCCCAGTGGCTTGTTAGCATCCCTGTCTGGGAACGAAGCCACGTGCCTCTGGTGGGTTAGATGTACTTTATTCCTTACCCTGTCATTCAGGTCCTTGAGGGGAAAAACAGTGAGCAGAGGCTGTGAGTGGTGGGAATAAAGAGGGAGGAGCGGGAGGTTGTGTTCTTTCAGCTGGATACGGTCTGCAGGGACAGCTGTCCCCTCCCTTGGGCCCCGCAGAGCTGGCTGTGTTTGCTCTCGCAGTGCTGAGGGCTGAAGCTGACGAGGTTTTTGGGAGATGTGTTGGTGTGAGTGGATCAGTCAGGGAATCTCTTATCCCCAGATTCACATGGATCTGGTGCCCAGCTAGAGAACTTTTTTGTCTAGTGAGATCTGAGCTGGGAGTGTTTGTTCTCTGCAGGAGCCTCCCAGTGCTCACCACTGCCCAGCACGGAGCTGTTATGGTAATTTCTGCTGACCCAAATTCTCCTCTTTTGTTTTGAGCCACGAACTGCTTTGTGTTGAATTTCCCACCCTAAATCTCTAACTGGCGCTGGGCTTGGCTCATTTCAGCCCTTTGCCAGGAAGAGGCTGTGTTTCCTGGGGGGCTGGTTAGGTTTGGGAATCGCTGATGCATCCTGGTGTCTGGACTGAAAGGAGCCCGTGGGGATGGGGATCCTTGTCTTTGCTTTGTGTTCCCTTTGTGCACCGTGGCTGTGTGGCCACAGGCACAGGATCGTGAAGAACTGGAGGTTGGGGGGTAATGTGGGTTTCTCCATCTCTCGGCGTGCAGGTGGGGCAGTGGTGGGTATAGAAATGTACACAGACTGTGATAAAGCTCCACATTTGATTGAGATTAATGTGCGATCAACAGACCTGCTTTGCCCCTTATCTGGGGCAAAAGCCATTCCTTCTTTATCTCTTGGTCCTAGGAATTTGTTTCTTGGGCTCCTTCTGAGTGGCAGGTAACCCGTTAGCTCAGCGGGGACTTTCTCAATAGCTCTGGTGTGCTGATAATTGTGGTTTTATACCCAGAACAGCTGTGAGCTTTTCCCTTTCCCTTGCTCCAGGCAACGACTTGCTGAGAGGCAAATGGTCTGAAGATGCTGCAGTTTGTGTTTAATGAGCTGTGTCTCTCCCTGCCGTGGGACAGGCTGTTAATTAAGGATGATAAGACCATACATTACACAAATCCAAAAGTGACTTCCGAATTGATGGGTGGTGATCTGTCCCTACCTCACTTTAGAGGTAGGGAGGCAAAAAACAGGAATACGTGAAAAATTAGAAATAGCTTGAAATAAAACTATAAATAGCTGTAGTTTCTCGAGTCAGCTGGTGTTTATGAGCTGCTGTGGTGGCTCTGGGGCTTTGCTGCCTGGACATCTGATGACAGAAGTGGCTGTAAGGTTAGCACAGAGGTGATGTGTGTCCTTTGTGGATCCTGAGTCAGGGAGGGAGCAAAATTCCCTCTTTCCTTTCTGCTGGTTGGGAAATGTGTGTGTGTGTGTGCATAAGCACAACTGTGGTATCCTCCAGCACCCAGCGTAACAGGAGCATGAAACAAGTAAACCCTGGGTAAACAAATAGGTGACATAAATATATATATATATAAATCAAATTGATAAACCCTGGGCTGCAGGCCCTTCCTCTCTGAAGTCTGACAGGCAGGACAGGGGGTGCTCTGCTGCTTTCCACTGTGGTCACCCATGCTGTTTCCCTTGTTGCTTTCCCAGATGACCCCAACAAAGGCAGCTGAATGGAAGTTGCAGAACGTGTCCTGTGATAATGCGGCAGAGCTGTTTGTGACGCAGAGAGTGCAGTTATGTGTGTAGGAGGTGTTCAGATGCATTAAGAACTATTTGTGGGCTCTTTTCTTTAAGGGCAGAATGACTGGGGAGTAATTCAAGCTTCTGGCTGCAGAAGTGGATCTTGATTCAAAGCTTTCTGTGAGGAGGAGGAGGAGAAGGAAGAATGAGGACTGACAGCCTCCTCCGTCAGCTCTTGGGGATGAGGCAGAGGCCAGGAGTGCTCAAGGGTTTCTGTTTGCCTGGTCTGGAGCGAGTGAGAGCCCAGCATGATGGTCTGGAGCAGCAAGGCCTGTTCTCAGTGACCACACTGTCTGTAGAACTTGCTGTGGGGGGCAGAGGTTTTCAGAGTGCTTGTGAAGGGAGGCTGAGACTTCCCAAGGTGAGTTTGGGGTTAACAAGGGATGCTGGTGAAAGGGCTGGGGTGCAGAGTTCATTTGAGGGCTGTGGCAAGGTGGAGGAAGGTTCAGGAGGGGGCCAAGCTCTCCCAGCATGTCAGCTGGCCTGGAGGGCAGGGAGTGGCCAAAGCAGCTGTTTCCAGAAGGGTTACAGGTGCATTTTGGGACTTTCACTGTACTCATGTGTTTTGGTTCAGTGTTTTTGTACCCAGTCATCTAAAGAAAGAACACGTTGAATATGGAGGGTGTAAGGTTTGCCTCCTTCCCTTGCTGGATGAAACAGCCTACAGGCACAGAGTGAGCTGTAAGGAAAGTGTGGGCTTGTCACTGCTTCCAGCCACTCCTGCTGCTTGTCCAGGTTCTCCCTGCTCTGCCCAGGCTGTCCTGGTCTCTTCTCTGCTTCCCAGTCTGTGTGTTTATGTTCATGGTAGGGCTGGAGTCACCACCTGCCCCAGGGCAGATCTGCACCCTCCAGGATCCTGCTGTGGCACAGGCCATTCTCCCAGCAGTGCAGAAACCACACCAAGGAAAGGGCTTTGGGCAGAGCTCTGTAGTGCTGCAAGTGGTCTTTGTGTGGCCAGGTTTGGCTTTGATTCATGCCCTAACAAAAAGAAGACTGTGGGGTTCACCTGGGCACACTGGAAGGAGGAGAAGTGGGACCCCTGACCTTAACAGGGCTCGTGCCACTTCCAAACTGCTCTCATTTTCCCCACTGATTTTGTTGACTGGTGGTTTTGCTGCTCACTCTGGAGCCAGCTTTGTTGGGAGATGTAATCCCTCTGCTTGGACAGTCAAGGACCAAATATTTATTGCCAATTTGCATTGTCACAGTCAGTGATGTGGGAGTTGTGTTCAGTCTGGCCAGATAACAGCAATGAACGCTGCAGACTGCCTCTTCCTACCCACTGAATTCATTAGGAAAGCTTCTAATTGTCATCTTCTGGATAGAATTTTAGTTCAGAAGAGCCAGTTCTTACCAGTGAAGGCAATGCCAGAGGGGAATAGTGGGTTTCAGATTGTGAGGGAACTTCAGTCTTGCTTGCAGGGTGTAACTCCCATGGGATTGCTGAGGTGGGACCTTTAAGGAGTGCTCCTGTTGCTGCTGGACTTGTGATGTGTGCTGAAATATCCTCACTTGTGCTTCCAGCAAAAGGAGCAGCATGTCTGCAGAGACAAGTGCTCCACAGCTGGAGCCCCTGGTACAGCATTCCTGCTGGCAGCATTCCTGCTGGCCGGGCCTACAGCACACAGACAGCAGAGACCAAGGAGGAGGAGCCCCTGCACACCATCATCAGCAACACGGAGAACGTCAAAGGTGGGCACAGGCACACATCCCACACCAAGATGTGGAGGTCAGAATGGCCTTCACTGAGAAACAAGGCCATCAAGGCTGCATCTGTGGGCTTAGCCAGGCCATTGATGGTCATGTGGAGGCTTCACAGGCACTAGAATCGGCTAAAAAGAGACTTTTTTTGTCCCAGAAGCAAGCTTTGCCTGCCCAGGTCCTTGCTGTGGATCCTGGAGGTCTAATAAGAATCCTGGCATCAGCCCTTTAGTTAGAATGAATTGCTTTGCACATCTCCAGGAGAGGTGCTCTAAAGCAAAGTCACATGAGTTATTCCAGCACAGAAATAACACCTTAACTCTGAGCCTCTGTGGTTTGTGTGGAAGGCCCTTTTGAGAGCGCAAAGCCGTGGAGTCCCCAGTGGGGTGGATGTGCTGCTCCTGCTGCTGCCCACACCCCGGATTCTCTCCTTCCCTGGGGAATGTGGGTTCACCAGCGAGGCATGGCAGAGGTGACGTGGGACCTGTGCCTTCGCTCATGTTGCTTCAGGGTTCTCTAATGCCTCTTGCAGAAAGAATGCTATTTTTAGAAGGCCAAGGTCCTTCAGCTGAGATTTTTGTGGTGGTTCTGAGGAAATTTAACTTCCTGGGCACAGCTCCCCACCTGCAGGGGTGGCTCTGGGGACGTGCTTGTTGAGGTGCAGAAGCCAAGTGTCTGTTGGCAAGGCTGCCTCCTAGGGGGGCGTAAAGAGCACCTTTGCTGTCACCTTGTTGGAGGCCACAGCTGCCTGTGTCCCATCCTGCTCCAGGCTTTCCCTCCTGGGAATCTGGAGCACGTGGTAACACTGCAGGTTTGCCCTCCTTCCTGAGAGGACCCTGGTGAAGTGCCTTAAAGGTGTGTCTGTGATTCTCACAGAATCATGGAATGGTTTGGGTTGGAGGGGACCTAAAAGCTCATCCCATCCCACTCCCTGCCATGGGCAGGGACACCTTCCACTTGCTCCAAGCCCTGTCCAGCCTGGCCTTGGACACTTCCAGGGCTGGGGCAGCCACAGCTTCTCTGGGCACCCTGTGCCAGGGCCTGCCCACCCTCACAGGGAAGAATTTCTTCCTAATGCCCAATCTAAATGTCCCCTTTTTCAGCTTAAAGCCTTTCCCCCTAGTCCTTGTCTAAAGTCCCCCTCTCCAGCTCTCTTGGAGCCCCTTTTGGCACTGGGAGGGGCTATGAGGTCTCCCTGGAGCCCTCTTTTCTCGGGGCTGAACAACCCCAACTCTAACCTTTTATTCCAGGTGCAGCCTCTAAACATGAATTTCAGGCTGAAACAAAGAAACTGCTGGACATTGTTGCCCGTTCCCTGTACTCAGAGAAGGAGGTAAGACACCCACTATTTGGGAGAGATTTTCTTCTGGCAAAGCTGTCTCTTGTCAGGGGGTACATCCCAAACAGCTGAGCTGGAAGAATAACTGCTCAGTTCCCAGCAAGTCCTGTGCTGTTCACATCAGGCTTTCTTGAATGATGTTTCCTTAAGACACCTTGCAAATGTGTTCTTAAAACAATCTATAGGTACAGCCAGGTGGCTCTGAGCCTCGGAGCCTCTGCACTGTCATACTGAGTTCAGACACATGGTTCCCCTGGCAGATAATGGGGAAACACAGTTTGGGGTTTAGCTGGGCAGCCAGTGAGCTGCTGGGTCCCTGGGAGTGCCGTGAGGGGACAAGGCCAGGCTGCAGTGTCAGGCTGTGCCTTGTGCCCAGGTGTTCATCCGGGAGCTGATCTCCAACGGCAGCGACGCGCTGGAGAAGCTGCGCCATCGGCTCATGACGGAAGGGAAGGCCTTGCCAGAGCTGGAGATCCATCTGCAGACAGACAGTGGGAAGGGAACCATCACTATCCAGGTATGTGCCTCTGGTAACAGGAGAGTCTTATTCCCTGGCCTTTGTCCCACGAAGGATCAGCGGAAGTTGAGCAGCTGCACAGTTCCATGGATCCCCAAGCCTGCCTGAAGTGTTCTGTCCTCAGCTGGGCTCTGGTTCATGAGGCTGTAACCTGAGGATTTGATAAAAACCCATCAATTTATCTGCTCCTCACTTGTCCCAATAGGAAAATTTACTGCTTCTTCTTTCCCTGCTGGGAGCTACCAGTAGCTTTTCTCCCAGTACCCTGCCTGGTGCCCTTCCCAGGTTGTGTGTGTTTCTCAGTGGTGGGTAAGTTGTGATTCTGGTTTCATCCTGATGTTTGGGGAGGATTACCCACACCTCCTGAAGTCCAAGGTGCTGCTTGGTTGCTTGCAGACCTTCCCTTTCCCCTGGGTCACAGGGAGGTGCAGGGGTGGTGGGAAGAACCTCCCACTGTTGCGTGTTTCTGTCTCCACCTGCTCAAGGACAGGCCAAGTGCAGCTGATGCTGAGGTTCTGCCCTAAGGTACAGATGGGACTGTAGATTTGGGCAGTACCACAGCACTTCCCTGTGCCCAGATGGTGGTTGTTCCCTCCTGGTGACACAGTGCTGCTTCAAAGGGAAGAGTCAGTGTAAATGTGCTCACCTGTGGGCTCAGCATGGGCAGGGAAGTGGAGCTGGGCCTTCTCTCCCTACTTTGACTGCTCTTGCTTGTGGCTCTTGTCCTGTGGCCTCAGTTTTGGTGTTTCCTTGCCAAAGTTCTTGATGCAGAGAAGGCAGAGTGGTCATGCTGCTCGTGGAGCTGTGTGAGTTGCGAGTGCAGCTGTGGATGTTCCCAGGAGAGAGGAGGAGGAGGCAGGCAGCAGTGAGTGAGAGCTGACTGAAGCGGGTCCAGGGGAGATGTGGCACAGACAAAGCACAGGGGCTGATGTTTTTCATGAGGGACAAAGCACGGGCTCTTAGAGGCTGCACAGTTATTTTATATTTGTGTTTCTCTGCAGAGCAAGCACTGCAGTTGCCATGGGGAAGTTAATGCTTGTCAGTGGGCAAGACAATCATGAACCAGAGCTCCTCAAGCCCTAGTGCAGGAGCTTTGCTATTCCTGTCACACCTGACTGTGGCAGAATTCTGACTCCTGTGGAACACGGGTTGTTTAATGATGCCTCACTCAGCCCCAAGCAGGGTGTCCTTCCTGCCTTGCCCTTGTCTTTCCCTTTTGAGACCACAGTGGACACGAAGCCCCGGACTCCTCTGAGACATTCATACAGCTCATGCCCTGGCCCTGTGGAAGCTGTCCCCTTCTTTGGCAGTTTGGCTGGAGACCTGTTTGTCCACCTTACAAAGTGCCTCTGATGCCATCCCAGTTGGATGTGTCAGGGATTGGGCTTTTTACAACCCCCTGCCTTCCTGCCTGTGCCTCTCTAATGCCATTAAATGAGTCTTAACTGGGATGCTTTTAACTGCACAGCCCTGTGCTGTGAGGAGCAGGGAGAGCAGCACTGCTCCAATCTCTTTAATAGCTTTGCCTTCTCCAGAGTGCCAAAAGCTCCTTACCTCCAGTCAGGGGGTTATTTATAACCCCTTGAGGAAGCAAACTGCTTACAGTCATTGCTGTGAACAAGCCTCATTCAGAACATTTCCCTACCTTTCAGGAATGCAAAGGTGCAGGAAAAGTTGCTGCAGTGATCGAGGCAGAAGTGGATCTGTCCCTTAGCAGCTCTGTGTTTTCTGTGTTCACCAGGACCCACCTCAACAGAGGCAGCAGGTCCCTCATACACGACCGGTAGCAATGATCACTCCTGTTGTTTTTCCTAGAAAGGTCCCACTGTCTCGCTCTGACCTCTGGATCCTTTTCAGATGTTCACACTGCTCTTGGCCTCTGGATCTGCTGAGTCTCTCCCTTCCCCTTCCAAGCTCTGTAGCATCTCTTTGTGTCTCAAGTTGAGATGAGGCAGGTCTATAACGTGTGGTGGCCATTAGAGGCACGTTCTGGGGGGGATTATGTAGCTCCAGCAAAGGATTACATTCCTCTCTGTTCAGTGACTGCTCGCTTCTCTGCCAGGACTGAATTCCAGTCACAAGCCAGCAAGACTCAGGATTTGGATACGATGTCCTCATTCAGGGCTATCCCATCTCAGCATTGCAGTGTTGTCTCTGCTAAAAGGATTGTGTTCACCAGATTCCACCACCTCTGCTCCTTCACCAAAGTTGTTTTAGCAAATTCCACTGTTTCCTCCATCCCTTTGCAAACTGCCTCAGGTTTCTGGGACAGCTCCATCTGTAGCAGCCACAGCCTGCAAGGTCAGAGCTCTTAAGAAAATCTATTTGAAAATGTGAAGGGTGTGTTTTCAATGAGGACAGCTCTGCAGAGCTCTGCAGTTCTGCATGCTAAGGCTTCACAGACGTGGTTTTGGACCCTTTGGGGTGGGAACAGAGAACCCTCACAGATCCCAGGGCCCTGGGAGCACAGAGCTCACCTTCTGCACCTGCACGAGCTGCCAGGCAGGTGCTTGGCCGTGCTGTGGTGGTGGTAGAGCTGCTCAGTTCTGCTGTGCTGCTGCATCTGGTGGTGATGTGTGAGCGCGGGGCTGCAGCCCTGCTCCTTGCTGGTGCTTAATTTAGGGCTAGGACTGTTTAGAGGAAATGGTCTGAAATGTTTACAGAGCTGCTGGCTGGTGCTGCTGGGGGAGGGAGTGTGACTGCTGCTTTAACATGAGAAAGCAGTGTAGTGGCTGCCAGAGCTCAGACTGCTGAGCTCCCTTTGTCGGGCTTTCATCTTGCTGTGCAGTCATCCAAACTCGGTGTCTGTGAAGCCACAAAATAACCAGTTTGCTGTGTTGGGGAGGAGTTAAAACCACTGCAAAATCCACTCCTCCCTGCAACAGCTCCCTGTACTGTTGAGCAGATCCCTCCTGCCTTACCAGTTATAAACAGCCTGTAACAAGGACTGGGCCGTCCTGGGGCTCCAGTTAGGATTGGGAGGTTTGGGCTGTAAGGGTTGGGAGGTTTGGGCTGCAGCAGTTCAGTACAGCTGCACCTGCATGTCCAGCAAAGCTTGGGTCCCCCTTCCCTGTGTCAGCATTGCAGCATCCCTGTGCCACTCGAGCTTGAGGAAGCAGGAGATGGAGAGGTGGATTTGGAGGGGTGAATCTGGCTGTGCTTTGGCAAGCCTGGGAATTAACCTTACAGAAACGTCCCACATCCCAAGGATGGGTTACAGCTTCCAGTGGTTGCATCATCTTTAACAAATAAGCCAGGGAACCAGAAATATAAACATGTCTCAAGTAACCTGCAGCCTAGGCAGGGAGGTGCAGAATCTTCTTCTAGTTCTCTTCCTGCCAGAATAAGAGCATGTCACATTTAAAAATGAGGACTCAAAGCAGATGAAAGGAGGTACTTTTCTGGACAGCAGGTATTTAGACCTGGATGGGTGGGGACTCAGACTGGTATTGGAGAGGCAGACTGGTACTGGAGAGGCAGACTCAGGCTCCTTGCTTTGGGTACCTTCTGTGTACAAGGCCAAGATTGCCTTGTGTCCATGTGCATCAGTTTTATTGTGGCTTTTCTTCTCCTGGGTGCTGCTGCTGCAGGTGCCGTGTTGGTTCTCAACCAGAACATTGCTCTAGTGCAGCTGCTGTCCTGGTCTTGTGGATTTTAAGTCTCTTTAATCAAGGTATTTAAGTAACAGGAGGGCACACACAATCAGGCATTTGAGGATTTTGTTACCTTATCAAATGGTGAAAGCAGCATGTCTTTATTTTATAATGTAGTTGGTGTTCTTCTGATGCCCCATTGAGGTTTTACACTGAAATAAACATTTGTTTTGCAGCAAAGTGAAAGGAAAGACACCGTAGCTCAGCCAGGTACCACTGACTGGGAGCGTTCTTTCAGATGCATCCGCGGCAAAGGCAGCAGCCACTGGTTAGTTAATGGGTTGTTTGGTGTAACTTCAGATTGGACTCAGGTAATGAGCAAAGCTGTTACCTGGCCCAGGTTCTTGTTTGCCAGCTAAACTAGTGGTTACACAGCATGGCCTCTGCAAACAGCCAGCACCCACCCCACAGGGAGAGAGCAAAGGGCAGAGAAGGCACAAAGGTCCTGTGCAGTTCAGCAGCAGGTTTGGTACCTGGGAGGGCTCCACACATAAAAAGATGCCAAAAGCAACGTTCAGCTGGTGTCTCTTTGGGGTTAATGTTCCTGAGTTTAGTTGAGCACTTGGGGCCACAAGCTCTTCGTGGTCCCTCAGCAGACGGGGTGAAGGTTTGCAGCCTGTTGTGTTGTCTTGTAGAGGGGATGGTTTGGGGGAAGCTCTTTACTCTGCACCCTAAGAAGTCCCAGAAGGAAAGTTCAACCAGGTGAGGAGGTGGAGTAACAGCAGGACTTCTGTAATTAACCTTCAGTTTATGAAGGGTCAGCACAGTGAACTCTGTGTCTTGGTTTCTCCAGGCTGGGGAGAAACATTTGGCCCTTGGAACTCTGAGCGTTATCCCTCACATTTCGTGTTTTGTGAAGCCCCATGAACACTTTGCTTTGTGCTGTTATGAATAGCTCTGCTGTGGCTGTTGTCAGCCTCATAACAGTTCTCTTGCAGGCTGAAGGCAGGGCTTGAGACTGTCTGCAGGGGAAGGAAAGTTGTACTGTTGATGGTGGAGCAGTGGCTGGGTGGTGGTGGCTGGAAGGTGTTTGCTGGTGATGCCGTGGTGGTTCCTGGCCCAGAGGCCAAGCAGTGGCCGGTGCAGTGCCTTGAGAAGCTCCTTCCTTGGATTTCATGGAGCTGGAGCTGCCAGTGCTTGCACTGGTAATGAGCAAAGCCTGTGGTGGGCTGTTCGTGGGCACAGTCAGTTGATTCCCATCCGTGGGGACCCTGCTCTGCAGAGCCAAGCTCCCATCTCTGCACTGCTGCTCCCCTATTCCACATCCCCCCAGGCAGCACCGTGTGGAGAAGGGAGCCTAAAGGGCAGCTGCAGGAAATCTGGACACGGCAAAGGCAGGTTAATCTTGATATCATCTTCATCCTAATTCCCTCCTGCAGTAGGGAATGCCTGCTTTGCCAGCATCTCCCCATCAGTGTCCCTGCTCTGCTGGGGAAACAGCCTGGTCTGAGTTGTGCTCTCTTTGTTCATTGCAGTTCACCCTCACCAAACGGGTCTCCAGGAACTGTCATTAAGCATTGTGCAGTAAGTTTGGCAGAGCATTCAGAATTCAACAGCCAAATAAATTAATGGAGTAGGGATGTATTTTTTTAACGTGCTGGAATTTGGGAATGACATGCTGTGCTATAAATAGCAGTGGATCAGAAAAGTTAAGAGTTCTGTTCAGGGTCTGGCATGAACAAAAACTGAACCAGATGCTGAAAACTGCTCTTTCTGGCTTTTTCTTCCTTGGGGGAAGGGACCATGTCAGATTCCTGAGATTTTGCCATACACTGTTTGTTTTTCCTGGCTTTTCATCTCTCGCTGTTGAGATCTTACTGGGCATCATCCCTCCTCTCAGCCAAGTGGACTGCCTGGCCTTAGTGTATTTAATCAAGGGAAAGGTGTTGCTGTGCCATGACTTGTGAGGACACAGGAAAATGTCTTACCCACATGGCAGCACCCAAGCTAAACAGTTGAATCCTTCAGTGGAGTTCAGCATTACAGCAGGAAATGGGTACAGACATTAAAGTACCTTGCTAGAAATCAGCCCAGTAAACGTGTGGCAGAGCTGTGCTGGGCCAGAAGTCACTCTGCTCCCTCAGCTCTGCTGCAGCTGCTTTTGCTGACCCTGCACACCGAATCCCAACCCTGCTTCCAGCACTGGGAATGTGTCAGGCTGCTCCAGATGTGCCAGCTGCTGTCAGCTGGGGTAACTGTGCTCACAGGTGCTTAGGTAGAGCTGAGCTCTTCACAGGAGTGAGAATCACCTGTCACTTGGCTAATTTTCACCCTGCTGCCACCTCAGGGAGTGGCTTAGAGAATCTCTTTAACAGTGGGATGTTTCTGTCAGGTAGAGAAGGTGCTGGGATTTGGGAGGAGGGATAGCACCCAGTTCTCACAAGTGGCATCCTGGAGGGCAGCAGCCTGCCCTTTGCTCCTGTGGAAAATGTGTGTGGAGCAGGTCTGAAAATACATTGGACAGTAGAATAGGAAAGATTTTTGCTGGGATCCTGTGAGAGAGGGTGGGGTTTGCTGTTACCTGTGTTGCCTTGGGGTCATACAAATCGAAGCTGCAGCCAGGTCTGAGCCTTGCTGCAGCCTTTTCTGGGTGGTGCTGCTGCAGACTCTGCTGCCTGAGGTGTGTGAGCCAGCAGCAGGGAGGTGTTTATCTGCATGCAGCAGTGCAAATCTGGGATAGGTGGAGGATGGCAAGGAGCTGTGTGCCTCCAAAGCATGGGCAGAGCACCACCAAGTGTGGCCAGGGCACTGTATTTCAGCTGGGGTTAGCCTGTTCCCATGGGAATGCAATACCCAGCTCTCTGGTACCTGGATATTGGCGGCTTCATACATTGTGGAGCATAGAATGAGGGGGAGAGGAGGGAGGAGAAGACAGAAAGATGGAGCTCAGTGCACATGGTGCTTGTAGACAAAGGTTTGCATCACCTGAGAGTTCTGGAATTCACTGCTCTGCCACTGATTCCTGGTGGGAGGGCATGGGTTCCACATCTGCTGATTGGAAATAAACTGCTGCTCAGCTCCTGTTTGGAGCAGTTCAGGAATGGAAAGTGTCTGTGTCCAGGGCACCTGGCACAGCGAGGCCATGGCTGGGTGGGATCTCCTTCCTGCCCTGCCATCCTGTGCTTTTCAGAGGGATGTAGAATCCAGCCTGTCCTGCCGTGGTTTTCCTTGGGAAGCAGCCAGAGTCTCTGAGCTTTCTGGTGGTTTGTAAGCACAGGGCAGCTGTGGCTGCCCCAGAGCACTGTGCCCTTCAAGTCTGTGTTCCTGACCATGTGCAGGTGGGGTCACAGCTGGAAGTCTGTTGGATTTACTGCTCAGAGGGAAAGGAGAGAGTGGGAGTCAGAGACAGAAGTTGCTTGGGTGCTGTTTGCTAAAGCAATGCTTCCCTGCTGGTATTTCAGCTGCAGTTGCTGTTTCTTTTCAGGACACAGGTATTGGGATGACCCAGGAGGAGCTGGTTTCTAACCTCGGTACCATTGCTCGATCGGGATCAAAGGTAACACCCTTCTCCCTTCCTTAGAAAACTCTTCTACAATTACAGCCACTTTTGTGCTGGAATGCCAAGCTGCAGTGCTGAGGAGACTGGCTGGGGGATGGATTGCAGCCTCCCAGTGATACCTGAAGTCACTGTGTGCTGCTTTGTGTCTTCTGTGTTCCTCCAGGCTTTTCTAGATGCTCTGCAGAGCCAAGCTGAAGCCAGCAGTAAAATCATTGGCCAGTTTGGAGTGGGTTTCTACTCAGCCTTCATGGTGGCTGACAAAGTGGAGGTGTTCTCCCAGTCTGCAGAGCCTGGCAGCCCAGGCTACCACTGGTCTTCTGATGGGTAAGGCTGGAGAGTGGGGTGGCAGCGTGGGGGGCTCTGTCCAGGCCATGCACAGACTGGAAACTCTGCAAAGACACAGCTTATGTGGCCTTTCAGGACCTGGCTGGCTGGTTTAGGTCCTGCTCAGGTTATACACAGCTTGTGCCAGGGTGGAAACCCCACGGACACATTTGCTATGTCAGATCAGGTGTGTTGTGGGCAAAGCAAGTCCCTGCCCCTCCTGTTCCACCCCTGCTGGCAGGGGCCCCACACTGCAGGGACAGATTGAACCTCTTGGGTCTTGTCTTGCCCTGGGGTTTGGCCTGAAGGCACCCACAGTGAGCAGAGCCTGTGCAGTGCTGGGCTTTGCAGGAGCATCTCTTCAGGAGGGCAGATCTGTGGGCTCATCCTTTGCTTTTTACTTGAAGTTGCCAATGTCTGCCATGGCAAAGCTGTGGGCTGCTGGACTGTGTTGAAACTGGAGCTTCTGCTTGTGGCAACCTCAGCATGCCCTTAAAAATCTCCTCAGAATAAAGAATTTACTACGTTATTTAAATTCGTTGGAAAACATCTGTTAATGTAGACATCAGACTGTCCTGGGTTTTCTGGTGTCTTTGGAGAGCAGTGTGGCCTACTCTGGCTCTGGAGGGAAAACAGCCACATGTCTCAGAGGCACAGGGAGCATTCAGACTTTTTGCCTTTTCCTCTTGGCACTGAAGTGCATGCTCTTAGTTTAATAAACCATTTTTTCTGTCCTGGGTGTATATGAGGCACAAGCTGACACAGAGTTTGTTTCTAATCCTAGTTCAGGAATGTTTGAGATTGCAGAAGCATCTGGGGTCAGAACTGGCACTAAGATTATTATACATCTCAAAGAAGACTGCAAGGAGTTTGCCAATGAAGACCGAGTGAAGGGTGAGTGGAGGAGGGGAAATCTGTTAGCCCTGAGGGCTCTGTGGAGTGGGAGGTGATTTTACAGCATTTTCCCTCTCCTGCAACTCTTTTCACCTGCTGTTACTGGGGGAATTCTGAAAACTGTGTTGTTTTCACAAAGGTGACTCCTCTGTGTCTTCTTTCCATTCCAGAGGTGGTGACAAAATACAGCAACTTCATCAGCTTCCCCCTGTACCTCAATGGGAGGAGAATTAACACGTTGCAGGTGAGCAGGAGACCACGGGCAGGTCAGTCATGGAGATGAACCCCTTTAATCCTCTAGTGGAGACAGGAAACAGCATAAAGCTGCTGCTGTCCCTGGGAATCAGGGGAGGATTGCCCAGCACATCACAGGCCTTGTAGGGTTCAGTCAATTAGAACAAAAGGAGACAATCCAGCAGAAGTTGTACCTGGAACTGCTTGTTTGCATTTATTGTGGAGCGTTCTTGCAGGTTAGCAAGATCTGGATCTTCCCTTAACCGGAATTATTATTTCAGTGCTTTATAATGCTTATTTTAAGTGTTCAAGCCAGGTGACAGGTTAGTGCTGTAGGGATTGCTCAGATCAGTGGTGAGCTGACACCTCTCCCTGCAGTTCTTTCTGTCCTTCAGCATGGGATAGCCAGTGCCAGGCAATGGTTGAGCTTTTTTAGCAGCTCAGCTCATAACCCAATTTACTCCCATCTCCTGGCTGGGCACAGTTTGATGCTGGCATTTTCTGACCACTTAAGCAATATTGCAGCCAGATCCATTTTAGTCAGATGTGCTTGGCCCAATTGCAGGCATCACCTGGGAGAAATTAATTATCTTTAAAGCAAAAATGATGGATTGTTTTCCTCCAGCATCTCATTTTCTGATTGTTTAAAGCTTCCTTCCCTAAGACAGCAGGTAGGGAGCATGTGTGTGGCTTTCTTTGTTTCCTGGAATCTGGCACTGACTGCAGAGACTTTCAAGACTGTACTTAAACATTTTATCATGTTAATTTATCTAAGATTCTGTAATTGCTGTTATTAGTGACTGATTATTTATTTGGATTCCTGCATAATAGTGTTTCTCTTCCAAAGGCTTTCTAGCTGTGCCCCTTAAATTACAAAACCAGAAATAGCTTTAGACAGCTGTTTGCTCTCTCTACCTGACAATCAATAGAACTGGCTCCCTGGAGAAGAGCAGTAGTAGAGCAAGGGGTGAAATGCCCTTAATAGAGTCATGGACTTTTATCTCCTCATCAGAAAGTCTGTTTTCCCCGGAGATACAGCAACAGCTTTATTCTCATTATGCTCCCATTTCATGCCTTTTCTTTATCCACGATCTTGGCTTTGCGTTTTTCACACGTCAGTGTCAGTTCACTGAAAACAGAGCCACAGTTCCCTGATGGGGATTCTCCCAGATGAGCTCTTGAATGCTTGCCATGTATTTCACAGTATGGAGCTGGAGGCTTTTCCAATCTAACTGGGATAACTGTAGCTACAAGTGAACCTTTGGGAATGCAGCACTTTACTCAACACAGCTGCTGTAAAGCACCTTAGTTCCCAGTGAGTCCCTAATCCTACCTGTGATCCTGCAAACCTTCCAGGATACTTGTGTGTGCTGGAGATGTTATGGAGCCATCTGTGGAACAAGGCTCTGAGGCAGAGGAATCCTTAAGGAGTGTGGCAGGGCCCTGAATCCCTTGGACTGGATGGTGGGCTGGATGTTTATGTTGCCCCCAGAAATTACACCTGTCACTCCTTAGGCCTTGAGTGGCAGAGAGTGGCAGTGAGTGAGGTGAGCTTCACCCCACTGCAAACATGAGGGTCTCAGTGGAGTCCCACATCTTTTGCTGAGGTCCTGAACACTGAAACGTGATCCGAGTGTGGGCTGAGTGCTCCAGAAAGTCTTGGAAGGGTTAGAGCAGCAGCAGCTGGAAGGCAAGGCCATGGGACAGGGCGTGGCCTGGAGCCTGTGGCTTCAGTGCATGTGCTGATGTGTGAAATGGTGCTGGAGCACTTTGTGACCCTGCAGCAGGGGTGGCTCAGTGGTTCACAGAGCATCTCCCAATCTTCTCCAGAACAAATCAGCAGAAAACAGGCAGTGCAGGAGCTGCTTCACAGGTTTTCAGCTGCGATAGTGACCTCCCTCAGAGAGGCGGGCTGGGTACAATAGACTCACTTAAACTTTTGCTTTTCCTTTGCTGGCCAGGCCTTGAGATACTTGACCAGTACTGCTGGTCAGACAAACTGGGGGGTCTGTCCAGGGTGCTCTTGGCCCTGGGCAGGTATGAGGCGATGGAGATCAGCCAAATCCCTTTTGTTTTGGGCTACACAGAGTTGCTTTATGTATGTTACAGGACAAGGGTTACCTCTGAGAGGTGACCTGAGGTCAGCTGAGGGGCAGTAATTTTTGGTCAGTGGCAACGTGCCTGAACCACGTTCCACTGCCCCTGGGTTATGCAGAGGAGTCTGTTTGAAAGCTCCTGTTCCCTTGCTCCATCATCCTGGAGGGAAAGTGCAACTCCAGAAGCGCCCTGTGCTGTGAGGCTGTAGCACTTCAGAGCTGATGGGAAGCCCTGTCCCTGCTCCCCCTCCACAGGCTCTCTGGATGCTGGACGCCAAGGACATCGGTGAGTGGCAGCACGAGGAGTTCTACCGCTTCATAGCGCAGGCGTACGACAAGCCCCGCTACGTCCTGCACTACAAGACCGACGCTCCCCTCAACATCCGCAGCATCTTCTACGTGCCTGAGCAAGTGCGTGTCCTCCTGTCCGGGGAACAGGGGGACATCTGTCCAGGGAACAGGGGGACATCTGCCCAGCTGCTCTGAAAGGGAGAGTGGGAGAACAGGGCAGCTCCTTAGGGAAGGGTGAAGCTAAGGCTGCAGAAGGGCAGGGAGGAGTATCCCGTGTGGCATCTCTGCTGTGGGCTGGGTGCCACAAGGTAGTTGTGGGGATACTGAGCCACAGGGGCAGGGGATGGCTCAGGTGGGTCTCTAGGGGAAAGCTTTCAGCTCCTGTTCGGTTCAGCACTGTATGGAAGAGCACAGTGTGACCTGGTAGTGTGCAGCTGGGCACCCTGCACAGTGCTGGTGTTACCCCATGTCTCTTGTTCCTGCAGAAACCATCCATGTTTGACATCAGCAGGGAAATGGGCTCCAGTGTTGCCCTCTACAGCCGCAAAATCCTCATCCAAACCAAAGCTGCAGACATCCTGCCCAAGTGGCTGCGCTTTCTCAGAGGTGTGTGCTGGCACCAGGAGCTGTGGGCTGTGGGCCATGGCTTCCTGAGGGGTGCATTCCTGAGCCTGAGGGTTGCTCTCTGTTCCAGGTGTTGTGGACAGTGAGGATATACCCCTGAACCTCAGCAGGGAGCTGCTGCAGGAGAGTGCCCTTATCAGGTAAGCAAAGGTAGATCCTGTGGACTGCTGAGGCTCTGTCAGCTTCTTGCTGGCTCAGGGTGGAACATGGTGGGGTGGCTGCAGGGGCTTGGAGTGACCTGGCGTGTGAACTGCAGCATTTCCATCCTTGAGAATTTCTGCAGTCTGTAAAGTGAGGGTTTTCTCAGAAAGCTGTCATTGTTGGCACTTGAAGGGAGTATAAGAATAGGCTCTTACTCCTTAACATTAGAGCTGTTATCCTGTTGGGTTTGATAGGTAACTTTGTGTTCTACAGCTGGTGAAGTGCCTCTGCCTTCACTGTAGTCAGCAAATTAACCCTGTCATGCCACAGTGGATTTTGAGGCCTTCAGAAAAGGTTCCTCCAAGTGTAACCCCCGTGCAGCTGCTTCTGTGCCAGGTTTGTGGGAGCCTGGCAGGTGCCCTGTGCACAGCCAGTTATGTGCTGCAGCCCTGAGTCATGACTCACTGAGGATTAGAGCTGCAGCAGAATGTTTGGACACAGCTCTATCTGCAGCTTAAGAGCTGCTCCTGACAGAGGTACAAAGAATAAATGTGGAGCCATGAAGGGAAGGATGGTGGACTCGCTACAACCCTGCACAGAGAGAGGGCTGTTCACCTCCAACCTCTTGTCTTGCTCTAGCAGCTCTCTTAAAAGGCTTGTTCCTGCTGCAGGAAGCTCCGTGATGTTTTGCAGAAGAGGCTGATCAAGTTCTTCATTGACCAGAGCAAGAAGGACCCTGAGAAATATGCCAAGTTCTTTGAGGAGTACGGGGTATTCATGAGAGAAGGGATTGTCACGATAGCAGAGCAGGATGTCAAGGTACTACCAGGACCTGAAGCACTGCAGATGATGGGAAAGATTAGTGGCTCCTGCCATGAGCTGGGATGAGGAACACTGCTACTTCTCCATGCAACTTGCATGCCTATAACCTGTGTTCCTGGACCGACCATGACCTATGGATTCCCTAGTCCCCAAACTCTCACTCTTTCTGACTGGGTGCTGCTTCCCACTTACTTTGAGACCTTGCAGAGTCTCTGTACCCACACTGTTGTCAGCCCTCCCTGCTGCAATATGAACTACAACAGGCAATAAAGTAGGGCTTTCCCCTCCTGTTGTCCTCTGCCTGGATTGCCATTTTTAGGAGAGTTTGACCTACATCCCATCTAGGTCACTTTTCTACCTCCTTAATATCTGGATCAGGAAGGGAGGGATTCGAAACCCCACGAACCTTCCTGCAAGGCTGCAGAGAGGCCTATGTGCTACAGCAGGAATTCCTGGGGCTGGGATCAGTTGGGTAGGGGTGCAGGGACCTGCAGTGGGCTCAGAGGAGCATGTTTCCTGCAGGAGGACATAGCCAAGCTGCTGCGCTACGAGTCGTCGGCCTTGCCCGCGGGCCAGCTGACCAGCCTGACCGACTACGCGTCCCGCATGAAGGCCGGGAGCAGGAACATCTACTACCTGTGTGCCCCCAACAGGCACCTGGCCGAGCACTCCCCCTACTTCGAGGCCATGAAGAAGAAGGACATGGAGGTGGGTGAGCGGTGGTGCCATGGCCAGAGGAACACCCTTGGCTGCTGGAGCTCAGAGCTAAGCAGGGCAGTGAGGCCGGTGATAGAGCCCTGCCTGTGCGTGGCTTCCTCTGTCTGCTCACATTGTGGTGTGGGGCCAGCAGGGACCTGTCTCACACTCTAACCACAGCACAAAAAAGACATTAAGCTTTTAGGGAGCATCCAAAGGAGGCCATGAGGGTGGTGAAGGGTCTGGAGGGGAAGTCTTATGAGTCTTAGCTGAGGGCACTTGGTTTGTTCAGCTGGAGAAGACTGAGGGGAGACCTCACTGGGGTCTTCAACATCCTCAAGAGGGGCAGCACCAATCTCTTCACTCTCATGACCAGTGATAGGATCCAAGGAAACACCATGAAGCTGAGTCAAGGGAGGTTTAGGCTGGATATCAGGAGGTTTTTCACTCAGAGGGTGGTGGGCACTGCCCTGGAGCAGTGGTCACACCACCAAGCCTGTCTGAGTTCAAGAAGCATTTGGACAATGCTCTCAGGCACATTAGTGGGATTCTTGGGGTGTCCTGCACAGGGCCAGGAGTTGGACTCGATGGCCCTTTCCAACTCAGTGTATTCTGTGATTTAGTACTTGTGCAAACACCTAGTTCTGACTTCTGTTTCATAGCTTGGCTGAATCCCAGAGCAGGAGCCCAGGAGCTGCTGTGCAGGGCTGTAATGGTGTTTTGGGTGTCCTCTGTGGGCACGTGGCCCTCTGAGGACTGGAGTCAGTGCTGGGTCTGGCAGCAGGACTTGTTCAGGTGCAGACCTGCCACCAACCTTAACAAATCCCTTCCAGGGTTTGCTTTCATGTGGGGCCCTGAGTGATAATCACCATTGGGGTTGAACCTGTAAGTTTCCCGTGTGATGTACTTGCTGTTTGGTGCAGAGTTGCCTTGGGAAGGAGGGAATGCTGTTACATCCCAATGCGTTGCTGTCCCTCTTTTGGCACAGGTGCTGTTCTGCTACGAGCAGTTTGATGAGCTGACACTGTTGCACCTCCGTGAGTTTGACAAGAAGAAGCTGATCTCTGTGGAGACAGACATTGTTGTTGATCACTATAAGGAAGAGAAGTTTGAGGAGACTCGCCCAGGTACTGTGAGGCTCCCCTGGCCCACCCTGCTCCCACCCTGTGCAGCCAGTGAGGGGACACCTCCTGCCCCGCTCCCCTGCCATTTTTGTGCTCTGAGGCAACCTGGAGTTCTTGCACATCCCTTTCATACCACGTGATCGAAGTTTAAGCAAATTTAAACAGATGGAATGTCATGTGTGGAGTTGCATGATTTGATTTTAACCCCACACGTACAGCTGGTGCCCTGACAGAGGCAGGCAGGCTCTGGCAGGGCATGAACCTGCCCCTAGGGGTATGGCATGGTCTGGGATGAGGGTGTGTAGATGTGTGCTGAGTGGTGGTGGCTTCCCATTCCCCCAGGAGAACTGATAAATGGAGTGTGAAATGGGCTGGGCTCAGGAGCTGTCCATTGCACACTACAGATGCACACTCAGATGTGCCCTCTTTCCCTGCCAGCTGGAGAACGTCTGACAGAGAAGGAGGCTGAGGATCTGATGGCGTGGATGAAGAATGCCCTGGGCACTCGAGTCACTGGAGTTAAGGTGGGTATTCTGTGTCTGGGTCACTGAGTACAGGAGATCCATGGAGGTAATGATTTAGGGGAAAAAGGGTTGCCTGGGGGATCTGCTGCCACAGATTTTCTTTGGACCCTGAGGGAAGTCGTTCTTCTCCACACCTCCTGTCTGTAAATGGTGTGGATGAGGGCATTTGCATGTGGATGGTCAGTGTGGCAGCAGCAGAACAATGAGCAAAGCCCATGTTCCTAGTTGATGCTCATGCTACCAAAACAGGCTTTTTTAGTGACTTTCTTGCCTGTGGACTAGCAAGGTGTATTGGCAAGGAACACTTTGGGTCCTGCTGCAACCCACTGCCTGTGGACCAGTGGGGCCATTTGGGCCCACAGCTTTCCTGCTGGCTTAGACAGCACCTGTGGGATGGGCATGAACCACGTAGAGGCTTGTTGTGTGCTGAGGAGACTCTGAGTCCTGGGACCTCCTGCATTGTCCAGCACAGCCCTGACTGGTGTCTGTGCCACAGGTGACCCCCCGGCTGGACACCCACCCTGCCATGATCACCGTGCTGGAGATGGGCGCCGCCCGCCACTTCCTGCGCATGCAGCAGCTGGCCAAGACCCAGGAGGAGCGAGCTCAGCTCCTGCAGCCCACCCTGGAGATCAACACAGGGTAAGATGGGGGGAGGAGAACCCCAGCACTAGGCCTGGGGCAGTGCAGCCTCTCTGGGGTGGAGGCAGTGTAAGGCTCCCAGTTAGCAGAGCCCTCCCCACTAAGTGCAGCCTGTGCTACAGGAAGGCTGTGTGGCACTGTGGATGTGACCCACCCATGTGCACAGTGTCCAGCCCTCTGGGCACCAGGGGGTTATAGGAACAGATGGGAGTAAAGAGAGAAGCCCAAAGAACAGGAGCAAGGAAGTTGCCTTTTGTGACCCACCTGGGCTTAGCTGCTCATTCTGGAGATAAGTTTCTCGTCGTGTCCAAAATCACTAAGGCTCAGTGTCTATCTCTCTCTCCTACAGGCACACTCTGATTAAGAAGCTCAACGAGCTGAAGGACAGTCAGCCTGACCTGGCCCAGCTGTTGCTCGATCAGGTGAGAACCAGACCTTCTCCAGAAGCAGCACCATCCTCCCCAGAGCCAGCTTGCAAGACCATGCATGGCAGGGAATGGGGTGGACCATTAGAGTGGGCAGGAGTCGCATCTTTCCGTGGCCCCTGGGTCTTCCCAGGACTTGTGCTCAATATGTTTTCCTATCAGGTGGCCTAGAAGACACACTTGGTTTGGGAATGCAGGTGCTGGAGAGTGACATTCCCTTCCTCCCTCATGCAGGTCACTCTTGCTGCTTTTTTTAGTGCTTTCTTCTCTTTTTCAGATTTATGAGAATGCCATGATTACAGCAGGACTGAATGAGGATCCCAGGCCAATGGTGAACCGGCTGAACGAACTCCTCACCAGAATCCTGGAGAAGAACTGAGCCCCCAGGACTGAAGGATGAACTCTGTACTGATCTCTCTTGCCTCAAGTGCAGTGACTCTCAGCAGTTACTTGCAGGCAGTGTCCAGCATGGGGTTCACGGGGGCAGGGACAATGCCAGGGACATCCAGCCCTCCCTGCCTGGGGAGGAGCCACCTGTAATTATCAGATCATACATCATCAGCCTGTTCACAGTACAGTGTTCTTAGTGGGGACAAAATCCTGAGGTTGCTGCTTAAACACAGTGCCCAAATTTGTGACCCAAGCCTGAAGAGCCTCTCTGCATACTGTTTCTAAAAATGGCCTTTCCCAAAACACATGTTGGCAGCAAGATTCCCAGTTAGGTCTGTGAATACACCCTGTGCACCACTGTGCTCTGAATAAGCACTGGCAAAACTAATTAATTAATTAAGAAACCTCCAGCTCTGACCAAGCAGGAGGAGTTTGCTGGCATGGAGATAGATTGCTGCCTTTGGCAGACACAGCTGCTGTTGGTGGAACATGTCAGTGAATCCCATGGCAGAAAAGATCACCGAGCTGCTGGATAACCAAGTTCATCCTGCTCTTGTGGAAAAAGGGAAGTAACTGGGAAACAGCCTTTCAGCATATGGCTTTCTGGAGAGTCTCCAGGGCTTTAGCCTCTTCTTTGGAATAAACTGCACGCCTAGCTGATCTGTATTTATGATAAATAAACACTTATTTTCCAGACCCCCTCCACTTCTCTCTTACATTGTCGGTCTTTGTGTCCTCCAGCTGGTAATTTATTGGTTCTCTCTTCAGGTGCTGTTTGGTTCTTCAGGGCATCAAGCACTGGACAGTGGTGTGAAGATAGGGCTGTGAAAACAACAGTAGGTAGTAGCAGGGAGTGTGGAGGGAAAGCAGGACAATCTGTAGCTCTGAACCCTGTTAGCCTTGTCTTTGGAAATGGAATTTACCCCTTGGAATCCTTTCTAAGGAGCAGTGGCTGCTCAGACAGAAATGCTGTGCTATGTTCCCTCTGTGTGTCTGGTTTACACCATACAGAATCCTGTCTTGTGCTCAGTGGGGCTCTGAGCAGCCCTGATATTTGTTCAGCTTATCTTTCAATTGCCAGATTAAGATGCTGGATTTGGTTAACTGTTTGGGTGCTGTGCTGGGCAGGACAACCTCCAGCTCTTTAAGCTATAGGAGGCCTGGCTGTGCACAGAGGAGTTAAAAAGGGTCCTGCTGCACAGGGGACCATTTGGGAAGTTTTATTAACATCACCTAAAATTTCATTTTTGCTCAGATTCAGACAAAGAACTAATGTGACAGTTGAGAGTGTGTTGAGAAGAACAAGGAGCCACCTCCTACATCCCTGCTAATGTATTGTGTCAGGAGTAGTGTGTCCAGCAGGACCAGGGCAGGGACTGTCCCCCTGTGCTGGGCACTGCTGAGGCCCCACCTTGAATCCTGAGGTCAGTTCTGGACCCCTCACAACAAGACATTGAGGGGCTGGAGCAGCAGGAGCAGCTGAGGGAGCTGGGGGGGCTCAGCCTGGAGAAAAGAAGGCTCAGGGGGGACCTTCTGGCTCTACAACTCCCTGACAGGAGGGGGGAGCTGGGGAGGGTTGGGCTCTGCTCCCAGGGAACAGGGACAGGACAAGGGGAAACAGCTACAAATTGTGCCAGGGAAGGTTTAGGTTGGATATTGGGAAAATTTCTTCATGAATGGAGTGGTCAGGCACTGGCACAGCTGCCCAGGGTAGTGGTGGAGTCACCATCCCTCAAGGGATTCAAAAGCCTTTTGAGGTTGTGGCACTTGGGGACATGGTTTAGTGGTGGCCTTGGCAGTGCTGGGGGAATGGTTGGACTCGAGGGTTTTGGAGGGCTTTTCCAACCCAAACAATTCTGTGATTCTAACAGACTGAAGGAATTTAAAAGTTTGGTGATTCCTAATTCAAGCAACACAGTAGCTGAGTGTGGTAACCTGCAAGCTGCTCAGCTGACAAAGTGCCCCAAAATAGCTGCTGTTGATACAATGCCTGAGGTGAAGCTGGATGCTGGTTTGTAACCTTTGCTTGGTGTGAGATGGTTCTAAACTGACACATCTTTAACCTCCCCATCCTGGGAATCCTCTGGGAATCCCAGCAGCCCTCGAGGTGCTAATTTTTTGCCATGAGAAATTTGTGATTAAAAAATAAGATTTCTGTTACTGGAGTGCACACCTACCCTGTGTCCCTGTGCCCATCAGACACGATGAGAGGTGGTGATGCTCCTGGGAAGGAGCAGTAGCAGGAGGATCAGGAGGGTGCTTTGACCTAAATCTGACACACTTTATCTCACTGTTTTGTCTAAGCTTCATCATTGCACACACCAGCAGCCTCTGGGTCCTCACCTCAGACTCAGCTTTCCCTTTTCTTCTGTAAACACCTGCACAGAGGGCTGCTCTGTGAGGATGACATGCCTGGCTAACAGAGCACATCCTAGTGGGAAAGGGGGATATGTTGAACTGCTGAGAGGAACACAGGTGAGCCACTCCAAAGCTGGTCTGCAGGTGATGACTCTGTCTGAAAGCACAATAGAGGCTCTTGGGTAAAAAAAGCAGTGAAAAGGATGAGTTGTTCCAAACATGATGGCAAAAGGGAGGTGTAGGTAGCTCACTGGAAGCTGCATTTTCAGTTTCTGCACAACTTCCAAACATGCTGTGCAAGCAGAGAAGGCTTGTATGGATCTTGCAGCAGAATTGCAGCACTGCCTGTGGTGGTGGAGCTGCAGTTGTGCTCTTGCAGTGCCTGTTCCCTTCCAGCTCCCATCTCCACTCAGGTATTACATCACTCATCCTTGGATGTGCTGTATCACCAAGCAGATTCCATTTGGCTTGTGCTCCCCCTGCAGCCACAGTGCCCCTGATATTTGTAGATATTGAGGTGACAGTAGAGAATGCAGCATGTGGGAATGGTGCTGGGAAGTGCCTAGAAAGGGCTAGTTGTGTCCTTCTGCATTTGCTCTACCAGGAAGGGAGTCAGAGGTGTCCATCCTAGAGGAATCTCATGGAGCTTGTTTGGTTTCCTGGCTGTAAGCAATGCTGAACCCTGCTTGGTGTAGAGAACAGATCTATCAGGTTTGGTTTGGACTGGGACCTTATTAACTGCTGCCTGACTTCTTTTCTTGTGGTTGGGTTTTGGGGGGTTTTGTTGTTCATTTTTCTACAAGTTGAACCTTGTGTCCTGACAAACTTGTGATAAACACTGTGGCCTCCTCTCCTGCTCTGCCCAGGCCCATCAGACAAACCTATATCCTCCAGGGCAGAAGAGGGAAAATATTTATAGGCAGTGAAACCAGTTTGAAAGGACGTTCCAGAGAGACCTCGTGCTTTTAAACTTGGACAGAATCCCTCTCATGTCTGGCTTGGGACCTTGAAACTGGACTGGCCATAAAGCAGTTCACGGGGCCAGACTGAAAACAGAGTTTTCTCTCCTCCAGATTTCCTGCTGAGACCATCGAGAGTGTCTTGGGCAGGCTCCAGGTCTGTGATTTATGGACAAACCACAGGCCAGGAATCTGCAATCTAAGCTCCTTGAGCAGCAACTGTTAGAAACATTATGAGAAGAAATGGCCACTGTTTCCAAAAGAAGAAAACTTGGGAGCCATTAATAATGTTTAGCACTTCTGTAGTGCCTCACAATTGTTAATTAATCCTCCTGCTCTCCCTGTGAAGTGAGTCAGAATTATTCTTACTGTACAAATAAGGTCTGCATGGAGCTTAAGTAAATTTCC
The DNA here is from genome assembly GCA_035047865.1 of Dendrocincla tyrannina. Lineage (NCBI taxonomy): Eukaryota > Metazoa > Chordata > Aves > Passeriformes > Dendrocolaptidae > Dendrocincla > Dendrocincla tyrannina. Next base: position 2,483,177 of record JAWWMP010000033.1, read on the forward strand.
TTAAGAGACACAGTGAATCTGCACTGGGGACACAGCCCAGGATTCCAGAATCCCAGCCCAAAGTGAAACAGAGGCATGAAGACAGGTACCTGTTGGGTTTGGATGAGGCAGTAAACACAAATTAGAGCACCTCTGAGAGCCTCTCTGCCTCTCATTTGAAAATTCTTACCAAGGGTCTGCCTAAACCTTATCCCTGGGTACAAAAATTCCTGGGGTCTCAGGGAATCCCTTTAAGTTTGGCTGCTGACCAGAACTATCCCATACAAAGTCCTTCCCAGTTGGTTGTCCTCCTTATTGTTTGGGAAGAAGAGGATGGTGTGCTAAAATCTATGTTGCTACCTGCCCAGAACTGCTCACCTCCTGATGCCTCTGGAGTGGGTTAAACAGGTTTTCCTTTTCTTCCATTAGCAGGAAGCTTTTCTTCCAGGAAAAAAAGTCATTTATTCTCCACCTGCTCTCAGAACCATCTTTTGTTTCTCCTTCGCCTCCCCCTTTACACTTCACCTCCATCTTCTCTGGGGCACTTTGGTTGACACAGCCCAGGCCAGGGGGGAGTTTCTCCACCTGGACACTCATTTTCCCGTTCTCCCAGGACAGGAAGGTGTTCCTTGTTGTTGGAGCTCCTTCCAGCAAGAATTTCATCTCAAATCACAAGGCCCTTCCCATTGCTCTCCTCCTGGAATGGGTCTGGCATGTGAACAGGTGGGAATGGGTGAAGTCCTGGCCTAAATGGAAGAGTTGGCAGGAACACAAGGACCAAAGGCTTCAGTAAGCAAATCTGTAAGGACTCCTGATGGTGTCATTGTTAATCTATTCACAGCAGCAGGAAGGATTAAAAATTAGAGAAAAAAGCAGTTTCCTCCTAGTTTTCAATGAGCTTGGCCAAAGATGTTGTAATGACTTGTCCATTAAACATCCCTCCAACGTTATTCCAAAGGTCATGATATGACCTGCAGGGGATTTGGGATCAGTTAAAACACAGTCTGAGGAGCCAAGCAAAGCCTGTTCTCCTTTTGCAGCCCAAGTAAACAAGGGATAACTGGGGTTAAAACCCAGTCCAGAAGTGAATCAGTAAGCCAATCCTTCACAGAACTGTCCCACGTTAAATCCTCAGAAAATCAAGAAGTGGGAGCTGTGCCAGGAGGCAGAGGGAGATTCAAGTGGAGTTTTGTTTCTGTGATGCATCTTGATCACTGGACCTGCTCTTGTCTCAGTGGTTTAGCAGAGAGTTTAAAAAACAAGTATTAAAGCTATCTTGCAGCGTGCTGCAGGAAATCAAAGGACAGGCATTAGGTTTTTTCAGTTGGGAATTGTATTTTTGATGTGTTTAGAGATTCTCAAATGGCCAGTGTCCTTACTGAATGATGCATTCAGCCTGGAAAAGAGAAGTCACTTCACTACCCAGGAGAACAAGCTGAATTTTGGTTTATACCACTCAAACTTGTGCTGTGTGACTTGCTGAATGGAAACATGCTTACAGGAGGAGATGGATACAGTGGCAAATTACCATCCCAAAATTCCTACCTTATAGGAAAGCAAACCAAACTGCTTTGGAGGAAAATGCTGCCTTCTTGCTTGTTTGACTCTTTCAAGAGGTTGTTCTGAGTATTGTGCTGAGCTCTGTCATCCAGTGTGGCTGAAGTCCATGAGAAGGAAATCAACACAAGAAATTAATGCAAACCCAAACTTTCCTCATTGGAATTGGCTGCTCTGATCCCTGCTGAGCTGGATTGATCAATTTGTATGGAAAAGCTTTAAAAAGTTAAGCTGGAGCAGCCAAAGAGCCACCAGTGTTACAAGTCCTAACAGAGATCAGCCTGAGCAGAGAGAAACACAAATGTTGAGCAATGCTGACTGCAGCACGCTGGGGATAAATATGTACATTATACAGAATACATAATTTGTGTATTCACAGATCTGTAGCTAATATTTACTATAATCCCACTGCACAGTGAATTCAGGCAGTTATTTTAAAAACCTTTTAATGCTGGCAATAGCGTTCACAAGGGCCATAATTGTCATTTCTGCAGAGACAGCCCAAAAGCACAGTGTGACAATAAATATCCTGCCCCTCCCAGTGTGTAGCCCAAGTGTTGCTACTTCAGGGACCTCCCTGCGTCCACACAGTTGTAATTCAGGGGTGAGCACACTTTAAATTAAGCCAAAATTGTCATCCTGGAGTCTAAAGCACCAGGGCCCTGAGCCATCTCTGTTATAGAGCAGCTCTCCATTGGGGAGGGAAAGTGAATTACTAAAAAATTGCTCCTGGGAGTCCTGTAGGTCTGTGTGGAGAGTCAGATGGTCTGCCTCTGATTTTGGGAGAGCTGCTTTTCCCCTCTGTGCCTCTGACTGTGGCTGTCACATCCTTGAGCTGATGCTGGGAACAAACAGTGACTGGAAAACCACATCTTTGTTGCCTTTAGGAATGGCCTTGAAGTGCCCTGTGAAGGAGATACCTGTTTGGTAGCCAGGATGGACCATTAAGTGGTGCTTTTGGATCCATCTTCATTGGGAATGCTACAGTTCCTTTGGCTTTTGAGTTCAGTTTAGGGCCTTGTGCAACAAGATGTTCCTGTGCCTTGGCTTAGTCCTGTCTTGGTGTGTAACTGGAGTGTTTTCAGTCTGTTTGTGCAATGGGCACTTGCAAGTTCTTGCAGGATTTTCTTCAGAGGGCTCCTAATTCCCATCAGTGCAGCAACTTGAGAAAGAACTTGAGTAAACCAGCAGGAGTGTTGAAAGACACAAACCAAAGGATTTCTTCACATCAGTTTCGGGTTCTTGTACTGACAGGGTAAATCTGGTGGGATTCACGGCAGAAAATACACCCCTCCGTCCTGCCAAAATAATCATTTTTTGCTTAAAATTCACAGCTCTCCAGTAAAATCGTTTGAAATGGGTTAAAAATCAAATTTCTTTGCAGGAAGTGAAAACTCACAGTCCCTCAGGAGCTTGGGAACTTTACAGAAAGAGAAATTAACTACAACTTTTAAAATGAAATAAACACACGTTTCAAAAAGAAACGGGGTCTGTTTCTTTTGGTCATGTGAAATTACAAATAGATAATTATAGGAAGATGTTCTGTGTGAAGGAGCCATTCTACTGCTCACCATTAGACCTGGTTGGTGAAGTACCCTGATGTTTTTGGAGCTCCAGCGTGTTCCATGTGCCACTAAACCTCTTCCCTCTCCCTCTCAGCCTGCTAAGTGTTTCCCAGGAGTCACTTGGTTCTTGCCACAGCCAGACCAAGCATTGAGAAAGAAATTCGGATTGGATTTCAACACAAATCACAGGTTCAAAATGCAAACCCAGTGTGTGAACACCCCAATCCTCACTGCACCTCAGCTGATTTTATACCTGCACACCTTTGACCACAACTAACTAAGGATCTGGAGGGAATGGTTGTTGATCTGACTCCAAGGGCACACTCAGCATGAGAACTCCAAGCTGGAGCTGAAGGTGCTGGGAAAATGGCTCAAATGTTCCTGTCCAAGCCCAGGGCGTAAGGAGCAAAAAAGTACAAAGGCAATGGTCATTCTTTAGACAAGTTTGAGCTGTGTAACTTCATATATCAATATTTGCATCGGAGCAGCACAATAGTCGTGACAACCCCAAAACTTCCAAGTTCTAAAGGGCTGCAGCTGCACAGCATGCCCGAGGGTGCCTTCCGATGGCAGCCCCATGCGCACCAGCGGGTGGTGTGTGCTTCCCTCCCTACTTATTGTGAGATATATATATGTATATTTCGACATATGAAAACTCTTTAGAAACACGAACAGGGAATACCATGCCGGGTGCTTTCCGTGCTGCTCTTCCCAGTCGGGCCATTCCCCTCAGGGGCAGCGGGACCCGAGGCCCCGACCAGCCGCCCCGAACGGTTTCACCGGCGGCCCCCGCGGGCCTCGGTGGGTGCCGGGCTCCTTGGCGGCCCTTTCAGGCGGCCGGGCCGCGTCCCCCGGCGCGCCGCTGCCCCCGGTGGCCGCCGGCGGGGCCGCCTCGGGCCGAGCTCGCCTGGGGAGGCGCCGGGCCGGTTCTGCCGGTGGGGGAGAGGGAGAACGAGAGGGCCGGGATGGGCCGGGATGGCCCTGGATGGGCCGGGATGGGCCGGGATGGGCCGTGAGGGGCACGGAACCGGAGGGGGGGGGCCCGCTGGGCAGTCTCCATGGCAACAGGTGGCGGGAAGCGCCGCGCGCACGCGCAGTCGGGCTGAGGCGCCGCCGGCGTCCCCGCCGGCCGGCCCTGCGCATGCGCCGCGCCCGCGGCGGGGCGAGCGGCACAGTTGG
>JAWWMP010000033.1:2493193-2513776 GCA_035047865.1 Dendrocincla tyrannina
TGGCCTTGGACACTTCCAGGGGTCCAGGGGCAGCCACAGCTTCTCTGGGCACCCTGTGCCAGGGCCTGCCCACCCTCACAGGGAAGGATTTCTCCCAAATATCCCATCTATCTCCACCCTCTGGCAATGGGAAGCCATTCCCCCTTGTCCTGCCACTACGTGCTCTTGTAGAAAGTCCCTCTCCATTTTCTGTGCAGGCTCCCTTCAGGTACCTGTGGAGCTGGTTGAAATGATTGGGTTATTTGTAGGTGTCTCATTATATATTTGTAACCTGATAGCATCTCACCAACACAGTAACCTGGTTTCTCCAGGAGACTCTCTGCCAGTAGGCTTATGGAGTCGTTTGAATTCGTCAAGAAAACAGGAAACAAACAATGGATTCATGTAGTTTGCTCAGAAATCCTTTGAAAAAGGGAAAGAGAGAAAGGAAGAATTGTTGTGAGTGGTAAATTACCTGAGAGAGGGAACCCAAAGAGCATCCAGGGGTTTGTTTGAGTCCCTTTGTCGCGTGCCTTTGGTTCCACGGGGCAGTGATGGGGCTTTTTTGGCTCTCTTGGGATCAGAGGTGGCTCGGGCAGGCTCTGAGCTGCAGGTAGCACAGCAAACTTCAACAATTCTTTACATTCTTAAATAAGTGATTCTGCCATTCCTAATGAGCTTGGCCATGGCCAGCCACGGGAAGCCCATCCTGGAAACCCAAAACACCAGCGAACCCAGTAGGTGCCTGTGAGCCTGAAAATGTCAGGATCAAAAGGTGAGGCTGTGGGGTTATGATGGAAACATTGATGGGTTTCTGTAAGGATTGACTGTGGTGGTTTAAAGGTTTAAACCTCCTGGTTTAAACAAAGTTACCAGGAAGCAAAATTGGGCCAGGATAGACTGTTTGTGGGATCACAGAATAACTCAGGCTGGTCAGGGGGGTTTGTGCAGAGCTGAGCTGAGCAGGTGCTGAGCAAGGCACCTGGCTCAGGTGTGCAGGCCAGGGGAAGTGGCAGTGTTGGCACCATCACTGGTGTCACCTTCCCCCTGCACCGTGGAACCTCAGCAAGAAGAGCAGTCGGTTCAAAATGCCCTAAATCCAACCTTTCCCTGTCATTTTCCAGGTGCCATCTCTTTCATTTTTACTTGCCCTGCTTGGTGCCACTTTGCTGATGCACATTTTCTTGACGGGCACAGCTGGGCTGTAGGTTTGGCATCTCAGCAGATAGGTAAGTGCTGCTGATTATTTTATTTGACCAGCTTTGTGAACTGTGAAGTCCTAAAATCTTCCAAAATTAATTCTGTACTATTCTGAAGGAAATTCTTTTCAAAGCCATTACTTTTTGAGGCTTCCAAACCGGTGTCAAATCTGGCTGTTGTGGGCAGCAGTAGCAGCAGATCAGAAATACTGAGGTGCTGAATGGAGCAGGAGCCTGTAAATGCAGGTCTGGAAAGGGAGGAGTAATACAGATAAATTCTTAGTTAGTTTTGCATCATTTGTTTGTCTGATCTGACGTGCCTGGGGCACTGAAGGTTGATTGCAAATGCAGAAGTGCTGATCTGTTTCAGAGTTTAATATCAGGAGCTCACTGTAAATAATCTGACAGTGCAGATATACTGTATCAGGACAGATGTCTGTGAGAGGTATTGAAAGCCATGGAGGATGTGAGGTTTGGGATGTCTCTCATACTGTCTCCTCCTTAGAAGAAAATGGTCAATTTATAGTGATAACCAGACCAAGACTCTCTCCAGGACAAGTAAATTTATGAACTGGCTACATAAAACTTGAGTTTCTTTCTGACAGGAAATGACTCCAATATTCACAGCTCAATCCTCTACTGGCTTGGGAGCCTGAGTTTAAAATAAATAAATCTATTACCATCTGTAATTGCTTATAGGAAAGGCTGACCCATGAAAGTGTGTAACCAGCATTCCTCAGGCTCTCATGGCTGCAGCCAAGCCATTTGAGAAAACAATTTTGTGTGTGTTTTTCCTTCTTTTTGAGTCTTTCTGTGCCCAGAGCTTTACTGGAGAAACTGAACCACAGCTGCTGCCATTCCAAGTGAAACACTCTGGTTTGGGCTTGAAAGAAGGAGGGTTTGGGAGCAATATAAAACCTCTGGTAAAGTAGCTAGAAGCATCTTGAACTCAGGACTAGGAAGAAGAGGACAATCCAAATGCCTAAGAATAGAGCTCCAGTTTTAATGTTGCCTGGGAGTTGATGGCATTTCCATCTGGATATTGTGCCCAGTGCTGTTCCAAGTAATCCCTGCCTAGTATTGCTGCTCTTGCTGTAGCTGAAAAGATTAAGAAACTCATTTAAAAATCCCATTTGTTTAGTCTGTTTACCCTGTGTATGTGACAGCAGTTTGTGAAGCATGGTCAGTGCTGTGGTTTATTGAGTACCCAGGAAGAATTCAGTGTGGACAGAAGGGCTAATCCTAAGAGGGCACCTGTGGAGGTACAAGGAGAGAAGGGGTCAACATGTTTGATAAAGTTGTTCTCTGACTTGTCCTTCTGAAATGGCAGAAACTCCATTTATTTACTTCTCAAAATGAGGTCAGGCTCCTCTGTCTCAAACTGCAGTGTCTCAAAGCAGAGTTTTACACTCCAGAATCACTGTGTGAGCTGAAGGAAGGTTTTTTTTTTTTCCCCTCTGCTGCATTCCCTGGTTGTGGTTATAGAAACATGAGTAGGAATGGGTATAACAAAAGGACTGTCTCAAATCTTGAGCTCCAGGACCTGTCCTGTGTCAGATACCTGTTTTAAAAACTTTCCTCTCCTTTCCTAATGTGGCTTGGGCATGTCTGTAGTACAACACAGGGCAGTGTTTGGGGTCAAGATATGCTTTTTCCAATTTTACTGTTTCAAACAAGTTACCTCCTTCAACATTCTACAGCAGCCCTCTCCCACCTGTTTGTGTTTTTTTTATTTAAGGGCTTTAGTAAGTGTTTTTCTGAAGTTCTGTAGCAAATCATAACACTCCTACACGTGCTCTGCACAAACTGAGGTGCTTAATTTATGTCTAGAGTCCTCTGAACAACCAGCCTGTGAAGGAAGGTGGGGTTTTTTTGAAGACAGAATGTGCCCTGCTGAATGGCTGTGAATTAATTGTGGAAGAATGAACTGCCAGAAGTGTCTGACCTCACTGGAGTCTGGAGAAAGGACATCTCTGAGGTGCTGAAGGGCTGATGCCAACCTGAGCTGATCGTGGTACCTCCCCTGCCCTCCACTCCTCAGTGTCATTAGGCCACTGGGAGCTGCAAACCAATGGATGAACAGGACAATGATTTTAAAGAGTTGTGGGCAAATATTTTGAGCAGGGCAAAGACAGCTGAACCAACAAAGAGGGCTCAGAACAGGTCAAAGAGCACCACAGCACGGAGCAAATTAAGAAGAGGCAATGCTGCTGGGAAGAGCCAAACCCATCAGCACTTGCCAGCCCTGAAGGAGACAAACTCACCTCAGGATTCAGGTCCAAAGGAACAACCATGGGTGCACAGAGAAGGTGATGATGCTGCAGCCTGGAGTGGTGATGGGGATGGAAGGAGAAGCCCTTTCCCTCTCAGCCAGCTGAGCACAGGGAGCACTGAGTGCAGCCAGAGGCCTCTGGCAGGTGAGTGAACCAAAACAGCTCAAACAGGTCAGGACTGAAAAGACTCTGGAATTCAGTGGAGCTCTTGAGAGGTCCATCCAGAGGGAGCACAAAGCAGCTCTGATGGAGGCAGGTTTGCATTTTGTGTTTCCACCTACACTTCCCTTCTGAGGTTCATCTTGGGGTTTAGCCTGGGAGTGTGTCCTGTGCTGCAGGCACTGATCCCTCAGTGAGGTGAAGCCTTGGTGCAAAGTGGTGTGTTGGGCTGTCATTAGTCACTGGTTTTTGCGGTATCAGAATGGAGAAAACACCCTCAAATCATCTCCAAGCAAGCTCAGAGCATATTGAGGTGTTTTCACTCAGTGCATCGTTGTATGGCGAAACACATTGCTACTGGATGTTGTCAAGGGCAAAAACATGAATATGTTGAGAGGTGTTGGATTAATTCATGAAGGGTCAGTGCTCCAGTAGCTGGTAAACGTGATGGCCAGAATGCAGTCACACGTGCAGGAAGTCCTTAAACAGGAACAGGACACTGTGCAGTGGCAGTTCTGGGGACAGCAGGGCTGTGGGGCCGCTTTCCCTGTCCTCACTGGTGACCTTCAGCAAGGCCTGCCTTAATATTCCTCCTTCTAAAGGGGACAGGTATCTAAACCCCAGTGCAGCACAGGAGCCTGGTGCTGTTACTGTGGTTACTGAGTAGAAAATGATGGAATAGTTAAACAAAGTGTTCACTTCTCTACAAATGGCTGTTGCAGAGCTGGGCCTGGCCCAGACTGCCCTTGGGGAAGAGCCTCCCAGCAGCTCTCAGCATGTGCTTAAAACGGACTGGTAAAACTGGTGTTTTCTCCTCCTCTAGGAAATCCTGTGAGTGGCTGTTCCCAGAGTCCATCCCCGTCCCTTCCTGCTGCACAGCCAGGGAGCTGCTCCTCACCCAGCTCCGAGGGGCTGGCAGGGCCAAAGGCACGCGTGGCAGAGCTGGTGGTGGAGAGGATGCAGCAGTTCAAGAGGGTGGCACCTGAGCAGCTGAAACTGGGCACGGATGGCAGCTTGCCAAAGGAATTCCCTGATGGAAGCCAGGAGCAGAACCCTCCTGAGAATGGTGCGTGTCTCCTCTTGGCCCTGGTGCGTGGCTGGTGAGGGGGGTTCCGTGGGGAGCAGTCTGCATTCCTGGGCTTTGCTCCTAGCTGGCCTGGTGGCTCAGGGTGCAGCACTGAATCAGGCACTCCAGATCCCTGAGAAAACCTTGCTGTTAAAGGACTAGCCATACTTTTCCCCCCAGAGCTTCTCTAAGGCTGGATTAACCTCAGGTAGATTCTGGAGGAATAATTGTCTTCTTGGAAACAGGCTGAAGTTCCAACAGGATCAGTGAACTTGGTCATCCTTCCCTAGGGACAGTGTTGGGCAGCTCTTAGGTAAATATGGCTCCTGGGTAGCCCCATTTTTGTTAGATCTCCAGACTCTCTGCAAGGTGATGTGCTCTCTGCAGATAAATTGAACTCACAGCAATTTCACTCTGGTTGGTTCTTTATAGGTCAAGTCCCTGTTGCTTTTGTATGGACACGAAAATCTGCTATGTTGTACAACTGATACATAAGACCCCATGTTCTCCCCAGAAACTTCAGCCAAAGCTGATCCCTCATGGGCTCTGACATGTGATGTGCTGTGAGCAAATTGCCACCTCCTGCTCCTGGGCCAGGGCAGTCCTGGAGCGTTTGAAGGATGCAGGTTGTACCTTTCCTTGTGAGAGATCAGGTGTGAAGATGCAAGAGAAAGATTGCAATTAATGAATTCTTGTGTGTCTGGTTTAATACACTAATAATCACAAGTGTAATGGCTCCTCACCTTTCATACAGGAGTCGTAGCTTTCTCTCTCAGAGCCTCTCTCCCTTCTTTGCCAGATACCCACCATCTCCCATCTGTGGAACATGACAGTGCTCTGGCTTTGGCTCTTCAGCAGCAATGCAAAGAGGAAGCTCTGGCCAGCCTGGAGGATGCAGGGTTGTTTTTTTGTCAGATCTGCCAGAAGGATCTCTCAGCCATGAGCACGATGGGGCGGGAGCAGCACGTCAACAGGTGAGACACCAGCACGGGGTGTCCTTCCCACATCCAGTGCCCACAGACTCGGCTCAGCCATGGAGGAGCACAGGAGCTGGGATGCTGCAGAGTGGCCTTGACCTTTATGGCTTGAATTAACAAGTCCTTTTGATCTGAAAGCAGAGGCTTGGTGGTCTTGCCCTGCAGGGATTCTGTATCAGCCAGGCCAATGCTGCTTCCATCAGCAGTGTGGCAGAGGAGCTGCCATTGTAAAGGAACTTGGTGATCTTAAAGGTCTTTTCCAGCCTTAATCATTCTATTAATGAGGACCCCCTAATGCAGATTTGGAGATCTACCCATTTCATAACAAAGTCACATTTGCTCCATTTTGCTAAAATTTGTCTTAGGACATCTGGTATGTCATTGTGTATCTGAGCTGTTTGCTGAAGGAAAGGTGATACTGTTCAGAGAGATGACCAAATTGAATTTACAGCCCTTAATTTAGCAGTTTCCTTAGTGGTAAATACCAAACAATTGGTATTTTATGTACAGAAAGCTCCTTGGAAATTAAAACTCTGTGCTTTTCTCTTGAGAAAGTGTCAGAAACGGCACATTTGAATGATTGTAAATTCTGAATTTGAGCACTTCCAGAAGGCAGCAGTGATGTAAATTGCCCAGTCCTATATCCCATTACTGAGTGGCTTCAGGGTTGTTTGCAGCTGCAGCTTTTGATTTTATTGCTGTTTCTGTCCCCAGACATTTCCTGCTGCTTGAGAGGACAGAGGCTGCAAAGCTGACAGGGTGGCAGAAGTGCCCTTTGGAAAGTCAGTCTGCTTTCAGAACTATTATAGCTGTAATGATATGTTGAGGTTACAAGCTTGTATTAGCCATGGATTTTTTTTTGATAGCAGTCTCCATCACAAGAGAAAAAGCTGTAGATGGATAGATGCACTGGCAAACCAGTAATCACCAGTGCTAGTGCCTCAGGTGAATGGTCTCTTAGCACAGCCCTGTGTGTGTCAGTACCTGAGCAGGGAGGGACCTTTGTAATAGGTCCTGCAGGTCCAGGATTTCACACCCTGAATCTCTTTGGAGAGGAGAGAAGAGAAAAAGAACAATTAAAATTTTGACATAGTTTTGGCCTGCAGAAATTATTATGAGTTCATCGTGCTGCAGTGTGGAGTGCTGTGGTAATTAACTGTTCCCTTCTCTGTTAACAGGGTTCTATAAGTTAGCTGGGATGTTAGAATGGCTGCAGGAAAAGGGATTAGGTGATGGATACCCAGTGGAGTGTGTTGCTCAGAGAGCTTGTGGACTCCCTGCTCCTAGAGGTGTCCAAGGCCAGGCTGGATGGGTGTTGGAGCACCCTGGTCTAGTGAAAGGTGTCCCTGCCCATGGCAGGGGCTGGACTGGATGAGCTTTAATGTCCTTCCACCCCAAACCAGTCTGGGATTCCATGATTGTAAGGTTATTTCCTGCACTTGCCTTGGCCATAATCTCCATGTGAGAGCTACATGTGATGTTCATCACAGAGGTGGGCACATCATTGTTCTTTTTAGGGGGTGTTTCTCCCTGTTACACATGATTGTCCTTGCTTTAATATGGTTTAAATCTTAGTGTGGACAGCTTTAAAGTCTCCATAGTAAGCTTTGCCATGGTCTCACAGGTGTCTGGATGAGATGGAGGAAGCACAGATGTCATCCTCCAGCAAACCAGCAGTCCCAGAATGTCCCATCTGTGGGAAGCAGTTCCAAACCCCACAGAGCCGACTCAGCCACCTGAAACGCTGTGCTGTGGAGATGGATGTGCCTCCTAATCTGCTTCTGCAGGCCGTGCAGTTGCAGGCGTCCACACTTGGGGATGCAGCTCCTCAGTGTCCCAGGTAAGTGGTAGAAATAAAAGAGGCTGGTTACTTCCTTTGGCCTGGGATGGACTGTAAATGCAAGGCTGGCTCACACACTGGGTGAGCCCTGAGCCCAGAGCAGGTCAAGTTGAGCCATGACCCAGTACCAGGTGAGGAGGATGTAGTGGCTAGTTGGGAGAAATCATCCTGCTTTCCCTCAGAAGATACCAGCTGGTGGATGACTTTAAAAGCCAGCAGGCAGGAGCAAAACGGGGAGTAAATGACCTTACACTTGTTTGTCAGAATGATTTGTGCTCTGTGAGGCAGTTGCTCAGTAAAGCTGAACGGTGTGTTTGAGCTCATTGAGCAAAGCACAGCACGAGGCTCTCCAGAGATCCTGGTGCCTGTTCCTCAGCTCCTTGGCTCATGGCTGTCCTGGGAATGTCCTGTGTGCTTTCACCCCGAGCCAGAGAGGAAGCAGATGTGATGTTCTGCAGTGTGAATGTGTGTTTGGTGCAGAGCTGCATCTGCTCCTTTGGGTTTGAGCAGAACCTTCAGAGTGCAGCGAGTGGTGCCTGAGTGAATTTGCAGAGGGGCTGTAAGTCCCTCTGTGCTGAGGAAGAACCATTGCCTGTTCCTGTGGAAGCAAAGGAGTGGGGAAGCAACTTTTGGAACAAAAAACCATTCAAGGTAGAGATAGCAGTACTACATCAGTGCTGTGGTCTTGTGCTTACCTTTCCAGACTAATACTTTCTCTAAATTACTCCAAGTTCCACACTTGGAGTAAGAAATCCTTTGGTCTCTGCTAGAAAAGAAAGTATTGAATGGTTTTTATTGTGCCTGGTGGGGGAACCTCTCTGAGCAAGTACAGCAGCTGGTCTGGAGTGTTTCTTGTCTCTGATCCAGTCACACTAACTGGGGCTTCCTGCTGCATTCTTGGATTTCAGCGATCAGCCAAGCAGGGCAAAGCGAAAAGGCTTCTCCAGCGAGGACTCGAGGAAAACACAGAAGAGGGCCAAAAGAGAGCCTAAGGATGAAGATTTGCAGGTTGCCATGGCAATGTCACGCTCTCTGTTGGAGCAGGAAAAGCAGGAGCAAGCAAAATCGGTTACAAATGTGAAACCAGTGGCTGCATTCCCAATCAAATGGAAGCCAGGATCAGGTATGTGTTACAGTCAGTTAGTGTCAGAAGCTGTGTTGTTGCAGGAGCTCCTAACACAGCCTGCTCTCCACCAAAGCCTTCCTGTTGGGTCCAGGAGGGAGGACAGCCCTGCTCCTGTTTTATTTAAGCTGTCAGAGCTTCAACAATAGGCAGTGTCCACACACAGTCAGGAATGGCTGCAGGATGTCCATGGCTTTCAGTGAAATCCCTTAGGACTCTTATGCCTTTTTTTCACTGATTGGTTGTTTTGAATCCATAAAATACGTTGTTTTTTCTAAACTTTGAGAAGGAATAACATGAAAAGACGATTGTTATTTCTCCTGTAGTAGATTTTTCCTATTCCTCCTGCTGCAGCCTGGATTAATGCAGTTTTTTCAGTGTTTTCTCCTTCTCTTGTGTCCCCTCTGCAGTGGACATGTGTGTACACCACCCTTTGCTGAGCACGTGCCTCCCTGTGTCAGCGTGCAGAGGGGTTTACAAAGGCAGACAAGTGCTAGGGGAGAGCACTGAGAGCTGTAGAGAGGGGAGACTTCATGACCTTGCTCAGGTCTCCTGCCAAGAAGTACTCCCAGCTGGATTTGGGGCTGGCCATTAATAAGGCACGGGATTTCCAAATGGAAGCTGCTCAGCATTTGTGTCAGCTGACCAGAACCCAAGAAAAGGAGTCCTCCATGGATTTGTTGGTGGTTTTCCCTCCCTTTTTTGTGCCCCACTCCGTGGGTGTGGCAGCTGTACTGCATGGCTGCCAGTGGCTTCCATAATGCCCAGATTTGGCAGAGATGTGGAAGCCTCACCATGCAGCAGGGCAGTGTGAGGAGCAGTCAGTCCTCTCCACGGCTCATTTCTCCTGCAAGGGTGATGTGTGGCTTCAGCCCTGCAGAACTCTTGTTGTGTTCAGCTTGTAATCTTGTTCTGGTCAGCACTGAAGGAGCTGCTGTGTCATCTCCCCTGCCCTGTGTGTTCAGCTCTTTATTTACTGGGGTTTCTCTTCTTTCTAAAGAGAAGAAGCGGCGCAGGAGAGGCCCGGCTACCCCTCCACCCCTGCTGCTGCAGGACCCCGAGAAGGTCCGCAGGAGGATCCAGGAGAGGGTGGCTATGCTGCTGGCAGAAGAGGTGGAATTCCCTCCCACCCCTCAGCTTCCCATCAGCAGGATTTTGGAGGATGAATCTGGGAAAGCAGCCTGGCTCTTGCCATTGTCCAAAGCCAAGGAGTGCTTTCTATGGAAGATCAGTGCTCTGACGGGACCCTGTGACCCTGAATCCTTCTACACTGCTGCACTGACCCCTCCAATTGTACCCTGGCAGCCTGTGCAGGTGGGGGCTCTGTTGCTTGCTTTGATGTGTGTGTGCTCTAGTTCACTTGCCCTCCCTCCCTTGTGTTTCCTCATTTGGAATTGTCTCTGCACGCTCTCTGCCCATGCTGTCCTGTCCACTTGTTTTACACAGGTGGGTTTTAGGATCTTGAACTTTCATTTCTGCCTTTTGGAGAGGAGACCAAGGCTCACATTACCACACTGTTCCTTGAGCTTTCAGAAAACAAAACATGGGAACAGAGAGTACTGAGTAAAGGGGCCCCATGCTGCTCATTGTGCCACTAGTTTGTCCATGTTTACAGCAGCCTCTTTGCCCCTGTGTTGCACTAAGCAAGGATCTGGGTGAAAATTTCAATCTGAAGGCTGATATTTTCTAGCACAGAGAGGTGTGAGTGCCTGGAGCTGTAATGCAAAGCATTTGCACTTCAGGCTTTCCTCGTGCATCCCCCTGCCTCTTGGTGCATGTCAGCTTTGATCCCATTTTCAGTTCCACTGTTTCATTCTGGTTTCACCTGGATCTGCCTCTTTCACTGCTCTGTATTTTTATAAAAAAGTGCCCACAGAAACAGACAAAGCTCTTTTAGTCTCTTCTCTCCAAAAAGAAGGATATCACTTCTCTTCCTTCCCTCAAAGAATTATTTGGTGCTTCTCTTCAAAAACTACTGTGCATGTATAGGTGCTTTATTTAATACTTCCCTAGTCAAAACCCACTGTTTCTCTGGCTTGTGGCAGGCTGGAGCTGGAGTGGGTGGAGGGACTCCATTCTGTGAAGAGTTTTGATCTTCATTCAAGGCAAAAACTGCCAGAGAAGTTTAAGAATAAAAAGTGGGAAGGTCTTTAAAATTATAGCAAGAGTGATTCTTTCCCTTCACAGGAATGGGTAAACCATTTTTAGAAACAAACCAATTCTTTTTATTGGGAAGCAGAGTCCAAACCTGGAAAATATCTTCTCCAAGGTGAAAGTTTGATTTAGTTACATGTAACTGGAAAAGTGTTTCAGAACCCAGAACAGGAGCCCCTGGAAAGCTTCAGCTCTGACTGTTGCAGGCACTCCAGCTGCAATGAAATATTGGATTGGGAGCATTTCCCCCATCCTTTCCCTTGCTTACCAGTTGCCTGCAAAGACATGCTCCTGGAGAAACGAACTTTTCAGTTGTAGTTTTCTTTCTTCTGTTCAGGGCTGTCCTGTCTCTGGAGAGTCCTTCATAAAACTGCAGAGAGCTGTTCTTCAGAAGCCCCTGTACCTGGGGAATGCTCTGTGACCCCTCAAAGATGTTCCAAAATTATGAAGCAGAGACCATACTCCAAGCTCTGCAAAGAAATAAAACAAGACCTAATTTATTGGTGTGTTTTTTTCCTCCTCTTTTGCTCAGAATGATAAGCCAGAGAACCTCCCTCCATCAGTGGGATCTCATCAGCCAGAGGTATCCCAGCAGATCCAGCCTCACCTCAGTTCTCAGGAACCCACTTGCACAGAGTTTGGAGGCCAAACTCCTGATGAATCCAAGCCGGGAGGAGATGGGCAGTTTTTGTCTCCCAGCCAGAAGGATGCTCAGACCCTGCAGGACCTGGTTGAGTTGGCCAGGGAAGGACTTACCCTCACTCAGTGGAACCTTGACACTGGCCACGTTGAGGCAGCAGAGCAGCCAGGTGAGTTCTGGCAGCCTTGTGGTTCCTCCAGCATCACAGAGCCAGGCTTACACTGGGCTAGGTCAAGGAGCCGTGGTATCACCCACAGGTTGTTGGTGTTGATCCAAGAGTTGTTTTTGTGGGGTCACGTTTTCTTACCATAAGCTTTAGGTATAATCAACCTGGCATTTCTGAAATGATTCACAAATCCCAGCATTTAAGAGAACTCCTGAACAGTGGGTAGGAAATTTTATTTTCAAATTCCCTTCAAGATAACAAGTATTTTCTGCCAGGAGAGAGTCTGGACATGTTCAACAGCTGAGACAAAACCCTCATCCCTGCTTATCTTGGGCCTACGAGAGAGCTGGAGAGGGACTTCTTACAAGGGCATGCAGTGGTAGGACAAGGGGGATTGGCTGCAGACTGAAGGAGGGTGTATTTAGATTAGATATTGGGAAGGAATTCTCCCCTGTGAGGGTGGGCAGGCCCTGGCACAGAGTACCCAGAGAAGCTGTGGCTGCCCCACCCCTGGAAGTGTCCAAGGCCAGGTTGGTCAGGGCTTGGAGCACCCTGGGCTAGTGGAAGGTGCCCCTGCCCATGGCAGAGAGTGGAATGGGATGGGCTTTAAGGTCCCTTCCAACCCAAACCATTCTGTGATTCCATAACTCTGGACAGCCTGTCTGTTGTGTGCACTGTCTTTTCAGGTCTTGAGACAATCAGATAAGAGAGATTCATGAGAGGGATGATTTTATGTTGGACATGGATTACCCAAACCTGAAGTTTATCTGTACCTATACAGGGTTGAAAAAAGCACCACACGTGGAATTCCTCAGTGGGCAGCTCTCTGGTGTCCCCAGTCACAGCTGCACATTTCAACGTCACTCACACCCCTTGAAGTGGTCTGGCTGTCCAGCAGAATGTGTTGTGTGTCCTGTTCACCTCCCAAAGAGACCATGGTTCCTAAGCTCATCTGTCTGCATTTAATATAATATTCCTCACTTCCCCTGCTAAACTGCAGAAAATGATCCCTGGTCCTGTAATGTGTATAAATAACAGCTGAGTGGTGCTTGGGTACCCACAGCCTGTCACAGCCCAGAGCCAAACCCTCCCCAAAGGCACGAGGGAGAGGCTGAGCCTTCACAGCAAGGATCCTGTTAGGAGTTCTTAGGTCCCTCTGGCTCCCAAAGAGTTGTATGTGATTTGTGATGTGCATTTTTTTCCCCCAGGAGAAGAACTGAGTCCCAGTGATCCTCCACAGAGTGGCTTTGTGCCCCCATCTGAAGAGAAGAGCCTCCTCAGGAGCAGCAGTAAAAGAGTAAGGACAAGGCTTTTTTTTCCCACTTTTTATGTATTTGCTTATAGCAATAAAAAGGAAGATGTTGCATTTGTGCAATTCTTACAAGTGTGGAATGTTTCCCATTCCTTTCTGTGGAAACAAAGGGGTGCTTAAGGTTCACAGTGGCTGAGGGCACCTGGGGTTTTTCAATACTTGTCCTGCCTGAGGAGAGATGATTTAGAATTCCAGGTAACAGAAGGCCAAGCTGTGCACGTTAAAGAGTTATAAATGTTATATCCCTGCGAGAGTTTTGGGGTAGGAACCAGGGATGCAGCTGCAGCATGTTGGACAGGGCTCTGCTTTAATGCCCAGGTCATCCAGGGGGAAACTGGCTCAGCCCAGCAGAGACAGAGCTAAGGACTTTTTTATCAAGCCTGGAGTGTTCTGGAGATCCCATCTCACCCCAGGTGCACCAGTGGATGTGTAATCCTTCATGAATGTATAGTCAGTTTTCTTCAACTCAAGTGTCTGTAAAAGAATTCATTTTCTTACCAAGGTTATCCTCTTTATCTGGTGAGACTCACTGTCTTTGGTTTGATAATAACTAATCATGCCATGATACCTGGTACATTTTAGTGCTGGATAAATTTTGATGCCTTGTGATAGTACTTTCATATTGTGCTTATAGGATTAAGATACTTCTAAAGGGAGACAATTCCTTGAGGTGGGACTGAGCATCCCAGCTGCTTGGTACATGAACTCTAGATATTATTTGGGGGTATTAAAAAAATAATCCTTAGCAGCAAAAAAGTCTTATTTTGTTTTCTAAGTCTATTAAGCCAGAGGCCTTTAGCAATCCAGAAACTGTTCTGACATTCTTGTTGAAGCTCATTTCAACAAGATCATTTTCTCAGGTTCAGTTTGGGTCCATGATAGTTTTCCTGAGCAAATGAAGTGTTGCTGGAAGAGCTGGATTGCCAGTGGGAGAAATTTGTGCTTTAGATGAGCACAGAGAGAGTGTAACCCTGTAGAGCAGATGCATCCAGTGCATTGGTGGCACATCTCCCCATGCTGAAGACCCTTGGTCACACTGGTGGGGCCCAGTCTTGCCATCCTCAGCAGGAGAGAATGCCCTGCTGTGTTCTCCAGCAGCAGCACACACCCATTTGGGGCTGTCTTTGGGCCAGTCTCTTTGCCTTGCACAGAGGAGGGAGCAGCCAGGAGGTTTCTGGCCTGGTTTAACTTCTCCTGCCTTGGTTGATAATTTTAGCAGCAGCAGGAAGGCTGTTCTGGGCCCGCTGCCCAGAACGTACCGTCAGAGGGCTGTGTTTGCTGGCGTCCCAAGAGCTGCCTTGCAGGTGTCCCACCTGCCAAGAATAAGAAAGCAAGAGACATCAGATTAGTTTCCAGACTGAGTTTCCTGTCTTCCCTTCAGAGACCAGTCCACACCAGTGCCACGACACGCAGGGTGCTCCCCAGCCCACCTGTGAAGGCTGGAAGGGCCATTCTGGTGTGTGCTGCTTGTTATTACTGTTGGCAGGGCCGGCTTTCCACAGCCCACTGCTAGTGCAGGAACCTGCTAATCAAACCAGGAGCTGTGTTGTTCCAGGTGGAACTGCATCTGCTCCAGATGCTCCCTGGAATAAAACTTGCACTTCCTCCTCTCTGTGGTAGGTTGGAAAAGCACAGAATCACTGATTAGGGTGTTACCCATGAACTGGTTTCTGCTTACAGTGGGGCACCCAGCCGTGAGCTGAGGGTGTTTCACCCTTCCCTGAAACACTGGCAACATTTGGAGGGATCTGAGTCTTCAGGTGGTTCCCTGGGGTTTGTCTTGGGAGTGGCTTCAGAGCAGCTCCAGTGTGTTCATCCTGGCTGTCTTTGGCAGCATGCCCCAAGCACCACCATAACCACTCAAAGGTAGCTCAGTCAACCAGCCCGCCCCAAAATTCCAGCAGGGGGTTCTACAATGATAGTAGAAGTTACGTTTCTTTTTTGAAATTGAGTGGAATTTTCAAATGGTGTGTCAGTAACTGGATGCCTGTGTTAGTTTTATTCTGTGGGGGCCCCTTGGTGCAGAGCTGCTCTTCCCAGAGAGGGAAAGGCTCAGTTCCCCAGCCCTGAGTCATCCTCTCTCCTCTTGCCCTAATTATAGTGAATTGAGGTGGAAATTACAGTTTCCTAAAAATGTGGTGGGAGGCAGCAGATGAAGAGGCAGCTATAGGCTGTGGCTAGACCACATCAGGAAATGGTGTGGGGAAGATCTGAGGGTGATAATATGCTGCCATACAAGTACAGCAGAATGTAACATCTATTTACCCTTCACAATGGACAGACTGGGAAAAGGTGGAGGAAAAACAAAACCAGGAATGTTGCTTTGTCCCATGGAAGACCTGAAGTTCATAAACCTGATGATTATCTTCAGGAGGCAGAGGTGGTGTCACCAGGCTGGGGCCCAAGCACAGCAGTGCTGATGAACTGGGTGATTCCTTTATTTTTCAGGGAAGTGTTTGCCAGCTGTAACCTAACATCTGTCTTTGTGCTCCTCCTGTGTCCTAGTCCTCTCTCAGGCTGCTGGCTGAAGATTTCAGAGCGATGGTCAACAACCCTCACCTGAGTGATGTCCAGTTCCAGGTGGACTCTGGGGAGGTGCTTTACGCCCACCTGTTCGTGCTGTACGCGCGGTGCCCGCAGGCAGCTCAGGCTGTAAGTGCTGCTGCCACTTCCTCAGCAGAGCCCAGGCTCCCACAGCTCCCAGTGCTCCAGAACCAGCACAGGGCACTGCTAGGCATAGTGGCAAAGTGCCTTGGGACCAGCAGCGGTTTTTCAGCTTAGCAAACCAGAACAAATCCTGACAAAGTGGTGGGAGATGTGGTGCTTTCTCTGGGGAGGCTCTGGGGAGCCAAGGATCCTTCCTTGCATTCCACCCCTGAGCAATGGGGGAAGCTTCCCAAGTGCTCTTTGTCCTGCCTTGTCCATCTTGGTGTATCCTGCCTGTCACCCAGGCTGGGAAGGGTGAGCAGGGAGTATGAAGATTCTGGGGAAAACTTTAAAATAACCTACACAGAGTTTTGCCCCTCTTGCTTTGAAGGCATCTGCACTGACTGTGCTTTTTGCAAGGCTAGTGAAGGAGTGCTTATGTTCCCCGAGCATTTTGGGTTGAGTAGCTCCCAGCCTGCTCCTGTGCAGCTTCCAGGTGGGATGGTGAGCCTGACATTTGAGCTCTGCCCTGTCAGGAAGCTGCCCCCAGTCTGTACAGGAGCTCCCTGGCAAAGGCAGCATTCCTTAAAGCTGCCCTTTGGGAAGTTTAGTTCTGTCCTCATGTATTGGCAGTAGTTGCCACCTAAAGTGACTCAAGGAGCATTTCTAAGGGCTCCATGAAAGTTCAGGGAGGGGAAGCGAGTTCATATTTGCCATCCAGCAGTCTTTGTAAGAATTTTTTAAGGGGTCTTCACAGCTATTAGCAAATGTATGTGTGACCACAAAACAAAACTATTGGGTTAGCCATGTTCTCTTATTATTTTTCTGCAACTCTGGCTTCAGCATTCCCATCCACTGTTTTCCTGGACAGGAATGATGTGTGTGGGCAGAGCTGTGGGATTTGCCCTGTGCTGTATTTTTAACACCTGCAGAGGATTGTTTTCCTCTAAGTCCCCACCTGCAGAGCAGCATTTCATGCTTATTTTCTGGATAGGTGAGGTCATGCTCTTCCTTGATGGAGATTTTGGGTAATAAGGAGACAGTAATTAATCAGAGATAACTTTGGAGCTCATGTTTTCTGTTGCAGGGGGTCCCCTAACTTTGGAGAGAGTTTCAGGGAACACAATACATGACTTGGCTGCCAAGGGAGTGAGACCTAACTGAGCTGGAGATGCATTTTGGCCAAAACCTGAGGTCAGGTTGGACACACACACATAATGGTCCAGTCAGAGGAGTAGTCTTTGTGTGGTGTCTGCTTTGCTGGGATAACTAGAGTTTGGGCAGGGCATCAAGGGTAGGTAAATGCAAAACAGACCAGATGAAGCACAGTCATAGAAGAGGTGTAGATAACTCTGGAAATCCTGCTCTGGGAAGTAATTTGATTCCAAAACTAAGTGCAGAACTCCAAGACCACCTTTTATATGTGTGACCAAAACAAGTAGTTAAAGTGCATCAAAGCTGACAGCCATGGGGTCAGGAAGGACAACTGCACAACTGCTCCTCTGGGGGGTTCTGGTCCCAGGGCAGGGCATGGGTGAGTGAAAGGAGTGAGCTGATAGGAGCAAGGATGAATGCTGGTGTTGCTGTTGTTTCGATGGCAAACAGGCTTTGCTGTGCTCTGCCCCAGGTGCACAGCCAGGGGTTCGTGGTGGAGGAGGACGGTGCCGCGCCGACGCGCCGGGTGCTGCTGAGCGACGTGGGGGCCGAGGCCGTGGCAGCCTTCCTGCAGTACCTCTATGCTGCTGACCCCCACTGCCCTGCTGGGCTGCAGCCCCAGCTCAGGGCTCTGGCTGCCAGGTCTGTGTCGTGGGCATGCTCTGGGTCCCCTCATGCTTTCAGCCACATGGCCCCCATTTCACAGTCACAGGATATGCCGAGGTGGGAGGGACCCACAAGGATCAGTGAGTCCAACCCTCAGCCCTGCTCAGGACCATCCCCAAGAGTCACCCCCTGTGCCCCAGAGCATCATCCAAACACTCCTGGAGCTCTGGCAGCCTTGGGGCTCTGCCCACTGCCCTGGGGAGCCTGGTCAGTGCCCACCACCACCTTTCCCTGATACCCACCCTGACCCTGCCCTGACACAGCTCCAGCCATTCCCTGGGTGCTGTCCCTGGTCCCCACAGAGCAGAGATCAGTGCCTGCCCCTCCCCAGGAAGTTGTGGCTGCAGTGAGATCTCCCCTCAGTCTCCTCCTCCAGGTTGAGTTTAATATCTTCCATTGCAGTTTTAGTGGCTTACAAATCCCACAGCCCTCTGATACATCTTAAATGAAACTTACACATAAGAACATCCTGCCCTCCTCTTTTCCACGAGTCTCTCTTGCAGCTGTACCTGTGTGAGAGTTTCTGTGTTCAGTATATGCTCAGCAGACTTTGGCCAAGAGTTTTGCCTCAGGATGTGCATTGACACCTGAAAAGGCTGAGTCCTGCCAAATTGCATGTAGAGAGGTGCCCTAGTGCTCCAAAAAGCCATGCAGCTGGCACGTGGCAGACATTGTCCAGCCCCAGCCATGCCACAGGGCTCTTCCACTGCCAGTGGCAAAGGGGTTTTAGGGAAGTCATGTAGCTGGTCAGTCTCAAACACAAAGAAGAAGAATGTGCCTGATGCTTTCATGTGAGAGACACCTGGAAAAGGGGATTATGAATTCTAGGAGTATTCTGGATCTTGTACATCTTAGGAAACAAGCATCCTCCTGCAAATTCCTTACAAGGCTCACAGGAGTGATCAGGCAGGCAAATGGGGAAGAAATACTGGAGGAGGAAATACTAATGTTACTGTTGTGTCCCGGCAGGTTTGGTGTCAGGGAACTGATGGCAGAGTGTGAAAACAACACCGGAGAGAGTCAGGTGCCTTCTGGAGTGGATTCAGAAGATGATCTTCTCTCTGTGAGGGATGAAAAAGATTGTGAGGACAGAGCTGAGAACTTCCAAGATCTCCTGAGGTCAGTGTGGGTGGGTGAAGATGAGGAAGAAGAAGCTATGCTGGCCCCTGAATGCCAGAAGGAAGATGACAGAGGGGTGAGTGAACAGGAGCTGGAGGAGATCTATGAGTTCGCTGCAACTCAGAGAAAGATGGCTCGAAGTGAAGCAGAGGTGAGCAAGGGAACAGACTGCAGCATCTGCAGTGACACTGAGACAGCCCAGGGTACCAACCAGCAACCTGAGGAGGAAGAGGTAAAGAGACCTGAATCTGCTTCAGCAAGCAACAGATTCAAAGTTCCAAGGGACGGCAGCGATGTGGAAAGATCCAGTTGGGACTCGTCTGCACAAGAAGAGAAAATGCAGAACATAAATAGATGCACGAGCATGAACCATCCACAGACCACCACTGTGCCTCCCCACTGTGAACCTCAAAAATGGGATGGAGCATCCCATGGTGCTAATGAAGGAGAGGCTGCTAATGGGTGTGAAGGTGTGGAGGATTCTAAGTCATCTTGGGTCTCACATGCCGAGGCAGATCACTGTGAAAAGCAGTTTCCTGGTTTCGAAGGTGCTACTAATACAAATGACAGTTATGAACACTTGTTTGCTGCCTCTCAGGGGGATCACTGTGAGCCCTCCCCCATGGAAGGAGTTATCAAAGAATCAGAAAAGTCCCCTAGTGAAAAATGTGTTGATCTTAATGATTCACTTCTGTTCAGCAAGTCCCAGAAAGACCACTCGCCATGCAGGAATAGTTTTTGTGGGAGTCC
Organism: Dendrocincla tyrannina; assembly: GCA_035047865.1. NCBI lineage: Eukaryota > Metazoa > Chordata > Aves > Passeriformes > Dendrocolaptidae > Dendrocincla > Dendrocincla tyrannina. The sequence goes on from JAWWMP010000033.1 coordinate 2,512,418, forward strand.
AACTCCCAAACCTAGCGTGTCCCTTTTTCCTGCTGTTGGTTCTTCACCTGCATCTCCAGAATTAGAGGAAGAGTTTGCCAGAGAACATTTATCAACACCAGAGCAAAACAAAAAGGAAAAATCATCCCTGTTTGATGAAACACACTCCCAGAAAGCCAAGGAGCTGGATGCTGCATCAAGGAACAAGAATATAATTTCTCCAGCAGAGCTTCCCCACCGTGATTTAAACCAGCAGACACATGTCCCAGTGTGGTCATCACCAGGCAGGACTCGGGATGCTGCAGCTCAGGGAAACAGGAAAGGTGATGTTATTGTTTTATCATCTGATGATGAAACGGAGTTACAACAAGACAAGGAGTCACCTGAGTCCAGCCCTGCTCTGAAGAAAAGGAAAATCCTTGGGCAACTGGAGTGTACAGACACAGAACAAGGTCCTGAGGCACCAAAACCTCAGAACTCATCAGTCCCTGAAGCAGAGCAGAGCTCAGCCCAGGTCTCATGTGGCATTACAGACACGGTGCGTGTCAGTAAAGATGTAAAGGTGTCCCCAGAATTGCCTCTCAGCAGACAAACATTTGCTTGTACAGAGAGTAAACAGAGTCCAAACCTGAGCCCTGGGAAAAGGCTCAGCCATGAAATGTCTTCAGACGCAGACAGCTCCTGGCTTGTGCCAGCCACACCAGATCTGGGCAAAAACAGGAGCTTCTCAACTCAGACTCATGTCACAAGTATTAAATCTCTAAAGAGTCCAAGATCTAAACTCAGCAGGAAGAACTTAGTAGCAGGTAATAGTAACCATGAAACTACTGGAAATTTAAAAACAGTCCATGGAACAATGTTGTCAGACAAACCTTTGCCTGTGGAGAACTCAGTCCCTGAAGGGAGCCCACCCAGGAGCCCAGCAGCAGGATCCCTTTCCAAGAGCTCTCCCCCAGTTTCTCCAGTGGATCCAGTTCTCCTCTCCCCTGGCCACACCAACACAAAAAACAAACGTGCTGGTATCTCAGGTTTATCCAAACCTGTCTCACCATGCCACGAGCAGCCACTGGGAGATAAACCAAACATCAGTGTGGTTGAGGTTGAGGACAGTGACAGGGAAGTGAGCTTGCCTTCTCTGGGGAGCAGCGTCCTGCTTTGTGAGGAGCCCCCAATCCCCACTGATGACTGCTGGCATGTGGAGTGTCTGTCACCAGTCAGGGGGGACAGCCAGGTCAGCTCTGCGGAGACCAGCACGGGCAGCAGCCCCAGCCCTGGCTCCTGGCAGGACCAGTGGGAGAGCCCAGTCCCCACAGAGGGCATTAAGGGCAGCACCCCCCTCCAAGGGACTCCGGCTGGCAGGAGAACAGCTTTGCTCTGCCC
>JAWWMP010000033.1:2520660-2555600 GCA_035047865.1 Dendrocincla tyrannina
ACTGCCAGCCCCACTGCCTCACTGCCAGCCCCACTGCTCCACTGCCAGCCCCACTGCTCCACTGCCAGCCCCACTGCCCCACTGCCAGCCCCACTGCTCCATTGCCAGCCCCACTGCCTCACTGCCAGCCCCACTGCCCCACTGCCAGCCCCACAGCCCCCGGAGGGGTCCCCAGCCCTGCGAGCGCCCCGAGCCCAGGTCCAGCTCCCCGAGCTCTGCTCTGGTGCCCTCTCGGTAGTTTCCTCTCCTCACAAAGCGCCGTTGCCATCGTGCCTTGTTCCCCGGGCCTCTGAGGCAAAGGGGCCTGCACTGCCCCCGGGGACACCCTGAGGGGGCTGTGGGGGCTCGGCCGGGCACGGGAGGGACCCGGGGCCGTGGGGAAGGAGACTGTGGGGAAAGGGCTCAGGAACTGTGGGGAAGGGGCCATGGGGAAGGGGCCGGTCCCGGGACGGAGGGGAAAGGGCCATAGGGAAGGGGCCGGTGCCGGCGCCCCCTCAGCGGCGCCGCCATTTTGGGCGCCGTTCGGCGGCACCGGCGGGGACGGGACGGGACCTGAGGGCGGCGGGGCGGGAGGGAGGGGAAAACCGGGATAATAACGGGATAATAACCGGGATAATAACTGGGGTAATAACGGGGGGAGAACCGGGGTAACAGCAGGGATAATAACCGGGGTAAGAACCGGGATAACAGCTGGGATAACCGGGGTAATAACGGAGGGGAGAACCGGGATAACAGCAGGAATAACCGGGGTAAGAACCGGGATAACAGCTGGGATAACCGGGATAATAACCGGGATAACAGCCGGGATAACCAGGATAATAACCGGGGGTAGAACCGGGATAACAGCCGGGATAACCGGGGTAATAACCGTGATAACAGCCAGGATAATCGGGGTAATAACCCGGATAACCGGAGTAAGAACTGGGGTGATAACCGGGATACCACCAGGATAACTGGAGTAAGAACCGGAATAATGGGGGTAATAACTGGGATAATAACAAGGATAACAACCGGGATAGTAACCGGGGTAACCACCGGGATAACAGCCGGGATAACCAGGGTGGGACAGCTGGAATAACTGGGATAACCAGGGTGGGACAGCTGGGATAATGGGAATAACTGGGGTGGGACAGGACAGCGGGGCTGGGCCGGGATGACTGGGGTGGGATAACTGGGATGACTGGGGTGGGATAACTGGGATAACTGGGGTGGGACTGGAAGCCAGGACAGCCGGGATAACCAGGGTGGGATAACCAGGCTAGGATAACCGGGATGGGACATCCGGGATAACTGGGATAACCAGAGTGGGACGGGACAGCTGGGCTGGGCCGGGCCAGGATGACTGGGGTGGGATAACTGGGATAACTGGGGTGGGACTGGAAACCAGGACAGCCGGGATAACCGGTCTGGGATAACCAGGGTGGGATAACTGGGCTGGGGGCACACGAGTGGGTTCGGCCCAGGGCCCTGTTGGCACCCCCAGGCATGGTCAGCCCCCGCTGCTCCCTCCCAGGGGTCCCTGCAGTCCCACAGACCCAGCCCCGGTTAAACCCTGTCTGTCTGCCCCACCCTATGTCTCCCACATGGAGCAGGACCCCCAGAGTGGAGCTGGAGATGATCTCCCACATGGATCATGAGGAGAAACTGGGGTTCTCCCACCGGGTGAAGACTGAGATGGTTCTGAGCAGCACCTGTGCAGATAAGGGGATGGTGCAGTCATACAGTCATTAGGGTTGTGAAAAGCTCCCTTAACCCAGCAGTGCTAAGTCATCTGTGAAAAACTGCTCCAGGATGCCCAAACTACACCAGAAGGGGCAGGATTGGTGGCACCAGGATGAACCACGGTGCTCCCAGCACTGCTGCCGGGTCCCAGAGAAGGCAGGCTGGCAGTGGTGTGTCCGTGGATGCTTTCCCAGGCCCCAGCACTCTGTGGCTTCAGAAAGTCCTGAACTGGACACACGATGGCTCCCTATCTCACAGCGCTCTCTGTATTTTCTTGCCATCTGAAGTTGTGTAGGTTTTAGCATCTGTTACAGCTCTCAGCTAGCAGCTCCACAGCAAATTCAGCTGCTTTGTGAGTCACTGCCTGCTTTGATTTGCTTTGGCACTGCCCTCTGGGAGCTCACTTGATACCACAGATCCCCACCCACCCCATGGGCCACTTGTGGGTTTATGGCCCTCTGCAGTGCCCCCGTCAGCTGTGCCTTTTCCCAGCAGAATGGGCAGCTGAGTCACCATCTCCTGTACAGAATCTGTGCAGGAGCACAGATCCTTCGTGTCACGCTCTGGATCTCCCTCAGCTCTATTGGAATTTCTCTGAATGGGGGATCCATCCTCTCCCTGCACACACTCAGGATGTGGGGTTTGAGCAGCAAGGGCACAAATATATTTGCTTTATTCTCTGTTTATCCCCAACAATCACTAACATTTGGTGAGCTGTTTTGTCTGCCTGGAAGCTGCAGTTTTCATCCATCTGCTCCAATTCCAAGGTGCTGTTCCTGAATGATACCAAGGACACCCTAGGCCCATTCTGGTATAAGTGCAAGGTAGAGAGGCTGTTCAGCTCTGCAGTTCTTTATGTTTACCTGCAGTGAATGTTTCCTGTCACATGACTGGTCAGTATCATAAGGCTCTCACCCAGTTTATAGTCAGCCTTTGTGTCTTTAACCCAGGAAAATACAGAATCATCAGTACCTCCCCTTTCCCTCCCTTCCTACCTCGTGAGGAGCCACACTCTTCCTTTTTCTCTTCTTATTCCTTTTTGCCAGTTCAGCCCTATTCTTCCAGTATGAATTCCTCTAGTGAGGTCCTGTCTTCATGATTTTGATCAAACCCTTTACAGACAACAGCAACAGAACAAATTCCCAAGCTCCACTGTCTGCTCAGTAAGTCAGACCTGCGGGTCAGGAGTTTCATGCTGGGCTGCCAGAAATGTCCTTATCCTGACTTTGTGTATCCCCCTTCTCTTTTTTTGCAGCCCTGGATGGAGTAGCTGCAGACAGATGGAAATGGATATCAAAGTTCCAGTTCCTATTCCTCTCAAGGAATGATTTTAAGAGAAACTATGTGAGGGGAAAGTAGCATCAATGCCACACCAAACTGCCATAAAAGGCATCTCAGGACTTCACCATGAAATCATATTGTTATGATTTCTTACACTGGCTAGAAAGAGGAAGATCAAACATGCATTTGTATCAGCTGGGTTGTAATTCTGGACTCTCCTTCCTTTCTTGGTTCAGCAGTGACTCTGCTGTTCCAAGGCAAGCACTTCCTCATGGCAGCTCTGTCCATCAGCCCCACAGGACTGGTGTGTAACCAGTTCATTCCACAGGAGTTTTCAGAGATCCAGGAGGAGCCACTGGGTCTGTACATGGGGAGATCTGGAGTTCTATGTGTTTAGTCCTCAGCCTGTGCCATGGTTTGGGTCTGTGTATAGTCAACAGCAGGTCATCCTACATCCTTGGGATTCAGTACAAGATGATCTAGAATCTCCTTCCTTGACTGACCTGTCTTAACCCTGGATGTGATGCCTCTCCTCAGAGATGCATGTTGCCATTTCTACATCCCATGTACATCCCTCTGACATCCCCTGCCCCTTCCCTGGCAGAAGGGTCTGTGCCACACATCCTATCTTGCCAGTTTAGCACATGGGCCCTCAGTGAGACTGGAGAGAGCTCCGTGGCCCCAGCAGAAGTCAGAGCATTGCTGGGATCTGTGCTTCTGGACCTGCTGGGGTGCTCCTCAATCTGTGCTGGAGGATTGAGCAGCATCCTCTGTCCTAGAGGACAGATGAGCAGCAGGCTGGAAAGAGGCACTATTCTGTGCCTGAGGAATCTGTGCAGCCCCTTGTCTGGAAAGGCTTTCAGCTGACCCTGAGCCAGTGCAGCACAGACTCATCCCATTTGTGCTTCTGCAAGACTCGATGGGAATCAAGAAGGCAGGGATTTGTTCACTGCCTGTGTCCCAGGAGCCATTTGTACTGTTCAGTTGGCATTACTTCCATGGCCTTGCACTGCCTTCATCTTCTGTGTTTATATTGGATTTCCTCAGTGCATTATCTGGAATCATCCATGGGGGATCCGCAGTTCACCAACCACCTTCCACAGCAGGTTTGTTTTACACAAAATTGCCTTTCCTCTGCTCTAAGACTGGCATCTGCCAGGCTCCAGGTGGTCTCCGTGTCTCATCCCTTAGGGCCAGTGTCTCCTTTGGGCATCTTTTCTCCCTCTGCAACACCAGCAGCACAAGAGCAGGGATGTTAGATCTGTTCTGCTGAGCAGGGCAGTTCTTTGTGGCCCTTCCAGGACTCCCAGTTCAGCTTTTAGTAACATTTTTGGATATCCTGGCAGAGCAGCTGTCTTTCCCGTTCAAGCACTAAACTTTCATCTCCAATAACCCAATAATTTCAGTAGGTTCAGGTTCTGGCAGAGCACACAGGGCTATTTATAGGGTTTGTTCTTGTGAACACTCTTGAGAAATCCACTGTGGAGTTCGGAGGGAACTATCAAAACTTTTTATACTTAATCTGAACTATCAAAACTTTTTATACTTAATCTGGTGAAGTTATAGAATTTTGATTTCCCCTGTGCAACGTTTCCTGCCCTGCCTGTGATGTTTCTCTGGATTCTCCTTTTATTGCAGCTGAAGATGGGATTGTGAGCAAGGAGGAGGAGAATGCCCACCAAGGCATCCCTGGGCCGGCAGAGCCCGAGGCTTTACAGGAGAACTGTTCCCAGAGTCTAGCACAGGAGCCAGCCATCCCAGAAAGGGATCAGAGACCCCTGGGGAAGAGGCAAAGCCGAGTGACGCTGCGTGGGAAGAGTTCCAGGAGGCCGCCGGACATTATCCAGCAGAGAAATCCATCCCTGGGGAGACTGATGATATGTGGGGACTGCGGGAAGAGCTTCGGAGTGAGCTCCAACCTCACCCAACACCGGAGGATCCACACCGGAGAGAAACCCTTCGGCTGCGCCGTGTGCGGGGCAATTTCCGGCAGCGGTCACATCTCATCCAGCACCAGAGAACGCACACGGGAGAGAGGCCCTACGGCTGCTCCGACTGCGGGAAGAGCTTCAGCACGAGCTCCAAGCTGCTCCGGCACCAGGTCACACACACCGGCGAGAAGCCCTACAGGTGTTCCGACTGCGGGAAGAGCTTCCCCGGGAACTCCCAGCTGGCGCAGCACCGGCGAGTGCACACCGGGGAGAGGTCCTACGAGTGCAGCAGCTGCGGGAAGAACTTCAGCGTGAGCTCGGCCCTGGCACGGCACCGGCGCGTCCACACCGGGGAGAAGCCCTACGGGTGCTCCGAGTGCGGGAAGAGCTTCAGCCAGAGCTCCGAGCTCGTGAAGCACCGGCGGGTTCACAGCGGGGAGAAGCCTTACGGGTGCACCGAGTGCGGGAAGGGCTTCTCCGTGAGCTCCGCGCTCCTCCAGCACCGCCGCTTTCACAAGGGCGAGCGCCCCTACGGGTGCTCCGAGTGCGGGAAGAGCTTCACGGTGAGCTCGCAGCTCCTCCAGCACCGCCGCTCCCACACCGGGGAGCGCCCCTTCGGGTGCGCGGAGTGCGGGAAGGGCTTCCTGTGGAGGTCGGCGCTGCTGCGGCACCGGCGGGTGCACACCGGGGAGCGGCCGTACGCCTGTGCCGACTGCGGGGACAGCTTTCGGCAGAGCGCCCACCTCACCCAGCACCGCCGCACGCACACCGGGGAGCGGCCCTTCTCCCGCGCCCGCTGCGGCAGGGGCTTCGCCGTCAGCTCGGCGCTGCGGGGGGCTGCGCAGCACTAGCACCGGCCCTGCCGGCCTGGCCCCTCCGCCCCAGCGACAGCCCTGCCTGGGGGGGGGCAAGGCGGTTTGGTTTGGGAGAACAAGCCCTAGAGGAGAAAGGTGGAGGAAGGGGAGGGTCAGTGCGAGGAGCTGGAGGTTTGGGAAGGAGCGTGGGGGAGAAGGGAAGTGGTCTGAAAGGACTGGAGTGTGGCCGGTGTATTTCACAGGGCCGTGAAGGACTTTCCTCTGCGCCCACACGTTATGGACAATTCATACTGAACCAAACGGACCGTCCCAGCCCGCAGCGCTCTGGCCGGGCCAGCAACAGCTGCCGGTGTCTGTGCAGGGACACCGAGCTGCCGCGCAGCGCACGGCCTGCCTGGGGCGGCAGCGCAGACAAGCCGAGGGCCTGGTGCCCTCAGCCGCCCGCGCTGGCTGGCCCTGTGTGCCCCGCCGGGGCCGGTACCGGTGCTCATAAAGGTGCCGATGCCAGTGCCAGTAAAGCCGCCGGTGCCGGTACATGTGCTGGTGCCACTAAAGGCGCCGGTACCGGTGTCGATGCAAATGTCCCGGTACATGTGCCAATGCCAATAAAGCCGCCGGTGTCGGTGCCAATGCCCCAGTACATGTGCCGGTGCCACTAAAGCCGCCGGTACCGGTACACGTGCCAATGCCGATAAAGCCGCCGGTGCTGCCATCCTTCCGTGTCTGCGCCGTCTGCGCCTGCGCGGCACGGGCCAGGTGAGCGGGGGCGGGGTCAAGGCCGGCCCCCCTCCGCCACGTGATGTCCCCCACCGTTTCCACCAATCACAGGCGTCCCTTCGGGGGGCGGTGCGGTGCGTCGGGCGATTTCCCTGCCGCGCGCACCAATCGGCGGCGCCGGCGCGTGCCCTTTCGCGAGCTCTGATTGGCCGAGCCGTGGCCCCGCCCCTCCCGGGCCATAAATCCGGGCCGGCCGTGCGGGGCCTTTGTCTGGTGCGGCGGCGGTGAGTGCGGGGCGTCTCCATGGCAACGGGGGGCGGGCGGGCCTGGCCGTGAGGGACCTCCGGCTCTGAGGGGCCGGGTGGGACGGGGAGCGGGGCGGGGGGACACGCTGGGCCGGTAAACCCGCCCGGGCCGCCTCGGGGCCTGGGTCGGTGGGCGCGTTGCTGTGGCGGCCGACCCGTCCGGCACGGCCCGCAACGGCCGCCCGCGAGCCGGGCCCGAGGGTGTCAGCCCTTCTCGATCCCTGCCCTCTGTCCTGTCCTCGGGCCCGAGGGTGTCAGCCCTCCCCGAGCCCTGCCCCGTGTCCTGTCCCCGCCGTGACTCTGCTCGGCTGCTCGCTGGGCGTGCCCGGGACTGCAGAGCTGTGCGAAGGGGGCACCCGGCTCTCCTTGGCCCCACCGAGCTAAGACAACACCCTGGAGGGCGAAGGCTTCTGAGGCCTCTCGTCCCTGTCTCCCCGCTGCTGGGTGAAACAAACGTGCTGTTCAAGGCTCAGCACTGCGTTACACACATCAGCCCCCAGTGCCTGTCACTGGCCCCTCTTGGCACGCCCCAGGCACAGCTGGCAGCGTGCTGGGACAGGCAGGGCCAGCGCTGGCTCTCCCCAGAGCAAAGGCTGGTTGATGCACTCATGGGTGTCTGTCACACTGTGCTCTTTCTTACCCCGGATCCACCCCGGAGTGACTGTCCTTTGGCTGTTCTCACAGCCAAGGTGAGAAAATAGGTTTCTGGCATGCTGCCTGACACAAAGGCCACCACCAAAGGACAGAACTGTGAGGGTCTGTGAGCTCACAGGAGCTTCCCCTAGTCCGTTTGCTGAGGTGCTGGGCTGCAGCCCTGGGGGACACAAGTAGCATTTGTGTGGGCACTGCTAGAAGTGCCTTAGACTTGAATTATTGCCTAAATTTAGGCTGTGTCCAGATGAAGTCTTAAACCTACCTGGGATCAGGTAAGGTAGTAATTTATTCTGTGAAGCTCTGTTTCCAGCAACAATGCCCAATTCCTCCCCAGAGGGAGGAGGAGACATGAGTCTCTCCTGCTGGGATTGCCAGGTAACCTCTGAGGTGATTCCAGCCCTGGGGCTGGGATTCTGGGGTTTGTCTCCAGCCATGCTCAGGTGGCTCCAGCTCTGCATGTGGGGAAATGCCTTGAAATTGCACAAAAGTTAAACAGCAAACCTGAACTCTGTACTACCTGGGTGTTTGTAAGTTACTGAACTTCTCCCAAGGTGCCCAAGCAACTCTGAGGCTTCCAGGCCTGCTTCCCTGCAGTAGTGGTGTCTGCTTCCTTCAAAAAGCACGGGATTATTGGGATTAAGTGTCTTCCTACCCTGAGAAGAACAGCTGTGCATCTGGGATGTGAATCTTGCTGGGGAGGTGGGCGTGGGGGCAAAGTAATTGCTGTCTGGATGTTTTCTTAGAGGGTTTGAAGGCTGTCATTGGGAAAGCAATGTTTGGAATGCTGAGGTGTCCTGTGTGGAGCCTCCTCCCCACTCTGCAGCCCTGCTGTCCCAACTCAGCTTTGATTGGAGTTGGATTTCTCCCAGGCAGGCTGCTGTCCGGGCACTGGGAAGGTATGTGTTTACCCTGAACATCAGCCAGGCCCTGGATGAGCAGAGCTCCCTGCAGCAAATGAAATGACATTCCAGCCTCTGCAGAGGAAGTGGGCAGCTCGCTGAGCCTCCTCCTTGGCGTGTGGAGGAGTGGAGCATCCTGGGAAACCAGGGCTGTGACCAGGGACTGGGGCTTGGACTTGCCAGGCTTTGAGTAAAAGCAGTGACTGGGACTTCCCTCCCTCCCAGCTCTCGTGCAGTAGCCTGACAGTGCAAAGGCCTGGCTTGGTTTGTGCTGACATGTCTCTAGAATTCATGGCTCATAGGGGAGGTGTCTGTACTAGAAACTATCAGGAAAAATCTGAGCTTCCATATTTTCCTGCACGTGTTGTGCCCTTGCCTGGGGCTACAGGGACTGCTGTCATCACTGCCCTGCCTACTGCTGTGGAGGGGAAGGTATCAGGCTGATCCTCTGCTTCACGGGAGACAAGCCTGAGAGTGCATCAAAGCCCCTGAATGCCTCTCTGTGTGCTCAGCCCTGCTGCCATCAGTGTTCGTGGGACAGTCATTCACCATGCCCGTCAGCTGTGCCTCTACAGCACTGGTAGCAGGGTTGGGTAAAGGCTCCTGAGACCCCATTAGGGGCCCCTGTGTGACAGGGAGAGCCAAGTTCTCCTGTGGGTGAGCACTGTTGACCACCAGAGTGCTCAGGGTGTGGGAGTGGAGGCTGAGGGGTGAGCAGAGGTGTCTTGTATGATGCTGATCTCAGGGCCATCCAGAGCCTTGAGCTGCTGTTAATGGCTGGTTTCTGAGGCCTGATCTGGTGTGTTCCTTTAGGTTGGATTTGGTGTGAGCCTTCAGGCCTCCCCAAGGCATGAGCAGTGCTGAAGAGCTCTGTAGCTCTGCTGCTTTGTACCAGGGGCTGTTGGAGGCATGTGGAGACAGCACGCCCTACCTCCAGGACTCTGGCTTTCTGGGAATATGAGATAAATTGGAACTAGTTTGTCTGGTTTCCTTTTGGAACCTGCATCTCTTGAGAAGGTCTGGGCTGCCATAAGCCGAGCAGGAAGGCAGGGTGTCACAGAGCAGGTGAGCTGCACTGGCAGGAGGCAAGTGGGCTGTGCCCCCTGTGCCCATGGCAGGCTCCTGGCTGAGCTCAGGGGGGTTATTTGCCCCTGCTTTGGTTTCCCTTCCCCACGGTGGGCATCTCCCAGCGTTTGAAGGTGGACCTGTGTGAGGAGTGAAGGTGAGTCCCCTGTGCTGAGCTGGTGTGAACACACATGCTGTTTGGTGGGTAATCACATGGACAGGAGAGGAGGGTGTGAGGGGGGAGCAGGAAGTATCTGCAGCTCCTTCTGCTCAGAGAGCAGCCCAGGAAAGGCAGAGCAGTGAATTCTGCCCCTGGTTTGGAAGATCCTGTATTCTGTCACAGTGAGGCGTCTTGTTTCCCCTGTATGCTGCCTGCCTTCAGAGCTCAGCTGCCATAATTCCCTGCTGATTTCTTCCAGGGAAGCTCTGTACTGCTGTGGAAGTGTAGCTTGTTCTTCCTGAGTCAAGGGGAGGTGCTTCCCCTTCCTGTTACTGTGCTCTGAGCAGCACGTTGGGGGCACCAGGAGAAAGCTGCTTGCTCAGGGTTTCAGGGCAGATTGCCAGTGTGGAGGTCTCATCTTCAGCCAGGAGTCACCCTGAAGTGGGAAACCAAAGGCAGGCTGCTGGCTGTGGTGTAGGTCTCTGGGGTTAATATTTTGTGAACTGGGTGTCAGCATTGAGGTTCACCTGGGGTGGCTGAACTGAACAAGATGTGCCTGGTGTGTGGTGGGGATGGCTGGTGGCTGTTCCTCACCCCCTGCCTGGGGGGGCAGCCATTTCACACCCATCCCTTTGCTAAGGCAGCTTCCCCCAAAACCCCCTCTCTGATCTTGCCTTCCAGGCTGATCCCCAGCACTGAGCAGCAATGCCATCAGCCATGGAAAGCCCCGAGGGGGGAGAGGAAGGGGATGTCCTGCGCTATGAGGAAACAGAGGACAACAATGTCAGGTGAGTCCTGTCCTACCTACACCATGGCACAGACACAGCCTTTGGCAGGGCAGGAGCCTCCCAGGTAAAGGAGTGATCCTTTAGAAGAAGTGAGAGACACCAATGGATGATTAATCAACTACATGTGCAGTAAAATCTGTTTAATTTTATTAATGGAAGGAGCAAGTGGCAGGGCTGACAACACAGTTATTTTTTTAGTGGCCACTATCACTGACATTTCACAAACACTTTGACCATTTGGCAGTTGTGTTTCTGCCTTCCTGGCCAAGGGAGCTGTTTTTCCATGGCTTGCTGGGCGTGGTTATGTGACAGCAGCTTCTTGTTTTGAAAGATGACTCTAGAGGTGAACCCCCCTCTGAAGAGCTGCCTCTCTTGCTTTGCAGAATAACCACAGAATATTTTGTGGGAGGTTGGTTCCAAAATAAAACTCACACACATGCTCTAAAAGCCACGGATTCAGACCTGGAAAATGGGAAGGGTGAATAGGATGCTTCCCAGAAGACCTAGGGAGGCTGGTTGACTTCTTTGACTTGACAGGCTCAGCTTCCTGAGAAGTTAATGTTTCCTGGTTCTCCTGACACACTCAGTGGGTCTGGGGTGTCCAAAGTCTCTCTTCCAGCTAACACGAATGTAACAAAGTAGTGATAAAACCATAAGGTGCACTTTGGCATGATTGAGGGAGTGTATGTGTTGTACCAACCTCCAGGAAGGTGCAGTGGCTGTCACCACAAATGGTAGATTTTAATGGTTTTTTTTGTAGAAAGACACCTTGTGGACACCTGCAAAACCAGTGTAATTCAGGAAAAGAAACTTTTTAAGTGTGTTCTTGCCCTGTTTTGCCATTCAGCTCTCATCTCTTGTGCAACAGTTGATACCCAAGCTGGGAAAGCTGGGGACCTGCCTGTGCATCGATCTGCTCCCTCCTAAGCTGGTCTCCAGCGTGACTGGAGGTTGGCACCAAGGCTTCTGTGCCCTTTAGCCTGCTCTGGAAGCTGTTCTTAGGTGTTCAGGGCTTCCTTGTGTGGTGTAGCTTGGGTCACATGGATGAGAAACAAAAGCAGGGGTGCAGGGATCAGAGGATCCTTGGCAGTTGCTTCAGCCTGTCATGGTAAACCCCTATTCAGCCTGTGGGGTGGCCTCAGTGCCCACCTTGTACCTTCTCCAGTGTGAGCCTGGGATGGTGGGGAGGGAGGGGGACCCCTCCAGGCACAGCAGGGACAAAGCCATAGCTGTGTGTGGAAAGGGGTGCAGGGACTGTGGCTGTCCCTGCAGCCCCACGGACCTGTCGGAGCTGCTGAAGGAGGGCACGAAGGACGCCCACGACCGTGCGGAGAACACCCAGTTCGTCAAGGACTTCCTGAAGGGGCGCATCAAGAAGGAGCTCTTTAAGGTGGGTGTTGCTTTGCCCCTGGTCTCTCTGATGTGATGCAGAGCCCCACAGCCCTGGGGTTGGTCTGGGGGCAGATAGAGCAGAGCCTCTGCTCCTTCAGGCAATACCCGCCTGGTTGCTGCTCCCCAGGCTGGTTTTGTGTCGAGAATGGGGATTTCCTCCTTGTGTACCCCAGGAGGGAGCAGCCCTGAGGTGTGATATGCTGGTCCAGGTTGCAGCTTGTCACCTGAGCTGTGCTTTGTCTGTAGTTGGCTACCGTGGCACTGCACTTCACCTACTCTGCCCTGGAGGAGGAGATGGATCGCAACAAGGACAACCCAGTCTTTGCTCCGCTCTATTTCCCCCTGGAGCTTCACCGGAGGGAAGCACTGGCCAAAGACCTTACATATTTCTATGGAGAAGACTGGAAAGAGAAGATCCAGTGCTCAGAGGCAACTCAGCAGTATGTGGACAGAATCCATCACGTGGGACAGCACGAGCCAGAGCTGCTGGTGGCTCACGCTTACACACGCTACATGGGGGACCTCTCAGGTGGCCAAGTGCTGAAGAAGGTGGCCCAGAGGGCCCTGAAGTTGCCCAGTACTGAGGAAGGGATCCAATTCTACGTGTTTGACAATGTTTCCAATGCCCAGCAGTTCAAGCAGCTTTACAGAGCAAGGATGAATGCTCTGGACTTGGACAAGAACACCAAGGAAAGGATCGTGGAAGAGGCCAACAGAGCCTTCAAATTTAACATGCAGGTACTAAACAAACCCCTTGAGCTCCTGGGTGTGCAGGTGCTGCTGCTTTTTGGGTCTGGTCCGGGTTAATTCAGTCAGACTGCTCACCCAGGCAGTAGTTTGGGGCTGAGACCACCACAGCCCTTTCATCTTGTGGGGTTGGGATTCTGCTCTCAATAGCTGCTCCATTAGCTTCTGGAGCTGGTGTTGGGCAGGGATTCCTCCCATGCTCCAATACCACAGCTAAGCCTTTGATTAGGGCAAAATTAATTAGACTTGAAGATTCCTGTGGGCTGTGTGGCTCTGAAGCAGCGGGGGGAGGCTGTCTCTCCCTCTGAGACAGCCTCAAACAGTTTGAGAGTGTTCCACCACACTGGTGACAATTCATCTCCTGTCTCAGGTCTCACATGTTGCCCTGTGACCAAAAATGTCTGGAACTCCTTGCTCCTCCCACAGCATTTGCCTTTCATCACACCTGACTCAGCTGCCCCTTGCTCCAGGGGGCTGAACAGAGATTGAGCTCCTGGATGGGAGTTTTGATCTGTGCTTGTAGCTGTTTGGTGTGGTTTAAACTGGTCAGGAATGTGTTGGGATGTGGTCGGCTCCTTTTGATCCTTCACCTTGGAATCTCCAGAGCTGGAGGGGCTGCCTGACCACTGCAGGAGTAGAGATCCTCTGAGGGTCTGCTGCAGGCTCCAGGGTGGGCAGCAGGGCGGTGCTGCCATGCTCTGCATCCTCTTGGGATGGGCTGTGCCTTTCTGGAGCTGTGACATGTGCCAGGTGTCACCGGGAGGCGCTCCCGAAGGAGCCTGTGGGGAGGGAGGCGGGAGTGGGGCTTGCCTGTTCTCCAGGAGCTTTGGGATGAGCTGTGTGTGCCTCACGGGCTCGCTGTGACCCCCCGCAGGTGTTCGAGGAGCTGGACAAGATCGGCAGGTCCCTGGCGGAAGAAGCCCAGGACGGAGGGGTTCCCGTGCACGACGGGAAGGGCGACATCCGCAAGTGCCCGTACTACGCTGACAAACTGGGTAGGTGGTGGCAGGGAGAGCTGCCGGGGGCGGGGGGCGCGGGGGGCACAGGGCTGGCAGCACTAACAGCGCTTTCTGTGTCCTGGCAGGCGCGGCAGGGCCCGGCTGCCCCTTCCACGCCGCCCTGGGCATGGCCAGGCAGCCCCTGGTGCAGCTGGTGCTGGCGGCCTGTGTGGCAGTGGCAGCGGGAGCTGCAGCCTGGTACATGCTGTGAGTGGCACAGCGTGGGGGTGAGAGAGGAGACCTGCCCTGTCTGTTTGCAGACCCTTCCCTTGCTGGTGGTGAGTTGGCTGCGGAGCTGGAGTGAGGAAATAAACAGGAACCCTGTGGGACTGCCCAAGTCTCCTTGCACACCGCTGTTAACACGATGTCTTTAGCTGACTGGGGCCCAGGACTGGTCCGTGTGAGGGATGAGGATTCCACGGCAGCACTGCCTTGCCCTGCCCAGGCTGGGGCAGCTTTTAAGGCTAGAGATGTCCTGTCCTGTCCTGGCAAAGGCTTCATGTGCTTGGCTTTTCATCTCCATCCCTGGAGCAGTGTCTGGAGGGGGTTTCCTGCCCTGGGCTGCACCCCCAGAATGTGTCATCAGCTTTTTCAGCAAAGAGCATTTGCTTTCCTACCCTGAGGAGCTGAGGCTCAAAGGAGTGTCCTGTCGGGGGCCCAGTCCTGGGGACCAAGTCTGACTTCTGGTGGGGTGGGAGCCAGGACCACGATGGGGTGTGGAGGTGACAGACACGTATTGTGCAACTTTGGGGTTGAGGGTTGGTTGTTGGTTATTTTTCCTGAAGCCTTGACTGGAATAAAAAGTTGCAAAGCCAAAAGCACATCACTGGGAGAACAGGGGAGGGTGGGGAGGGGATTAATGGGGAGGGAAAGTGGGTCCAGACCCCCACACTGTTGTACTTGTGTCTGACTCAAGCAGTCCCTGAGAAACTCCTGCCCTTGCACCCCACTGTCCCTGCTGCCTCCCCTGGCGTCTCCCCAGTTCCTGTGGGGAGGGGACTGCCCTGCTCAAAGGACGGGGGGGGCCCTGCTGGGGTAGGAACGCTGCTGCTCTTCCTCCAGTGCTTGGAACTGCTGTACCCCCACCCAGCCCTCCTCCTCCTCAGCTACCCTGCAGACAGCTCTGCTGTGGATTTTGAGCAGAAGAGAAGACAAGACATACACGTGTTCAGGGTCTGTTATTTATTTACATAAAAACACTGACTAGTGCCACAGTTCCACCCCTGGGCAAACAGCAGCTGCCTGTGCAGGTGGGCCGTGTCTGCAGACCTGGCTACGGCGAGACCTGCCCCTACTTTGCTGTGGGCCAGGGGAGGAGCAGCCCCCAGAGGCTGACCACGGCTCCCAGGCTCTCTTGCCCTTGCCCGTGAAGGTGCTGCTGGCAGCTCCTGTCGCTGCCTGCTTGCCCCCTTCCTTCTGGCCACCGAGGTGAGCTAAAAACACCCCTTCCCTTCCACCCACCTGCAAGGGGCACCCTGGGGGGCGCTGCAGGCTGGGCACCCGCAGCCCCTGCCAGGCTCAGGGCGGGGCTCTGGAGCTGTGGCCCGGGAACAAACTCCTCTACTCTAGTGCTGGCAGGCAGCGACATGCCGGGAGTGGTTCTGGCTGTGGGGCTGCCGGGCTGTCCCTGCCCCACAGCGGGGGCTGCGGGGGGCACATGCAGCTGGAGGAGCCCGGGGGCAGGACGGAGGTGCTGAGCGAGGGTGCAGTGCTGCTGCCAGCCCCGCCCCGCGCTCGAGGGCAGCTCTGCCTCTCCTTGGGAAGGGGCTTTGCCAAGGGGCTGGAGGGGGCCACGAACTACCCTGTGCCACCACCCCCCGAGCCCCTTCCTGAACGTGCCACAAGGGCTGTGCTACATCCCCTGAGTGTGCCATGGGCTGCTTGGGTCCCGCCCTCCCCTCCTGGGCTCCCATCAGCGCTGCGGGACTGGGCTGGGCACCCCCAGCAGCTGCTGCCCTTCCCGGGGCCGCCCCAGGCGGGAGGGGCCTCGCTCACACCCCGGAGCACAGGGGGGTGCAGAGCGATGCCCCCTACTCGTCCAGGGCAGCCCAGCTGGGGGCTGGGCCCACCTCCCCTGTGCACCAGCATCGCCCACCCAACCATTCCCAGTGAGGACCAGAGCTCGGGGCGGGTGGTGGCAGCTCTGAGCGGGAGGGAGGCGGGGGGAACACGCACACACCACCGGCGGGGAAGCGAGGGAGCGACGCACACACGGAGACTCGGACGGCAGCGGGACGGGGGCCGGTGTCATTCCAGTGGCTCGGGCTGCCCGGGTGCTGTTAGCACATGCGCTTGTACGTGTAGATGTAGGCCTTGCAGTTGGGACACGTGTGTGTCACATCCTTGAAGTCATCGAACAGGCAGGGGATGAGGCAGCAGCAGAGATCACACCTGGAGCATGGGAAGGGACAGAGACAGCGCAGTGAGCTCAGGCAGCCCCTGTCACCCCAAGAGCCCCTCTGATATCCCAGTACCACCTCTACATTGAGACCCCAGCCCTGCCCAACAGCTCAGCCAAGGCCAGCAGGGCTGAGCCCAGCACGAGGCCCCAGCTCTCCCTGCAGCACCTACCCCACGAAGCAGCAGAAGAAGCCAAGAAGGAAGCTCATGAGCCCAATCTCGTAGGAGATCTTGGTGGTGATGGCCTGCTGGCAGTGGGGACACACGGTCTGCACGGGGGCAGCCTGGAAGATCTCTCCCTGCAGCACTGTCACCGTGGTGGCAGCTCCGGGTGGGACGAGCACCGTCGCCGTGTGGCCGCCGGGAGAGGGGTAGTGGCCTGGGGCAGGGTAGTAGCCCATGGGGGGGTGAGGGCCTGTGGGTGGGTAGAACCCCCCTGTGAATGAGAAACACGCACAGGTGAGACAGGTGAGCACCTTTATACAAGGCAGAGAGGCAGATCCTCACAGGGAGGCCCCATCCTGCTGCTGCACCACTGCCTGGGTGCAGACTCGGGGCCAACCCTGCTGCAGGCACCGTGCCCCCTGCCCCAAACCCAGGAGCCTTGCTGTGAGCCCCACACGGCAGCCCCAGCCCTCCCTCGTGTCCCCCTTAGTCCCCAGGGCACCAGGACCACGTGCTGCCACCCATCCCCAGCCCCTGCATCCCCCAGCCCCTCGCAGGACTCACCGGGTGGTGGCACGTAGGGCCCGGAGCCATCCGGGGGCATGTGGGGGGGCACGAAGCCCGGCTGCGAGGGCGGCTCATACGGGGGGGGCCCAAACTCGGGAGGGGGGATGGGAACCCCCTGGGGCTGGCCCACAACGGGGGTGACACCCTCTGCAAGGAAACACAGAGTCAGCAGCCTGGGAAGCAGCAGAGCTGAGGGACACAGGGTGGCCTGGCCCTGTGGCCTGGAGCTTGGTCCCAGCAGGGAAGGGAGACACAGGAGGTGGGGGACACCCCTTAAGCCTCATCCTCTGGGCCACAAGAAGCCAAAGTCACCCCACCTCACCCACAGCAGTGAACAGTGCCAGGCTTTGAGCTGGGAGTGCTCCCTGCTCCCATCACTGCCCCTGGGACCCCTCCTGCCTCACCCGAGGGGGACATGGGGACAGACGGAGCCTGGCATTGCCCCACCCTCCCCAGCACACTGTGCACTGCAGGGCAGAACTGCGAGGGGAGGCCATGGCCAGGGCACTCCCAAGGAATCCACACTGCCTTGGCTCCTGTCTGCTTGACAACATCAGCACAACACCCGGAGCAGCCGGGCCCCCCCGGAGTACCTGGAGCAGAGGGCGGGCCGTGCTTCTCCTCTATCAGCGGCGCCGAGGGGCCCCCCGGGTAGGGTGGGGGGGGGTCGTTGGACATGGCTCGGGGTGGCCCTGCAAGGACAGAAACCTTTGGTGCACAGCACTTGGGGAAGGAGGTGACAAGTGACAGGAGGGGACAGGGCTGGTGCCACCCCTGCACTGGCCTCAGCACCCACCCCAGGCAGACCCAGGGGTGTGGACAGGCTGGGACCAGGCAGCAGATCCAAGGTGTGACATTCTCTCCCTGGCTCTGCAGGCCCACACCTGATGAACTGCAGCTCATGGGGGTGGCTCTGGGCCTTGTGGGCAATGCTGGGCTGGCACCTGCTCTGCCAAGTGCCCCGGCTGCAGTTCTGGGGTACTGAAGGAGGGCAGGAGCTGCCCACAGCCCCCCAACTCCACCCACAGGGACACACAACACTGTGCCCCAGGGGGTGGCAGGACCCCCGAGCCTGAAGCACAAACATCACAGGTGGGGGGTGCAAACCCACAGTGCATCTCTAAATACATCTGTAAACACGTCCAGTGAGTTAAGGTGAGGAACATCTGTAACAGCTGGAGTCGTTATTTCCATGGGGTACAACTTACCTGTCCTCTCCCTCGCAGCAAGAGCTCAGAGGCCTTGACAGAGCTGAGGGAAGCAGTTCCTCTGAGCAGGGTAGTTTGGGAGCTGCCTTCTCCCCCTGGATCTGTGCAAAAGGAGAGGAAGGGTTACAGACATGGAGAAAAATCACAGCCACCACACCAAACCCCCTCCTCTGCCTGTGGGGAGGGCAGGAGCCTCCCCAGGTGCCCCCTCGATGACCAGCACGAGGCCCCACGTCCTGGGCACGTGGCAAAGCCCCATCAACACGCTCCGAGATCCGAGGAAGCACAACAATATCAAGAAACCCGACTTCCCTGTTTACTCTGGCTCGGTCATGAAGTGACTAAATTGGGAAAGAAGTGAGAGGCTGCCCCCTCGGTGCTCAGGATGGGATGGCTGCCATCAGGGTGGCACAGGGTGGCACTGCTGGCAGTGCCCGGGGAGCAGTGCTGGGAGCTCCCTGAGCCCTCCACCCTTCACCCTAACAGGCCAGGAGCAAACGTGACCCTGCTTGTCCCATTTGCTGGCACCAATGCCACGTGCCAGGCAACCTGCCCGAGCACACCAACCTGCATGGCATGGCACGAGCCTCCACGGGCACCAGGCCAGGCAGCCAGTGCTGCCCCAGCCCTGCATTGCAGGTGTGCCCAGAGAGGTGCCCGTGGGGCACAGCCACCTCCACCTGCTGGGTCAAGTGGAGCCTTGGCAAGCACGTAAGGAAGATCCATTCCTCCCTCACCTGCCTGGCTTTGCATTATTCCACTCCTTTTTCCTAGTTCACACTCCCTGCCTCCCAGCAGCCTCCTGCAAGGCACCAGCAGATCTCAGGAGGTCACCAGTCCATGGAGCACCATCACCCAGTGCTGGGCAGGGAGGAGCAGCAGCACCTGTTGCTGCTCATGGAGGAGCACACCGTTCCCCCCAAGAGCTGAGTCAATCCCTGCCAGGCACAGGGTCTGCCCTGGATATCCACGTTTACTGACTAATATTTCTCCCCTGAGGTCTCAAACTGTGTGGTGCAGCCATGCAGTCTCAAAGTGTGACCCTGGGACAGCTGGGGGTTGTTTTCCTCCTGCTTCTCTCTCCCAAATCTTCCTTAGGAGCCTGGGGAAGGAGAGCTGCCACGGCAGAGAGCGCTTCCAGGCGCACTGCAGAGCCTGCCTTCTCCTTCCGTGACCTACAAAGCTGCAAACTGGGCCGTGCTCCTTTTAGCTCACTGGGGATGGGAAGAAAAGAAGGACTTCAGTCTTCCAGAAGTGGCCAAACCCCTCACCCTGCACACCCAGCCCTTCCTGTGCCTGCAGGGGTCCTGGATGGGCCCAGCCCAGCTGGAGAACCCCAGGGTCCTTACCTGGGGACAGCAGGGAGCTCTCCTTGCCCCCACAAGCCAGCTGAGCCCAGTGCTTTTCAAAGGCGACAGATCTCCTCCCATGCCCACTCACAGGCTGCTTTCCCATAACACAACATCTTTCAACACTCCCCACCCTCACTCCCCCCATCAAAGCAGCTGGCAAGAAAACACAGGAGAGGAGGAGACCCACCCATGTGCTCCAGAAACACCCCCGAGGTGAAGCCACAGCCCCAGACCCAGCCACCAACTAATCCTGCCCCCCCGACCAACAAGGAATGACATCCACATGGGCAATGGCCTGTGGACCTCAGAGCCACACGTGCTGGGATGAAGGAAGCTGTGGGATGCAGGGCTGTTCTGCTCATTCTTGGCAGGCTCAGTCTCTCCTAAGGCAATATTCTGCTTATTAAAAGAGATCTGTAAAGAGCAAGATGTTGGCTGTGTGCCCTTCCCAGGAGGAAAAGAAAAGCCTGTTGCTTTTAAGCCTCTTAGAAGCTGTTTCTCCTGCGCTTTCTTTCATCTTAATGCAAGCAGCACAAACCTGTTTCCAACAGGGAGCTCTGTGGGAAACCAGAGGGCTTCCCCAGGGCATCCCTCACCACCCTGGCATGGACAGCCCTCCAGTGCTTCGAGATTACCAGCCTTAAATCCAAGGTCTGGTGGAATCACCATTGCCTAGTGCAGGTCCTTCAGAGCCAGGACGCATTGCAACACTCTGAGACTCAAAAGGAGTTGGTTACCAGTAGGAGGATGGAGAGAGGAGATGCTGTTTCCAGCTAAAAATGGAGATTAACTCCTCTCAACTGGAGAACAGATTTCACTGGCTCCTCCACTGCAAACTAACTACAGAGGATAAAAACCACCACGGAATCATTGGAAGCACTGCTCCTGTTAAACACAGAAATGCAAAAGGCCCCACAGGCTGGAGATTTGCTAAAGAAAATTTAAGGATTCCCATTAACCTGCTGGGGCACAGCAGTGACAAACACAGCCAGGACAGCACAGCTCCATCACCCCCCCAGGCAGAAAGGGCCTGTCCCACCCTGGCTGTGACCTTCATCCCTGTGCCATCCCCTGGCTCTGTGCTCCCTGGTCAGCCAAGGGTCTCATTCCAGGCAGCTTTTGGGTGAGAAGAACAAACTCATGGCAAGAGATCTCCAGATCCCCCAGACTGGGGCAAAACTCCCAGCCCCAAGAGGTCTGTCTGAGGTTTCTCTACGCAGTGAGCACAGTCAGAGAACCAGTGGGGCAGACACAGCCCTGCCTGTGGAACCACAAGGCCTTCTAAGCCACCTCCTTCCTGTGCTCAGCAGCTCTGGATCAAGTTAGGGATTACAGAATTCCAGAATGGTTTGGGTTGGAAGGGACCTTAAAGCTCATCTCATCTCATCCCACCCCCTGCCATGGCAGGGACACCTTCCACCAGCCCAGGTTGCTCCAAGCCCCGTCCAACCTGGCCTTGGACACTTCCAGGGGATGGGGCAGCCACAGTTTCTCTGGGCACCCTGTGCCAGGGCCTGCCCACTCACAGGGGAGGAATTCCTTTCCAATAGCCCATCCAACCCTGCCCTCTGGCAATGGGAAACCATTCCCCTTGTCCTGACCCTCCAGGCCCTTGTCCAAAGGATATCAATGGATATTCCAAAGCTCCTGATTCCCACTATTGCCACATCCAAAACTGGGGCCACAAAGCTCTCCCAGCTTCTTCCAGCAGCGATGAGAGGAGCTGATGTGTTGGGTCCAGTGTGCCCTGCTGACTGCACTTCCCTCTGTTACACCACTCTGGAAACAGCCTGGGATTCAAACATGGCAAGAGAAAAGGTCCATCTGACCTGGTCTCCACACAGCTATGATGGGCACCACTTGTCAAAACCAGCTGGTGTGCAGTGGGACCAGGGGACACCGTGCCAGCAGAACAGGTCCCAGCACCACAAAATAGATAATGCCACCAAGAGGACACCCACAGATAATTCCTGCACTGCTTGGAGACCCAAAGATGCAGTCTGGTAACACGGTTCTGCCCAGGCAGCAGCTGTTTGTGCTTCAGGCTGCTGAAATCTCCCCGGCTGAGACAGACCTGCCAAGGGCGGAGCAGAGGCTGGCAGGTCCAACTCACGTGCAAGCCCTGATGGTGCAGCTCTGAGTCAGCCTGCCTCCCACGAGCAGAAACACTCTGTGCTGTCCCTGCTCCTCCTGCACTTGGTAATTCAGACCCAGAGATGATGTGGCTGTGTTTTCCCTCCAGCAGCAGTGGCTCGAGTCACTGAGACAGAAAGCAGTGTCTGTTCATCCTCAGCCATGCTCGGTGGCACTGACACTTCAAAAGCTGCTGCTGCTGCACAGTTTGGAAGCTCTTCCTCCACACACACACACAGAATCACTTCTGATATTTAGAAAAGGAAAAAAACCTCACTAAAATTCAATGAATAAATAAGAGAAAAGGATAGGAGCACGTTCAGGTTCATTGCACATCTAACAGATGCAGATTCCAGCTTCCAGGCTTTTGTAAATACAGCTTTAAAAGCCAAAGGTGCTGGGCTCCTCCACTGGGAGCCCAGCCTCCCTCCTTAAGATACAGGAACAGCATTCTGGCCACCCCTATCCCAGCTTTCCTGGCCTCTACCTGTGTGCCACGGGCTACCAGCTCCAGAAACTGGGAAATACAGAGACAAAAAAGGCAGAGAGGCATGTGAGGTATGAGCACAAAAGGCAGAGCAGATGCTGGCAAAGTGTCATTTCATGAAAGCCACTTTTCCTTCCAAGGGGCTCTGGGGGTGGCAAGGAGAGACAACCCTGATCCTGGCAATCCCAATCTCCTTCATCCACAACAGCATTTCTGAGCAGCACCTGCAAACCCAGCCTGGAGCTGTGTGTTCCCTGGGCCCAGAGCAGACTGGGATGCCCCCTCTCCATGCCCAGTTCCCTGGGCCCATGGCACACTGGGATATTCCCCTCTCCATGCCCAGTTCCCTGTGCCCATGGCACACTGGGATATTCCCCTCTCCATGCCCAGCTCCCTGTGCCCGTGGCACACCGGGCTGTGCCCTCTCCCTGCACATGGCCACTCACCCAGCTCCCCGGGATGTGGCTCAGCTCCCCCTGCTCCTGAACACACCACACACAATCCCACCGGCCAGCTCTTACCTTCAAGAGACACCCAGCAACAATCCCTGCTGAACAAGCAGTACCAGTGGCTACTTCTGCCTGCTTTTTATGTGCAACAACAAAAAGATGTTTCCCCTGCGAGCGAGCCAAACTTCCCCCTCAGCCCTGCCTCTTCCCATGCGCATTTGCTGCCTCCAGCCTGCAGCAGAGCCAGGAGGGGAGGCACAGACAGCACACAGTGCTTCAACCTCCTTCCCAAAGAGGCTGCCCTGGCAATGCCTGGCCGTGCCCCCGCTGCTAACCCTGGCAGCAGCTCCTCAGCTCCTCGTCCTGGCCCTGGGCAAGGCAGTAAGAGGGTGCCTGCAAGGCTCGGCTGGAAATGGAAACCCACGGCAAGGACTGAAGCAAAGCTCTGTTCTTTCTCCGAGCGGCTCAGCTGCGTTTTGGCACGGCCGAGTCGCTGCCAGGATCGCAGACCCACCGTGCAGGGACAGCCGGGCTGCTCCCCCGATTCCTCCCGCAGTCGGGCACTGGGATTTCAGCTGCAGGAAACGCCGCTTCCAGCAGGGCCAGGCTGTTCCTTCCGGGCGGGGATGGAGAGCGAGGCGGGGCAGCAGCACTGCCTGAAAACAAAGGGCTGCTGGAGGAGAAGGTCACTCACCCTTCGGTCCAGGTATGTCAGGCTCCCCGCTCTGCCCTCCAGCGTGTGAACCCACCGAGGAGCATCCCGGTTACCTGGGCAGCTCGGGCATGTTGTGTGACCTTCTGTGTGCCAGCACCCCCCAGCAGGCAAGGCGAGAGCCTCGCTGGGAGCCAGGTGCTGCATCCAAAGCAAGATCTCAGGGCATTAAATCCAAAGCACAAGCAGATAATCTCCACGGCGCAGCCCCGGCTCAGCTGTCCTCAGCCGGAGATTCAAATTCCTGCTTCACGCAGCTCCTCTGCAATGGTATCAGGGAAACCAGACACAAAATCCCCCGTGCTGAAGGCAAGGAGGGTTTCTCTGCAACCCCCACAAAGGGTTACGTGCGGGAGGAGCGCCTGCAGGACCCGCTGCTGCCTCTGGGATCCTCTCCAGTGCTATTCCCCCCCGGAGGAGCTGACCAAGCGCTGTTGGCTTTCCACACTGGGGCTGCAGAAACTGCCTGCTTAACCTGAACATTTAAAGCAAAACCAGCCCAAACGAAAAGAACAACTGCGGTGGTTCTTTCTCCCTGTGGTGGGCTCCCAAGCTGTGGCACCAGGCTGTGGGAAGCACCACATCCAGCACAGACAGCACACAGGAGCCAAGAGAGGTGGCAAGGGAGTCTGTGACCAGCCAGGAGAGGCCATAAAATCACAGAATCGTAGAACTGTCAAGGCTGGAAGAGATTTTTAAGGTCATCCAGTCCAGCCATCCACCCAGCACTACCACTGTACCCCTTAAACCACTAAACCATGACCCCACTTTTCAAAACTGACACATGCAGAGGCACTGGGGAAGGCTCAGGTGTGCACAGAACTCTCTGCACCACCAGGGCAGCTGAGCTTGGCTCTCAAAGACAGTTTGCTGCACTTGTAGCAAGCCAGGCTGTCCCACAGGCTGCTCCTGGCCCTGGAAAACACACTCTCCCACTCCGGAGTGCTCACTGCTCAGACCCTTCCAGCTGCATGGGAGAAGACAGGCTGCAACACACCAGGTGTTCTCATGGATGTGATTAAAAACAGCAATAAAGCCAAACCTGAGTTCCTCTGCATCCTAGAAATCTGCTCCAGAGAAAAGGAGGGTGCTGCGTGCCCAATCCCTGGGGAACCTGAGAGCTTCTCCGTGAGACTTTCACTGGAGTTCACAAAGAATCCAAGCTAACACTTGATAACATCCATGGGAAAGCACCCAGTGATAGCAGCAGCTGTTGCCTCCAGTCTTGTATCTACTTAATTTCCCCCGAGAGGACACATCCTGCATTACATCAACCCTTTGATATCTGGTTAATAATGGTAACAACACAACCTGACGGGACTAGAGCAACTAAAACCAAGATGCACACCAACACTGCTGTCCTAACATAACACCAAACCTACATGTGGCACAAGAGTAGCTGTTCCTTTCAGCAAGCAAACAAAAATCCCCCAGCTCAAGAAGCTTAAACAGCAAGCAGGAGGTCAGGGAGAAGCCCTGCAGTTCCTTGCATTAAGGACAGTCACAGATCCCAGCTCACCTCTGAAGACAGCCCGTAACAGAGGCTTAAGGATGAGTTAGGAAGGCAGAATGACCCCCCTGTCAGTCCCTCCCACTCCCATCACTCAGGTTTTGGGAGACTGGGCAGCACATGGACCACCCCAAGTCCTTCCAGCTCATGGCAGTGGTGAGCCCTGCTCTTCAGTGGCCTCCACAAAAAAGCATCTCCTGCCTCCCCTTCCAGAGGCACCTCCCCAGCCCAGCTCTGCACAGGGAAGGTGTGCACACAGTGATTACCCACTACTGTCACACAGGATCTGAGAGATTTCCGTCCCAAAACGAAACTAAAAATATTTTGTTTCTTTATGCGCTCGTTTTTGCATTTCTCCCTCCTTCTACAGACTTTTTAGAGAAAGTCAAATAACACAGCTACATCATTGCTGAATCAAGCTGAGTAGACGTGTGACTTCCACTAAATAACACAGTGAGCTCCAAGGGAGGAGGAAATTAAGACTGAGAGAATCAGCACTTTTGCATTTCAGCTTCAGAATTAATCAGAGCCCAAGAGCCTATTCAGAATTCCCTTGCAGATTTTGCAACACAGGGAAATAATTTTGAATACTTTGCTGGTGATTCCAGATCCGTTTTCCTTTCAAGTGATGTACAAAACACATGTCATGGAACTGATGTTTTCTTACCCAAGGAGAACACCAGCTCCCTGTAGGACTGACTCCTGTCTCCAGCAACATTAGCATTCCCCATCCTCACAGATGCCCCTGCCTTGGCGCCAGCCAATCTGCTGACATTCGGATTTAACAGGTACAGTGTCACCTTGCACTAGGTTTCTGAGGACTAGTGTGAAGTGCTCTGCCACTCAATTTTATGCCAGCCCACAGCTCACTCTTTGCAAGGTTTGGGGTTAAGCAGGAGCGTGTGTGGAAGGTCTGGGACCTCTCCTGAGTCCCACTGCCAACAAGGAGAACCCATGTACATCCAGAGACACGTGCACTGGAGGAACTTCTCCATGCTGAGGCCACTTGTACCACCACACTCACCTTCTTGCTCCCACAGACCTTCCCATTTCCAGACTGGCACCACTCTCAGGGTGGCCCACGGTAACCAGTGTGGGGCTGGCTCATCCTGTGGCATTTTGACAGGAGGAGGGTGCCCTGCACACCCCTGCCCCCAAGCCCAGCTCATTTGGGCTTCTCAAAGACAGATGACAATGTCCCAGCTCACAGAGGGGAAAACCCCTGGATTAGTCAGCAGGCACTGAGTGTGCCCAGTGCTGGGCACCCCTGAGTCACACACAGCTCCTGCCATTCCCAGTTCTCCCTCCAGTTCCCACCAGACTTGGCCAGTCCACACTGACTTCCCAGACCAGGAAAGTCATTTTCCCTCCCAGGCATTTCATGACTGTGGTTTCAGTTTGCAGCACCAGCTCCTGCCAACTCCTCCACAACCCCTTTCCCAGAACTCCCATATCATGACCTGCTATGTATCTGCCCCTCACGTCACCCCAAAGCTGCTCCACCTGAGTTTGATTTGCCACCACTGCTCACCTGGAGGCAGCACAGCTGTCCTACCAGGGGGACAATGGGGACATGTCTCTCCTCTGAAACGTGAGCAGGTCTGAAAAGAACACAGGACACAGCCAGACCTGCAATCAGGCACACAGAGCTGTATTCCCTCTGAAAACAAGGAGGAAGGAAGAGGGGGGATATCCTTGTGCCTCTCCAAGCACCACCTGCATGTGAGGACATCACCTGGATATGAGTTGTGCCAACTCCAGAACGTGGACCAAGCCAGCAGGAGACTTCTCACTGAAAATCCAGCACAGCAGCACCCCTAACACACATCAACACACCTTAAATGCCTGTTCTAGGCTCTTCCAAACCCTTTTTCTGTGAGGCAACACCTCCCTGCTTTGCTGCTCCATGGAAAGCACTCCTGGTGAGAGGGTTTGGAACAGTCCAGAGGCCAGGTCACTGCTCTCACAGCAGGGGATGGGACTGGGGAACGTTCAAGCCCATAATACCAGGATGCCCTCAGGGCAGGTAAATAGCTCAGCTGCTCCAGAGGATTCAGGGCTGAAATCCTCTCCTGAGCCTGAGCAAGACAGAGCAGTGCCACAATTACGACATGACACGAAACAAGCTGGGAACTATTTTCTCTCTCATCAGCATAGCCCAGCAGGCAGCTCCAAAGTGAGCTCCCACCATCCCAAATCACGGCAAGGAGGGAGTCTGAAAGGCTAAAATAGCACCACCTATGGCAGGCACAGACTTTGGGGAATCTCCATTCCCGAAACACAGATATGCTCCCAATGATGTCTCTGTGGAAGGGCTGCAACAAGCCCAGGGGAGGAGCTGATATTTAACAGCAGTGGAAATGGTCCCTGGTTCCAGCTTCACTCTCATGCTCAAAGATTAAGTGAAGGTTTTGGAGGAGCTGAATGGTCCCAGCAGCACAGACAGGAAGGGCAGGCTGAGCCTTCCACACAGCCCCAGCCTCCTGTGAGCACCTCCTGATATAGCACAAAGCAGAATAAAGGCATTAAGGTAATTAGGAGACAAACTGGACAGGGCTCCAAGAAAAGGGCAGCACGCACACACCAGCAGCAGCTCCTTATCCAGTGGGCAGTTAGAAATACAAACACAAAGGAGTGGGCAGTGCATGGACATTCCATCCCCACTGCCCTCTTCCACTCCGTGTTCCTTCTCCTCCACAAAAGCTCCAGTGGTCCCCTTCTGCCATGTGTTGGTGACTGGGAGAGCCTGGAGGACCTCAGAAGTATCCCAGGTTGGAGTCACTGCAGCCTTGGCTCTAGTCCATGACTTCTCCCAAAATGAAACCGCGCTGAATCCCAGGGGTTCCTTTCCCTCTCCTCAAAGGGTGGCCTGCTTCTCGTTTGGAGAAATGACCAATAAAATCCAACAGGCTGCCTTCCCTTCCTCCTCGGCCAGCACCCCAACCTGCTGTTAGCAGCATGGCCCTGAACACAGCTACCCTCATGCAGCTGCAGGTCCCAGCACGTGCAGGTTTTCCAGCTGCAGAGAGCGGGGCTGCCTGCATCACCACGGCTAATTTATTCTCAGAAAGGCTAATTTAATCTGGCAGCCAGTGTTCTCAAAGCCTCCTCACACAGCAAAGCTTTCATCTTGGTTGGCTTAACAACAATACAGCATATCCAAAAACGTGGCGGGATGTTAAGGGAGAACACTGCCCTTGTGTTTCGAGTCCTGTAGTCTGAGAAATTTCTCCTAGTAACCTCAGGCTTTGAGAAAACATAGCATGCCTCTGGGTTTTTTAAAATACCAACTCTATTTTCCAGACAAAATATACAGCAGTCTACTTCCCCTTCTCATACAACTGTGTCTTGACAGAAAGAGCTGTGCTCTTAATAAAACTAAAACCCAGCAAGGATTATTTAATATTAAACACTACGTTCATTTCCAACTGCACCTCAAAAGCAGCCACCTGGCCCAGGGTGTGCTACCTGCTATGGAAGGAGACTTTCCCCAGAGGAATAAACTCAGAAGGAATCCAAAAGCCCCTTGTGTTAATAAGATGGGTAATCACACAATGAAGCGCTTCAGAGAGAGCATCCTTCAGACTTCCAGCCTCTGCTGTCTGCAGGAAGGCAAGAAATAAGCCACCAGAAAGTTATTTTTCATTGCTTTTAAATTCCAGGTGGTATTTTCCCCCTAGCTGTGACAGACCATAGCCAGGCTGAGCCATCTGATCCGGAGTGCTGCCTCAGCCCCACACGGAGTCTCCGTATCACCGGTGATGTATGGACACAGCATTTGGTGCTGGTCCTCACCTGGATATACCCCTTCCACAGCAGGTCACTGTACAGCCAAGCACAGCCCCTGGGAGTCAGAGGGGCTAAAACAAGGTGGATTTAAGCTCTACAATACACAGAGTTGTACCAGTCTAACCCTCCATGCTTAGGATGGTCACCACCATCCTGCTGGGAAAGAAAAGCTGGTGCTGTGGAAGGACCACAGCCTGGATCGTGCCTGAGAGGGCTCCTCTGCTGGCAGGGCAAGAACATGTCTCAGATGGCATTCAACAATTTAGGGAGATTGAGTAATGTGGGAACAAGGCAAAAATCAGGGGGGAAGCAGAGCATTAGCGGGAGCCACAGGAGAAACAAGGAACAAAACCACACAACACTCTCCTTGTTCCTGTCTGTCAGGAGTTGCTGTCCCAAGAATAGCCTATTCAGAAATCAGGAAACTCAGAGAACAGCAGGGAAGGGCTGAGTCATGGCCATTTGGAAAAAAAAAGAAAAAACCAAACAAAAATCCAACCCACAACAAAATAACCCAAAAGGGAAGGAGAGAAAACATGGGACAGCAGCTGTTCTGGGTCCTGGAGATATGAGTAAGTCAACCCAGAACATATTAGCCAGTCTTTATTTTCAAAAGCCCTGCAGACACGTGGTACTGCCATAAAAAGCAGTTGACCCTCCCCCTGTTCCTGGGAAGCAAATTTAGCTCTGGTTGTATCGGGAAAAGTTGCTGGTGCTTCCCAGCAGCAGCCCCTGGATGCAACAACATCCCCTTGGCTGTGCACGGCTGCCAGGACACAAACTGCTCCCTCTGGTCCTCCACAACATTGGCATCCAAATATCACCAACAC
Source organism: Dendrocincla tyrannina (assembly GCA_035047865.1). NCBI lineage: Eukaryota > Metazoa > Chordata > Aves > Passeriformes > Dendrocolaptidae > Dendrocincla > Dendrocincla tyrannina. The sequence continues at coordinate 2,549,737 of JAWWMP010000033.1, forward strand.
TTACAGGCTGGCCAAGTGCTGTCCCAAAAAGAGCACAGTCTGTGTAAGGGATGTCATTAGCAGAGGGTGAGGAGCCGTTTCCTTTCCCCACACTGCAAGGGCACCAGGTAAACCACGACTTGGACAGGTTTCCTGTGGCTCTGAGCAGTCCAGCAGAAGCCAAGTGCTCCCAACTCACATCCAGCCTCAGCACTGCTCCTCTGGCCCCCAGAAGGGCCACGCTGCACTTTGGGTTTTGCTCATCTTCCCACATGACAATCTTTGTTCCGTGACATAAATGAAATCAATTTTACAGCAATTCTCCGCAGGACAGTAATCTTGTTCACTCCCCCAGCATCTAAAAGGTTATACCTGCTCTCCAGCTGTGGGGCTCTGAGACCACACAAGGGATTTCTGAGCAACGGGGGGCTCATTTTTAATACAGTTCCTCGATGACCCCTCACAAATTGGGGAGGTGGGTGTAGCTTTTCAGTCAAACAACTCTGCTTGAAAGCATGGTTGGAAAAAAGACATCAATTCGTTTTAACTTGCACTGTGAGGTGCTGTCAGATTGAAATTGCAGAGGTAAGAAGTGGGAAGACCCTGAGTTGGTCCCTGCAGGGAGAGATCTGACTGTGCAGAGTCTGGCAGATCACCTGTGCTCAGGTGTGACCACACCTCAGCCACTACCTTTGCCTTGGTGTAAGGTTCATTGTCCCGTGATATAACCCAGGGCTTCCTTTATAAAGGCAGGAGCAGCGGGTCCCATTTTGGGACATCAGTGCTGACAAGAACTTCTCAGTCTCCAGGCTGAGGTCTGGAGTGAGATGGGAACTGTCTGTGTCTGCACACACAGCCCAATAGCAAGAGAGAGAAAGTCTGTGCCTTTCCTTTTTGCAAAGTCCTCTCAGTCTGAGTGAGGGCTGTGTTTCTGCTTCGGGTTTTTTCAGGGAGCCAGTACAAACCATGGGGGAGCTCATCCCTCTGAGCAGTCAAACAGGTCTCCTGTTCCAGGCAGGGATGGGAATATATCCTGCTGAGAAATCAGTTCCCACTGACCTCATCTCTTTCCAGCTCCAGGAAAGGCCGGGATAACCACAACACACAGACCCAACCTTGACACCAACTCCCAAAATGAGAGCTCAGGGAGACTATCCCAAAGCAAACAGGCTCTCGTGGTTCAAATCGTGAGTGAAATTCCTTTTCTCTGTGACCACACAATGCAGGGAGCAAATAAAAATGAAACACAGCTAGAGCATGGGCTGTGCATGTAGCCCAGAGAGATGTGATGGATGGAATTTAGGACTGCAAGATGGAATGCAAGGTGGGAAAATAAGTCTGTGAACTTAAAGTGGGAATAATCCTTCTAAAAACATCTTCCAAAACTGTTCATAGGGAGGCAGGCTGCTAGGGGAAGGAAGGAAGGAAGGAAGGTTTTCTTTCAAAATGCAGAGATTGGGTATCAAAGAAGGTTCAGGAACATACACAAGAGGGAATGGTCAGGGCACCATCTCAGCACAAATGCTTTATCCTAAAATCTAGAGGAGAACCAGGTATTATTCCATTTTCTTATATATAAATGTATCCTTTATATATTATAAAGGATATATTATACTATAAACAATATAACTAATTCAGAGTTACCCTCCTAAACACAGTAAGTAATAGAGAAATACATTACTTAATTTGCACAGAAAGCCCCAGCTCATCTCTTCACTCTCTGACCATCTCAGGTTCCATCGTGCCAAGAGGTACAAAGTAAAACACAGCCAGCAGCTGCTCCTCACAGTTCCCAGGATGCTAATCACACTGCCAGCTTTTGGGGTTATTTCTTGTATTTTCTGTACTGAAGTGGGGCCTCACCCATTTTGCTCCTGCCTCCATCTTGTGCCCACACTGATGACCCTGCTCTCAAACAGCCCTTTTCCACCATCACAAACACACAAACTTTAAAAAGCAGCCACGAGGCAGCTCAGAATGAATGGACCCAAAGTAAAACTGTGACAGCAGCCCAGAGTTCCCCTGAGCTCTCCCTGACTCGGAAACTTCATTCTGGGAGAAAATGGATCATGGTTTCCTACAGCATCTGTTCTAATTTTGCTGCCTTTGATCAGAGAAGGTGATAGGTCCTGTGCAGAGCATGCAAAGGATCTGCCACTGCTTATGAAAGTGGCACTGCTCCTCCCCAGCTGTGAGACAGATACCAAGGGAACAGCAGGAAAACAGCCAGGTGAGGATCACATAGCCAGGCATCACGTGCTTTTTGAAGGAAAAAAAGGTTCATACACATCTGTGTTTGCACACTTGTGTGCTCAGGTGCCTTGCTCTGAAACCATCACAAGAGTTAGCTGGCTCCAGGCTGGAGCCCTCTGATGCACAACAGCTGCAAAATCAGATCCTTGGAAGCAAAACCAACCCAAAATCCTCAAATATTTTTCAGAACAACTGAAGTTCCCACCACAAATTATCACTGTTCCTGTGTCAGAGAGAAGGAAAGGTACTGCACAATTAAAACCTTCCCTTTTAGAACAAAACTCACTGCTGCAAAGAGCCACGAGGCATTTCAGCATCTCTCTGTTGTTTCCCAACTCTCCTGTCCTCCCTGTCTCCAGGTGCTTTGCACAGATCAGTCTGGAAGAACACCTTCTGAGAAGTTGGCACACCTGTCTAGAAGCTGGAAAACAGATTTTAATCTCCATGTTATGCAAATACTGTTGCCTCCCCTGGCAGCCACCAGCCTTCCCCTCTCCTTGGGGCAAAGCTGAGGAAATGTGACCCTGCACACAGGAAAACTGTCCCATGGTACATGCAGCACATGTACAGAGCTCTCAAACACCAGTTAAAGTGAAGCACAGCCCCACTGCAGTCCAAACACGACCCACAGTTTAAAAAAACTCAGTTCCTTTCAACCCAGGATATCTTCTCCTGATTAAGGCAATTATAAGAAATCAAATGTAGGGCCTTACAATGTACCACAGACACCTGTAGGACACTGAATTTCATATTTCTCTTTACCCAGAAGCAAGAAACAAGTCTTGGATCAGAACAGATGCTAAGAAGTCTGTGTATCTCCTTGCAAAACTGCTCATCCTCATACTGAAAGATCTCTGCCTCAACCACATGCTTTAAACATGTCTCTGTCTGCTAAATTCACATGTGAAGGGGAAAAAAGATGCTCTTTTACATAATAAAAGCTACTTCCATCCCTTCTTTTGCTCCTTCGGTGAGTAAGACTGGCAATGGCAACACTTCTGTGGGTGACAACACCGTGCCAAGAACCCAAATGCCCCCAAAACACAGAGAGTGTGGGTGTTGTGTACAGTTCTGGCCCCTGGGTGAACATCCCTCAGCTACAGGAGTGCATTATCTGCGCTCCCAGAGCGTGTTTGACACTTGTGCTTCACCCAGGAGCAAAGCAGTGGCCACTGCATGGCTTCCCACACACAGAAGAGGCCAATTAGGAAGCCACCTTGAAAAACATGCTCATAAACCAAACCAGGGTGTCTGACAGACACCCTCCCTCCTTTCACAACAGCAGCTGAGACAGAGCCTCAGGCAGAACAGAAACACAAGGAACCAGGTTTCAGAACTGAATTGGAGGTGCAGGATTTGTTGAGGGAACACAAAAAGGTCAGCATGGCCTTCCATCTTCTTAGGAAGGGCTCAGGTTCTGAAAGAGAAGCTCCCTCACTTTTAGCTGCCCCCATCACACCTGCAGCAAGATCTTTTGGTACTCAGCATATGAACACAGCCATCCCTTCTCGTGGCACCTCCCTGAGCAGACACAGCCACCACAGCCCCACCAGCCCTCAAACAGCAGCTGGGCAGAACTGGCCATGCTTGCTCCGTGTGACATCACTCAGGGGACATCTGGGGACGTTGTTTCATCACCTGCCCTTGTTACAGCCATAAAGTCACTGCCTCCCTCCCTCCCTCCAAGCAGGAATTAGCTCCTGACATAACACCTAAGGAGCACAGAGCAGGTACATCTCTAAATGCTTCCGGGGATTGCCTGGGGCACACGGGCATTGTGACAACACTGAGACACAGAAACCTTGGGGAAAGAGAGGCTTTCAGGCTGTGCTTTTCACACTGACACAGGTTTGTATAGTTCCTAAACATGAATGAAAGACATACTGTGGTTATACACTACCTGACATAATACTCACTCTAGTTTCCCCTGCTGCCTACTCTGGTCACACTCAGAAAGCAGCAGGGCCTCTGCCAAAATTAAAGCCCTGTTTCAAGCCTGTTGGGTGAAGGGAACAAACAGGAGGCTCTTGAGCACATTCCCAAAGTGTTTCTCAGAGAGTTTTACATATAACCCAAACCCACTATAAATATAACTTAAAACATTTCTACTTAAAATCATTGTGCCTGACCTCATCTCTGCCTCCCGATATTTTAGGCTCAGCCTGGACCGTGACAACCACCAGTCCCCTCGCCAGTTTTCACCAGTGCAAGGAGACCATCTCTGAGCAGCTTTTCCAGTGATGCCAGGGGACACACAGAGCCACGCTTGCAGTGACCTGGGGAAGGTTAACCTTGAGCATGGCTCATGGATGATCCCATGGACCACCCCAGCCTGCCTGTTCCCACTCCCCAGCACAGCCCTGGAGCTCTCCTTGAGATCCTGACCCTATCCCTCTGTTTAGCAGCAATCAGAACTCCCATGCTTCTCCTAAAACAACCAACAGCTGCCTTACAGCTCCTACCCTTTGCCTCTCCAGTCCTCTTGGGAGGCAGAACCAAGATCTCACCATTTTAATGGTTAAAGACCCCCCAGCTTCCTGATAACATCAATTCCTCGGTATTTGTTGCTGTGCCGGGCTAAGCATGAATGAGCTCTCCCTGCTTCTCAAGACATCCAAGCTCCTTTCAGCTCCTGTAAAATGGGGTCATCATTCCTCGGGAATCACCGGGCAGGCAGCTCCAGTCTGCGCTCCTCTCTCCGGGGCAGGGATGCCTGGAAGGGCTCTCAGTGTGCACAGGCCAGTTCCCTGCCCTGTGGGGATGCCACTTGCTCCTGTCACAGCCCTGTCCTGCCACCTCTCACCCTGCCTGTCCCACAGCCCTGTGTCCCCTGTCCCACAGCCCTGTCCCACTGCTCTGTCCCCCGGTCCCACAGCCCTGCTGTGTCCCCCCTGTCCCACTGCTCTGTCCCCCGGTCCCACAGCTGTGCTGTGTCCCCCCTGTCCCACAGCCCCAGTCCTCCCTGTCTCCCAGCCCCTGTCCCACAGCCCCCGTTCCCCAGCCCTGTCCCCCGGTCCCCGCCGGCCTCGGCCGCTCAGTCCCTTCCCAAGAATACGACCTCGCCTTCCGCCCGATGAAATTTCATCCCTCCAGCCCTCCTCGGCAGGGCCGAGGGCCCGAGGCCGATGCTGTGTGGGGTGCTGCGATGTTCCAGCAGTCCCCTGCGGCAGTGCCCGGGCCCTGTGCCCCCCTGTGTCACCCTGTGCCCCCCTGTGCCCCTATGTGCCCCCCGGGCCCTGCCGCTGCCCCTGCACCGAGCCCTTCCCTCCGCCGCTCCCGGCTGGCCCGGCCTGCCCCCCCGGCCTTCTCCTTCACAGCGGGGCCGGCCTTCTCCTCACGGTGTCCCCTAATGCCCAGTGTCCCCCACCCCAATGCCCGGTGCGTCCCTCACCAATGACCGCTGTGTCCCCCACCCCAATGCCCACTGCGTGTGTCCCCCAATGCCCCCACTGTCCCCCCCAATGCCCGCTGTGTATCCCCTCCAATGCCCCCACCCCAATGCCCTCGCTGTCCCCCTGTCCCCCCACCGGCCCCGCTCTCCGGAGGCCCCGCGGCCCACCCGGGGCTAGGGGGGGGTTCCCGTCCGGCCCTCCCGGCCCCTCCGCGGCCCGTCCCGGGCCCTCCCCGGGCAC